>CM042223.1:10100997-10673497 GCA_023566465.1 Cottus gobio | reverse complement strand
CCAACTTTTAGCCGGTGATGTATGACAGATCTATGGTTCTAACGCCGGCAGTGTTCCCCACTCGACTCCTCAAAGCCTATTCTGTGAGTAGTTTGTTGCATATGATAATTCTGTCTGGACAATGCTTATCGGTCACTGAAGATTGTCTCTTTTAGGTAATTGAAGTAATTGTTGGGATTTCTGCTGTATTTGGAGGAATTATTGCACTCAACATGGACGCTTTGCTACCCGGCCCCTACTTGTCTGTCACATTCTTCTGGATCCTTGTTGCTGTGAGTCTTACTAAAATATACTTTTTATTATGACAGAGATTGCAGCTCAGAGTGAATACCAGTATGTCAAAATGGCCTTATCACACAACTTTATATCTCATCTTAAATCCTTTGCAGTGTTTTCCGAGTGCTATTGCGAGTCATGTTGTGTCAGAATACCCCAACAGATGTCTGGTGAGTACTAGACAATACACTTAATACAAAATAATCTATTCAAAGCTGTGAGTGTGTGTGAGTGTGAGCTGTGAGTGGCATTCTGATGCAAAGGTGTGAAATAAGGAAAGTTACTTTGTATGTAATGGAAGTTAATAAGGATGGATGTCTGCGGAGGAAGGATTATCTTTATCATGAATAACAAAAGGTCTAGTCTATTTTATTTTTCCTTCTGGGTCTACTAACGTCGACTAACGATTTTCTCTCTTCCTGGTGTCTCTCAGGTGGAGGTGTTGATTGCCATCAGCAGTGTGACATCTCCCCTGCTCTTTTCAGCCTCTGGCTTCCTCTCTTGCAGTGTGATCAGCTTTATTGAAAATTTTCTGCATGATGTGCCTACAGCCAAGGTGACTTTAATGAAGTAAAGATTCACCAGGGGTTTGCATTGTTCTAGGAGGGACTAGCTGTCCAGCCTTGAGTTCCTTTTGCATGAGAAATACAGGAACAGATTGAGTCATTGAGAAATCTCATTCAGAATCATCATATTGAATGTGTGTGTGTGTGTGTGTGTGTGTGTGTGTGTGTGTTCCAGCAATCCTACGACATCCTGCTGCTGATTCTGATGGTGCTGCTGCTGGTGCAGGCAATTCTCACTTCCGCCACTGTGGTGCACTGTGCCTCCTACAAGAGTCAGCTTCGCATGGGGGCTCCAGAATACGATGACCGAATGCAAACCCCGACCCATTACTGTGAGGTAAGGCAGAGCGACAAGACAAATCTTTCAAAGTCTGTCTTTTACCCTCCCCGCCTGTCTCTCCTCCTCCAACAGGAGACATTTATGAATATGAAAACCGATATATATTTGATTATCTTCCAGGCGTTCTCGACAGCCATAGCTCATGTAAATTACATTTAAATATAATGGCATAAAAATATATGAGCTGGAAACATATAGAAAGCACATTGTGCTGCTCATCCTTCACACACCATTTATCTCAATGTTTGGTCATCTTTCCCCTTCTACATTTCTTCTCTCTCTTCTGCAGCAAGCAGCCAATGGAACACTGCAGGATTTTGACAAAGACAGAGCCTGGAAGGCAGTTGTGGTCCAAATGGCCCAGTGAACAGTACGGCGGTACACAGAGAAGTGTGGTGAGATGTGGAAGCTGTGAGAGTACAATCCTGAGACAACGCACTGGAAGAAAGAAAAAGCAATATCGATGTGTTCAGAAATGGAGAGAGAGAGAGAGAGAGAGAGAGACATGCCTGAAAAGAGAGAAGGAAATATGGAATGAAAGATTGAAAGAGAAAAGTTTGAAATAATGTATTTGTATGTGATTAAGATCATAATGCTATGAGCATTTTTTGTTATTTGAGATTTGTTTTCTGTTTGTTTGTTTTTTATATAAGTTTTACCTGCTTATTGTAGTATTTTACCTGAGCATTAAAACCTTCTCTGTAGTTTAATCATTGTGTTTTAGATTGACACTTAATACGGTTGTGTAATATTTCAAAAATATGTATACTTTTTTCTTTACAGTAAATGCATTAAACAAAATTTATTCTGGATTTATGGATGGTGATATTTTGTTTTATTATTATGTTGCAGGAAGTAAAGTATGACAGACAATACCTTTTTGCACATTTCCTTTCTAAATAGTGAAGACTGACTTATCTTAGCACTCTCTTGACTGTAAGTTGAACTTTGTTAGTTGACCTCTTTGTGTCTTCTTGTGTACAGTGGTGTGCTAGTGGTTGCAACAGCTTATTACAAAATCAATCTACCTGGATGTTGCAGATTTACTGATGTAAAACATTTGAACTGAAATTCTGTTTTATTAATGAAAATAATGTTTGTCAGCAAACATGTGTATATGGTTGTTTAATGTTTAATCGATCTACAGATAAAGTATGAATGGCAAGAAGCAAAAACACATTTTGTATGACACTAATTCCCTTGATCAATAACACGCTGTGATGTTTACACTTCAGGTATTTTATATTCACATTCATGTTCACTTTGTTTGAAATCAGAATTGTGTTATAAGTATTGCTGTCTCTTGTTTGCTACTATATGTTGATTTACTTCATTTCCTTCCTTTGTTAGTTTACTCCCATCCCTCCAGTCCTCTCTGTGTTAGCCTGCTATATTCTCATTAAAAATAAGTAATTTCCCTCACTTCTAAATTAGATTATCCCTCAGAAGGCCACAGTGGCACATTGACAAAACACAAAAATATTATGCATATCGGTTATCATTTGTAGAAACACATTTATAGCCAGTTTTGGTTTGCCAACTTCGTGCACTTTATTACATCTAATCTAAATCGATCAAATATAATTGTTCTGCTATAAAGAATACCTAAATAGACTAAATACACTGTCATTAAGTTGTTAATTCAATTATATGTTTTAGCATGGAGATCATGGTGTTTCTTATGTGCTGCCTCCCTGATGTATGAAAAGAGAGGACAAAAAAAAAGAAACCTCAATACTTTGTAGAGGTACCATTTATGGCAGGGCTGTTGTACTGAATTGCAGTAAAGTATATTTCTGATCATATGAGGCATAATGAATGGACTGGGTTTTTGTTCTTCTACATTCTGAAGATCCCTGCAATGATACCGAGAGAGTAAGGGGGAGAGAGTGAGAGAGAGAGTGAGAGAGAGAGAGAGAGAGAGAGAGAGAGAGAGAGAGAGAGAGAGAGATACTATATTTGGAAGCATACGTAGTGAGGTGCGGCTTCCCCAACCGGCAGAAACCGGCTTGAAGAAAACTGACTTGCGGCTCGGTCAGGCTGGTGCGCGCACACAAGAATCCCAATGGAGAGCACGAGGCTGCTGGAGACGTCAAGCAAACTTACCCAGAGCTCTGCTGTAACTGTCCCCGTTCAGCAGTGATGCAGTGCTAAAGTCATTCGGCAACAACATTATTAATACATATAATATATTAGGCAATTGTGCTTCCCTAAAAGACTCTATTGTAAATATATCTAGCCATATCAGGGCTCCTCCACTATCAGTTGTAGAAGGCTCTACTTTATTTCAAACTTCAGGTTACTCTGCACGGCATCAGGTTACCCAGATGTTCGCCACACCCATTGAGTTTGAATGACAAACATCTTCCTGGTTCTTCAGTCCCATATTAGACGGGCATGCTGGATAAACCTTCAAAAAAAGCCAGTGCCTTAAAGTTAGGTTGTAGTCTCAACAAACGGGATTTGAATGGTAGCGGGTGCAACCAAATCTTAAATGAACAATTCCTTTGCAATTAAAAACGAGACTTCTATTGTTGCTTCTATTGTATTTTATCACCAATTATGCCCCGTAACACTTCACCAATTTTTTCTTAGAGGAATTTAGGTCTGTAATATTTCAATGATACACCTCTAAAAATGATTATCGCGAAGACATTGATTTCGCTTATAATTGATAGATCGTTTACACACCATTTGTCCTTGTGTATGTGAATCTCGATCGCATTTCTGATGGTCTCTGAACCGGATAACATTAATGTGTTGTATCATCCCTTGTTCCCGAGGAAGAGGCAGGGCAGGGAGGGGAGAGAGGAGCGGGTTGCAGGAGGGAGGGGATCTGGAGGGGATCTGGAGGGGGGGGGGAAGGCGGAACAAACCGGTGTGCTCGGATACATAGCTATCTGTAGCTGCTCGCCCGCACTGCAGATTAACTCTTACCGTCCCGGGAGATGCAGCGAGACATGGTGAGTGGCTTGTTTTGTTATGTCCCCCATACTGCATGCACATGGATCGGTTGTTAGCACCGCAGAGTGAGGGGTGCTGTTCTGGTGCTGGTCTACTTTCCAGTGTTGATATGTGATGCTGGTATCGAGCATCTTAGAGCCGCCAACAGCAGGATTTCCTCTTCTCTCTCTCACACACACACACACACACGCACACACGCACACACACACACACACACACACACACACACACACACACACACACACACACACACACACACACACGAACACACACGAACACACACAGAGACGCTGATGTTTAGCAGCTCGTCTCCTGCTGGCTATTCGGGAGCTATCCGCCGCTCAGGTGCTGAAACGGCACGTCGTCTGCAGGCAGCTGCGGTTCACTGTAAAGCAATGTCTCTGGTGGAAGTCTGGTCCTCCTGGTTGCGATTATCCCAGAGTCCTGGGCTCGGAGACCTGTTAGGGTTCAACACGAGCTAGAACATAATGATCCTCTGATGAAATGTTCCTGCAGTGTTCACTAGTGAGTCAAAAGTGAGAAAGAAACAGTGAAGATACTCTATGGTGGTCTTGTATCTGTATTTGCATCTTTCTCATATGTCTGAGAACAAGTGTCAGATCCAGGAGCGCAGACAAAGTTATTCCATCTTCGACCATCATCTAATCAATAAGGAATGAATGGGGTTGATCTCCATAAGCTGTTGTTCTGGAGCCAGGCTCTATCTTTTTTTTTTAGCCAGCTGTGCTGTTCTTAGCCAAGAGGGATGCTGTATTTAACAAACAAAATGTTGGATTTCCTCTCTAAACACGGACAGCATCGCCCCAACTGAAGGGCATTATCTGGCTTACAGACAGACAGCAGTGCAGCCTCTAAACGAGCAGCTAGAATGTGATGCTGCCCCTTTAAATTTAAATTATGCAAAGTTTGTTTCCTCTTTCTTGAGACAGTGTTTGAGAATGTGGATAGTTATCTTGAATGTCACCGGACAGAGTATGTATCTATGGTATGTCATGTTATCACACCAATTATTGCAGGTCGTCAGCATTAACACACGATCCTTGAATAATTCTTCTGTGATCTGTGAAATCTCTCCTTATGATCTTCCTCGCCGTGCGGGTGAGAGTCCCCTGTACTCATGAAACAGCAAGTTTCACTCCCAGAGATATTAAGTACACTTTCCATCCCTCAATCAGAGGGCTTGGCCTTTAAATGATTTCATAGATGTGTGTTTTTGCATCATAAGAGGAAAGTTAGAGGGGGGGCAGAGGGAGCACTGGGGAGAGAAAGTAAAAGGGGGAGAAGCAGAGCGAGAAAGTGAGGTTGTTAGAGCTGATGTTCTCCTCACGGAGGGCATTCACGTAACCTTCAAGGCAAACAAGCATGCAGCAGGCGCCAATTTAATGCACAAGTATATGCATGCTTCTGTATGCACTCACACAAGATACTGACAAGAGTGTGGGATCACCTGACATCCCAGTGTGAACACGCTGTTCCACAGAGGTAATGACCAGCAGGAGACCAGAGAGGGGCCGGGACGAATTGTGGAATAGCAATCAGTGTCCAAAAATAATTAAGGTTGTTCGTTTTCTCAATACAAAACAGAATATTTGTCAAAATCACAGAATAAATTAATTTTGTTTTGTGAATTTCAGGTTAGCAAACCCCCTCCCCCAGAAAATGCATCTGCCCTTTAGTGTCCTTGCTCGATCAAAGGCAAACACCCATTAAGATGTGAACACATTCACACACTCCACTGGTCACAGAATGAGGATTATCATGTGGCCGAGGATGGAAACCCAGAGTTTTATTGAGGAAGCTATAAGAACATTCAAATTCACATTAGGAAGATGTTTGTACTAATTAGCTATTGTGTATGTGTTGCCACAAATGGCATTTTCAACTTGTATTAAAAATAAAAAAAACGTAACATCTTAACTGTTTATCTTTTCTTTCAGGAAAGGATTGGTCAGAGTTACCCCTGTTCGAAGCCTGTGTAACAACTCTTCGGGCAGCAGTCACTCTCCCTGGGGATCACAAGGACGCCTCCTAAACTCAGCCCATTTCTCAACCAGCCACACTGGACTGAGGCCAAGCGCTGTAGAAATGGGACAAAACAAAGGGATGTACATTAAAAAAGCAGAGCGAGGGGAGTGCTTCTGAACGCCATGCGTGTTCTTCTAAAAGAGAGGAGCCGTGGGAAACTGTGGCTGTAAAACCCAAAGTGCTGAACACAGACTTACACAATATCACCTGCTGCTGCACACATGGTGACAGAGGCTGAAGCTGGCCACACATTTCTCTGTGTGTGTGTGTGCAAGTGTATCACACTGTGTTGAGGAGTATTTAACTTCAGCAGGGAGTGTCTGGTCTCCCCAGCAGTCCAGAGGCAGGTTGTGGAGCACTCCCCTCGTGTTTCCGGATGCAGAACATCCTCGATCAAAACTTAGACATGGCCACAGCTCTACTCGCCGGTGAGAAGCTGAAGGAGCTGATCCTACCGGGTTCCTCTCAGGATGAGAGGGGCGGGTTGCTGGCCGGCCTCATGGTGCAGCTCAAACTGGAGCTGCCCTTTGACCGTGTTGTCACTATAGGGACGGTCATCATCCCCATCCTGCTGGTCACTCTTGTCTTCACAAGGAACTTTGCAGGTGAGACTTCTGCCACTAGAGGGGGTTCAATGCCACAGTAAACTGTCAAAGCGGCAGCAGGAACTCTATATTTCTGTGACACACAGTGATAAGAAGATATGTATGTAGCAGATTAGGCATGGGAGGAAAAGGAGCATTTACATATGCATTGCAGAAACAAATAGAGAAAGCTAGCAAGGGGTAGAAAGGCTGGAGGGGAAGAGTAAGGTTAGAGGGCCGACTGTGACGGGAGAGACGTTAGTTCACTGCTGAGTCAGGCTCTCTGCATAGCAGCATTAACCATCTGGGACTGAGCGTTTAAGTGCAGCAGCAGAAAGAAGTTGGGGTTTAGACAAGTTCTTCTGTATTTCCTCAATAGTGTATAGTCATGATATATAGGGCTTTGCCAAACACATCTTGAATGACTCAGCATCCTGCCCTCTATGATCGGGACAAACTAATGTCATTGCACATATTGCCCTGATGACCAGGAACATAAAATAATACACAATGACCTTTAAAAATCTTCAGGACAAATGATGAGTTTATTTAAACAGCAAGTAAATCCTTTGTAAGTTCAAATGATTAAAATAGACCTGCTGCCGCCCTGAACCAGAGAGAACTGATAGAGGACAACTTTGACAAGAAGAGGTGCTCTCACTTCCTCAATCTGAGTCAATGCAGATCCTCATTTCAAAACGTGTTATCAGAGACACAGCGCTTCGGGCTGAACAGAAGAATGATTTTAGAAGATTATCTGAGATGCAACAGGGATAAAAAAAAAGAATGAAACAAATCACATAGATGAAAATATTAGCTCTGAAATGGGAATATGTTGCAATTAACACAAAATCCCCTATTTTTATTATTGTCTTAAGCACTGTGAAATGAAGGTGAGCACTAACATTAACTCTGTTTTAACCACCATACAGAACTACTGAATGGTTACATTTTGACCCACAGTATTCAGCGTAGTTGTGTGTATAGTTTTACCGTACAATGGATGATGAATGAATGGATATTTCAGATATGTGAACCTTCTTTCACTTTTAAATAAGTGCTTTAGATACTTTTTTGTTTTCATATTGCCAGAACTCAAGTAACATAGTTGATTGGAGTGATGAGTGAAATTCTAAAAATAGGACCCAGGATGTAGCATTGTAGCATTGTTCTGTCAGATAATATACTCAATTTATATTATGAGCTATAATCAACCAAATGTAAAAGTCATTTTTTGGCTGATTCTTTCTATCCGTGCTTTCCTCAGAGGAGTCCATATACTGTTACACACCACACAACTTCACCAGAGACCAAGCACTATATGCAAGAGGCTACTGCTGGACAGAGCTGCAGGATGCTGTACCTGGTGTGGAGTCTCACCTTTGGCCTTCACTGTTTGAACACAAGTTCCTGCCCTATGCCCTGCTGGCCTTTGCTGGAATCATGTACATCCCTGCTTTGGGCTGGGAGTTCCTTGGCTCTACGCGGCTCACTTCAGAGCTCAACTTTCTGCTTCAAGAGATTGATAACTGCTATCATCGAGCCGCTGAGGGCCGAGCCCCAAAGATCGAGAAGCAGATCCAGTCCAAAGGACCTGGCATAACTGAGCGAGAGAGGAGGGAGATCATAGAGAACGCAGAGAAGGAGAAAAGTCCTGAGCAGAACCTGTTTGAGAAATATTTGGAGAGACGGGGCGAAAGTAACTTTCTGGCTAAGTTATATCTGGGACGCCACCTGGCTATTATCTGCCTCAGTTCCATCCCCATTTCCTACCTGAGCGCCTACTATGCCCGCCAAAGGCAGAATGAGTTCACCTGTGCGCTGGGTGAGCCCCCGGACGTTAGCAGCTACTACGAGCTGAAGCTCAGGGTCAACTGTAAGCTGCCTGCTGTGCAGCTGCAGCGCATCATGGCTGTAGTAGATATCTCTCTGCTCTGCACCATGAACCTCATCATCCTGGTTAATTTGCTGCACCTGTTTGTGGTGCGCAAGTCCAACTTTGTGTTTGACAAACTGCATAAAGTCGGTATTAAAACTCGGCGCCGCTGGCAGAAGTCTCAGTTCTGTGACATCAACATCCTGGCCATGTTCTGCAATGAGAACAGGGACCACATCAAGTCGCTCAACCGGCTGGACTTCATCACCAATGAGAGTGACCTCATGTACGACAATGTGGTCAGGCAGCTGTTGGCTGCGCTCGCACAGTCCAATCATGATGCTACACCCACTGTGAGGGACTCCGGGATACAAACACTCGATCCAAACATGGACCCCTCTGATCTTGGAGTGGGAGTGATGGTTGGGGAGCCGCTGGTCATCAAACGGCCCCGCAAAAAGATGAAATGGATCCCAAGCTCAAATCCTCTTCCTCAGCCGTTCAAGGTAAGGCCTGAGTTGCTATTGAGAAACATAAATTCAGCATCAATGCTAGCAGAGGGGAAAGTGTACTGTACTCTTGAAAACTAAGAACTTGTTAACTGCAGCACAGCAGTTCATATGCACATGGACTTTCATAAGGGCCTCTTTCTTTAAAGAGGCACAGGAAGTGCCATCAAGTTTAAGCAGTAAAATAAGACCTGTATTTGCATGTTCTGTCCTTTGTAAAGGAACCTCTTACCCTGACACGTCTGGAAAGTAACACCAAGGCTGAAAAACCCAAACCAGTCAGAAGAAAGACAGTGGCAGACAGCTTCATTGCACCACTTCTGGATACCAAAAGTACACAATATCCTGCAATAAAAGGTATGGAGTGCTATGAATAGTAAGTGTGTGAAATGTTTTATTTAAACCTCTGCTCATCAATATTCTTATATTAAAAATTGATCAAATGAACAAATTTGCAGTTTGCAGTTCCATCTTTCAGCTAATTGTTGTGGTTTTACGGCTCACTACTCAAGCTTTCATCAGTGTTGATTCCAAAGCTCACTTATTTGGATGACCTGTTTTTTTCTGTTTTATTCTCCTTTTAAGTGAGACTGTTCATTTTGAATCGTAGATTTGAGTGGGATGGAGAAAAAGCACACACCCAACTTCTCTCTGGACGTCCACCCGTACATGCTGACCATTCGTAAGCCCAAGGTGGAGGCCACAACCACAGAGCCCCTTCCCTCAGAGCACAACATGGATACAATGTACCTTGAAGGCACACATACTATTGTTCATGTGTCTGGTGCCACTACAGGTAAGTCTGTCTGGGTTGCCTCTCCTTCACAATCACGTTTTCTGGTTCAGGGTTGAATTCATCACATTTCACTGGTCAAATATTAAAAGAATTAGTATACAGCTCCCCATCTCATCTAGTTGCACTTTGCATATGCCTGCAGCCACCGCCTGGTCCAGACAATAGGCAAGCTATTGATGACATGTTGTTATATCTGGTAGACTTGCTCAATGAATATTGCTAATGCTGCCTTCCATGATGGCCAATCAGTCTTAGCATGCAAAATGTGCTGACCTGAGAGAGAATATAGATGTTGTTTATTTAGAAGGGGACACACACAGCCTGTTTTCACTTGACAATTTGTTGATCTCTAATTTCTTTCTTGTCGCTTCAGAAACAAAGGTTTGCTCTCCAGAATTGACCAACACTGCCTTTTCTATGATGACACTACCCACCACAACTTACGTAAATGGCGTGAGCCCGAACCCTCCCTCCAGTGAGGACAACCTCAGTCCCAAGTCATCTCCTCCTCTTCCTCCTCTTCCTCCTCCACCTCCTCAAAGGGAGCCTCTCACCCAAATGGAAAACCCTGAGTGCGACCCACCACCCCTTACTAGAGCACCTACACACCAGCTGCTGAGTATACATCATACCCTCTTTGAGGAAGAAGAGGATGAAGAGCATCGTAGGGACAGACTGGCAGAGAGACCTGGGGAGCTCATCACTGCTGGGGAATGTTGAAGCAGGAGAAGAAGAGGGACACGTACACTACACTCTGCGCACATGACCACCATGTCAATCACAACTATCAACAGCCACCTCTACTCTTTAACACACACTTCTGTGATGGGTGGTTTGGACAGTGAGGAAATGACACAGAACCCTCGCGTAAAAGCAAGCAGGCTCAACTTTTAGATAGGAACATTACTCAGTGTGGATAAGACAAACGTTTGTGTGTTTGATAATGTTGACCAGAGTATTGCTGTAGGTTATGATGTCACATTCATGTCTCAGGATGACTGTGTACAGCTAAACAGCCTCCAATGAAACCAGCAGTGATTCAACAGGGTGCTACAGTGCAGGGTCAAACAGCTATATTAATTAAAAAGGCTTAATGAAAGGATGAGAGATGAATGAGCGTTCTAAAATGAATAAAAGATTCACACTTTACAAATGCATATCTGCAAAGAAGACTGCATTATAGCTTCAAACTAAATGTATTTTAAAGACATACTGTATGATAACTCTTAGTCCCTTTATCCCAATAGCCAAGTAGAAAGGTAGCTCACGCAATACAGTTGAGAACTGCACAATTAATATGCAAAAGATCACAATATATTTGTGGCAATAATGTATGTGCTTGCAGCATCATATTTCACAGAACGCTATACGTGTATAGACACTGTATATGGTGTGTTTGTGGGGTGTTACAAACAAATATAACACGTTTCATGGCTTTGAGATTTCCATTTCACTGTTGATTAGGAACATGTATCAGATCTTGACTTGACTATTTGCACGTCACTAATAATAGGTCAATTGGCAGAATAATAAAAGGAGAAAGAACAGCAGAAGAAGATAAAGAGCGGGGTTGTGAGGTGACCTGCGACTACAATATTGTTTAGAGAAACTGACAGATTTGTCTGACAGGTAACAGATATTGAGAGAAATGCAGTGATGTGGAAGTTTTCTTTTTGAAGACTTTAATAGCAGAGCTCTCAATATGATTAACGGAGTTGACTCAAAGTATGTGACTTTTGTGTTCTACTGGCTTCTTGTGAGAGTGCTGTGATGTGAAGTGAATGAAGTGATGAGTAGATATTAAATCATGCCTCACTGGAAGGTGTATTACATGATGAATAAGGTTTTGATTGCCATCTCCGACACAATCTCGACTTATTTCGGTAGTTCTGTCCTGTCTCACGATGTGCCAACATCTGCTGTAAGAAGGAAATAATAGTTAGAATAGTTGGTCTGTTATTTGTAGTAGAAACCAAGCATATAAGGTATGTTAGCACTTTTCACAGGGAGAGAGTGGACAAGGGGGATGGGTGCCTACCACAACCTCTCCATACACATTTTTTGCAGCTGCATACAGGATTACAGACATTTCAATAAAGGAACTACGTGCACTGACATACACCAATATGACATCTACTGTAGAATACATTAGTACTGTGGTCAGGGGCTTGCCAATATGATCGGTAGACCTATGCATAGTGTCCATCTTTTTTTCTGGGGCATTCAGTAAACACACTTTTGGTGAGAAACAGCATTTCTTTTCCCATGACAGCTTCCAAATATCTTTTGGTGAAGATAGGAAATGGTCCACCTCATTGTCATGACACAGGTTGGCAAAAACTCCCCTTGTTAGACTGCTCAAGCACACTAAATGCATCCAAAAGCACTTTAAGACTTGTAGCCCGAGTGTGTGTGAGAGCATGGTATATATGTTGAAACACAGCTCTGCTTATAACCGACTTTCTGTGTAGATTTGAACATTGAGACAGTCGAGGACGTAAATCTGTGACAGTCTTAATGCTCGCGGAAACGTGGAGAAGAGTCCAGACTTTGATTGTAATGTGTGAAATGTCATAATGGAAAGTGATTAAAAACATTCACTTTAAAAAGAAAATGTGTGCGTCCATGCACTTGTGGACTACATGTACCAGAATGCACCGCGGCTGTCAGATTCAGCCGAGCACTGTAACGCTACTGCTGTACTGGCGAGGAGCACACCGGCACACTTGCTCAGTAAGTTGTGGATATTTGTTTTGAGACAACCACTGTGTGTGTTACCAAATGTCTTGTACTTGATAATGGCGGCATGTGTTGTTGTGAAACGGTTCGGTTTCAACATGTATGATTTGACGACATTCTTACCAGACTCGCTAGCTTACGTTAGCTTGACTTAGCTGTTATCGTTATCCGGTAGCGAACTAAGCCAACCCACGAGTCCACAGGAAATGAGACATGTTTAGCAGCGCTGCACCTGAATGTGACGTTAGCTAAGTTTGGAAACCGGAGTTACTTCTTATTCAGGTGTGCAAACCTCTTGTGTGGCTAACATTCAGTCGTATTAATGGCCTCGTCATAGAAATCATCCCTCTTTGATCTTACAGTTACACTTAATAAATCCGTGAGAGTCGCTACTTTTACCGTGAACGTTGTGTTGCAATTGTTAGCTACGTTTAGACGTAAAGCAACGTCATCAGTTAGTAACCGCAGCCAGCTGTGTCCGTGAACGTCTCACTGTAACACATGTCTGCATCCTCTGTCACACGCAGCATCAGCGCTTCAAACATGGATCAAGACAACAATTCAGAGGTTTGTAATACTTATAATTATTGTGTGTGTGTGTGATAGAGAGAGATAGGATGTGCTGCTCACACGGGGTAAGAGGACACATTGCTCAGCTTAAGTGTGTTAGTCTGATGTAGTCTGTGTAAAAATACGTTATTCTGCAGTTAGGTTTTTCTTTTTTTTTAAACCATTGGAATTTCTAGCCCAGAGCAGTTACCCAATTAGCTATGTGCAATCAGCCCACTTTTCTCAAACTGGCTAGTCATGAAATAATAATAAACAGGAACATTGTCTTGATCTTGCACTGATGTAAATATGCCCTCTGTCTAAGACATTGTTTGGTGCTTTTATGTCTGACAGGATGAGTCAGTCAGCCCATCGGAGGACCCATCAGAAGGGGAACTGCCAGGTCTACCTTCAGGGCTCCGTATGTGTTCTTTTATTAAAATGTGTATGCTGAAAGATGGTGTAATACCTCTTTGATTGTTTGGCATGGCATGTCTCTGTTACACTTTTGTAACAGAGACATGACATGCCAAAAAAATATTTTAAGTTCAATTCATTGAAACTATTTTTTTATATTGTCATATAATTCTGATATATAAAATGATGTCATATGAAGTCTGATTTAAATAGTAAATGTATGTTACAATAATGAAACAGCTCACAACTGTTTTAACAGGGCAGTCTAGCAGCGATCATACAACACCATTAATTACATTTATAGAAAATTTATATTTTAGAAAAATAAAATCATATTTTCCCCTTTTTTATGAGGTTATCGGGTTAATAACATCAGTAAATATGATATAAGACAGGAGCTTCATATCTTCAGAAGACATTCGATACAACCATGCTTTAACTACTCTTATGGGGGGCAGAGATAAGTTTTGATGAGCAGGCATATAGAGAACAGAGATGCGGGGCGTCAGATCCAGGGGGGAAAAAAGCGGCAAACTGGTTTATGATTTAGAGTTCACTTGTCACTCGTGATAACTGGGCTCAGCGGGTGGCCATGCTACTCCACGAGAAGCATCTATAAATGCACAGTGGGGCGCAGACTCTAGAGAGTATTTTATCATCATTGATCATCTCTTTAGTCGTTTATATATGCAGCTACGGCTTATCGTCATAAGTGCCGCAAAATAGTTTAAAACAAAATCTTTCAGATTGTAACTAAGTAAAATATAATACTATTCAAAGTTGCTTGAAAATGAAAAAATATCCTTCCTCTTAATAGTTTAATTAATATTTGCTGTAGCAAAACATCAAACACTGTATTCTTTCTGTATTTTTGTGTCCTTATAACTGTCCTTGTTCTTCCTGTGTAGCGGACGGTGAATCCATAGAGCTGCTTTGGCAGTTACGATCCCAGCGCCGCCAGTCGTCCCCTGAGCTCCCAGAGACAGTGACCCGTCTTACTGCCCCTGATGGCAGCCTCCTATACCTGGTGGGCACCGCCCACTTCAGTGACAGCAGCAAAAAGGATGTGGCCACGGTGAGCCAATGAGAATTTACTACAGTATTTGTGCCATCTACTATGCCACTTACACCCTTTTTTAAATTGTGATATGCTGTGAATTGTCATCGAAATAACGGAGTCACTCTCTGAATGTGGAGAAGTGCTGTAGAGTAGCACCTTGAAGATTAGTTGCCCCGTCTGTATACTGTAAGTAAAAGATTGGCATAATCTTGTCTTTTGTTGCACATTGATGACATTTATCTTTTGTCTTTACTTCCTTCCTCACTGGTCCTTTGCCATTTATCTCTTTCTTACCCTTGTATGGTTTCTTATTCTGTGTCTGTCACATATCTCGGATATCCACTGCTCGCCTCACACAGATGATCCGAGCTGTGCAGCCAGATGTTGTGGTGGTGGAGCTGTGCCAGTACAGGGTGTCTATGCTGAAGATGGATGAGGATACACTGCTGAGGGAAGCCAAAGACATCAACCTGGAAAAGGTTCAGCAGGCCATTAAACAGGTCAGGCTAATGGAATGATGGGAATTGCCAATGCCGGTAGTGTGAAAAACAGTACAGGCAAATATAGCTAAGAAAGGACTGTATGTTCTGATTAAGGCAGTAATGGTGTTGTTTTGATATTTGAACACGCTTTTGTCCATTGTTAAATTGTTAAACTAATATCTCTGATGCTCAAGCAGGATGAAGTGTCAGAGCTTTTAGTCTGTGCACCTGTTTTGTCTTCTTGGTTTTCTAAAACTATGTTTATGTAAGCATGCATAAAACCATAGACTGTGCACTACTATCGGTTATTTCAAAACTCAAATCTCAAGAATGTCTGTCTTTCTGTGAATGCTTATTTCTTTTCTGTCCTGTGTTTGTTAGAATGGGCTGATGTCTGGCCTCATGCAGATTCTGCTGCTCAAAGTTTCAGCTCACATCACAGAGCAACTGGGCATGGCTCCTGGAGGAGAGTTTAGGGAGGCCTTCAAAGAGGTAAATCATCCACAAAACACGTGGAAGGATCCTTACCATATCATAAGATTCTTAGACAATGGAAACGTTTTTTCACTGCGCCGGTAAATAACAAACAAATGAGAGGCCTTGTGTACTGACGGCCACAGCCTGCGGTAGCGAGTTGAAAAGCGAATAGTATGTTAGATGTTCGCTTATTGTGTCATTAAGTTCTAGCCTATTCATTTAAAACTGAACAGAACCTTTAACTGGAACTAATTAGCTGCAGTCCATTATCAGTAATTAATGGACACTCTCAGCAAATCGGAATCGAGGCTTCACCCAAACCATGTATGGGTGATGGATATAGGTGGATGATGGTTTCAGATTTCTCCGTTTTTTATAATTTCTTTCTTTCCACACAGGCTGGACAAGTGCCGTTCTGTAAATTTCACCTTGGGGACAGGCCGATCCCGGTGACGTTCAAGCGGGCCATTGCAGCTCTCAGTTTGTGGCAGAAGGCCCGTCTGGCCTGGGGTCTTTGCTTTCTGTCAGATCCAATCAGGTATATGTTCACTACAGTCACTACTGTCTTTCTCAATATCTACACACCACATGATCCCATGCGCCAGAAAAGATTGAAATTTGGGGCTATTGCTGGAACAGTGGCAAACATGTTTGCTTTGAGCAATTGTTGCAGTACATGTAGCTGCATTCATAGCTGTCTGTGTAGAAATAGGGATTTTACAGAGTACATGCCATTCTGCCAATTTGTTAAACTGACAGCGTCTTTGAAATCTGACTTGAAGCTTTTTGCATGAAGTGATGTGTCCGTCTTTTAAAATCTATTAAGTTGAGCCTGTTACATCCTCTGATGTATAAATGTGAGACCTAAACAGAATATATGCTTTAACGAATGTTTCATTTTCTCACCATTCACTAAAGCTGTGCCCCTATTCATCTCTTTTTGTCTTGATTTTGCCTTTCTAGAAAACACAATGGGTTGACAATGCTGTCAAAAATCAATATAATCTTTACCCAAATTTGTTTGGAGAAAATGACTAATTTCTCGTAAAAAAGGATGTGTTGTATACACCTTTTATAGATAGGTTTTAATAGTGAATGCTAAAAAATGCTTCCAACAACATAAAAGCAAACTGTGAACATGACCCGACATATTTCACTGTTTGTTTGTTCCTCATTCATTACTTAATACTGTGTGAACAGAGAAATGTCTTCCCCTTCCTATGTGACTACCAATGACTCTGCTGGTCTGTTTGTCATGTTTCTAGTAAAGAAGACGTAGAGAAGTGCAAACAGAAGGACCTGCTGGAACAGACCATGTCGGAGATGATCGGCGAGTTTCCCGCTCTCCACCAGACCATCGTGGCTGAAAGAGACATCTACCTCACGCACACACTCCGCCAGGCTACGCGCTGTGTGGAGGCCCCCCGTAATGCACAGAGTGAGTATTTAACTGGTGAATAAACTCATAATCGAATTGTTCATATTTGTAGATTTTCAGCTTTATATCCTGCTCAGGGGAGATTTTATATATTGTTATTTTAAAATGTATCGTTAGAATTGTACAGTATCTGTGCTTGATATAGCTTTTTTCCTCTTAACAAGACATACACTCCTGTGTATATCTGTCATCAAATGTGTTACGAAACTATTGCGTAATTAACCAACTGGTAATGACCGCGTGGTTTGAATGCTACAGAGACTAATAATGAAACCACTGAGTCATATTGTGTATAACAATATTTTATAGTTTTACAGAGCTTAAAAACATTCAGGGCCGGTTTGTCTGTCATTTATACTGAAATCTATCCCTAAAGCGTTTGGTAATTAATTTTTTTCAATCGCGATATGACCTGGGGTTTAAACATATTGATAAGAAATATAAAGAATATGTGGTTGTAGAAGTTGTGACTGTTTATGTCACAGAACATTTTATATTCTCTTTTCTTTCTAGAAGTGCCTGCTGTGGTGGTGGGAGTTGTCGGGATGGGTCACGTCCCTGGCATAGAAAAAAACTGGGAGAAGGAGCTCAACATACATGAAATAATGAGGTGAGTTCAGGAAGTAATATAAACATTCGTTAACTGTCTTGACAATCCCACAGCTGCTCAGTGTGTCTGTCCGTCTCTTCCTCAGTGTTGCACCTCCCTCACGCTTTGGCTGGGTGTTGCGCACGGCCGTAAAGGGTGTCATGGTGGGAGTGCTGGGATATGCCTGCTACCGTGCTGGAGGGAGTTTAGGTAGAGCCCTCCTGTCTTTACCTGCAGTCCAATCTTTACTGGAGACTCTGCGGCCGCCCTCTGCTCTCAGCCAACAGTGACACGACCTTTAACCGATTTGAAACAATGCATTTTTCACCGGAAGCCTTAAAAACAGGAGGTGAGGCCGGAGGAAGGGTTTCACCAGTCCACACTATGAACTAACAAGGATTTCGTGGGGTTCAGAGCCTCCAACCTCGCATCAATGTCCCTGTAGACGCAGCAGTGCCGTACTGCCAAATAAACCACAATAGTACGCTTTATTTTTTTCCATATTTTGTGAAAATCATGCATTTTGTAAGGTTTATGAATGAGAATACTTTATTTTGAATGCATTTCCAATTCCCCCACCATAACCTTTAAATGAATACATTTTTATTTGACAAGTATCATCAGAATCATCTTCAGTCCAGTGCCCTGATGTGACTGAGCCATTTTCCAAGAGGCACACTTTTTCTAACGCTGTCCTCCTATTCCTTCCTCCTTTCTGGTGCCTGACAGCAATTTCGGTAATTAGCCCATTTCAAGTCCAGCACTTTATAAAAGAGTATTGTACTGTACATGCAGCCTATGGATGCGGAAAAGAAGGTTCAATATCAAGTCAGTCACTATACTTGTAAATACAATCTAGGAATAATCTTCGTGCATGGAGTGACACTCATGGTGTGAGATAAATGTCAAAAAATTTCAGAATTTGAAGGCTGATCGTCTTCTTGAAAAATCTTCTATTTGAAATGCACGTTCTTCCAAATGTACGTAAGAAAAAAGTATTTCCCATGTGCACAGTCCTGTCCACATCAACAGACAAGTGCCTCATGTTGCAGCAGTAAGGGCTAATCGTGAAACTTAATGGAAAAATACATATATGCATCTTCTACATACTATAACCAAATGGTCAATGCAATTTTCTAATGTTCTGTCTTTATATGATGGACTTTTTTATAAATACGGTTGCCCTTAAAATAGCTCTTTGTAACTACTTTGTGGTGTGTTTGCTTCCGTTAAAATGACGCCATAGCCCCTTAATTTTTTTGATCATTCAAACGTTCAACAGAGATGTGATGCAGGACAGGCTTAAATGTGCATCAGGATGAGCAATGCATTTGTCTTGTCATTTGTATATTTAATTGTATCTCCAGTATGAAGCACCCTCACACATTGGTGTGAACTGGCTCCATCTGTGAGTAAGTTGTTCATACTTGAACCAAAAATATGCATCTTGTACAGAAAAACATCTCTCAACAACCTGCACATGAGAACATCTGTAATTCAGCGCACCAGCTGTTTGTACTTTTATGATATATGCATTATCACTTGCAAAAGTAATTGGTTTGTTTCCTTCTGAGTATTGAACTTGACTGTAATGATTTATCTGCGTAACTTTGTGATGAACTAGAGAAGCAGACAGTTTAGGTTGGTCAGAGTTTGGAAGTAAAGTCTTACACTGCTATCACTGCTGCCTTTGACCCTCAGATTACCAACACTGACCTGTATCCACAGTACAGATTTTCTTATTGCACGTGTAAAAAAAAAAAAAGACATCCTAGGAGCTTTGTTCTGTGGAAGATAACCTAACAAATCAAATGTTCTGAACAAGTCTGCAGTGGCATAAACCAACATCTCCCAAGTATTCCTTATCTTAATTTTGAGTGATTTTATGTATAGTACTGGAATTATTCAGATGTATTTATAAGAGCTATGACAGTTAATCATGTGCTGTCTTTTATTTGTGAAATGGTCCAATGGACTAATATAGGAAAAAAAGCATTACCACACATAATTAAGTCATCCACACATCAAACTAACTCAAACTAGATCTTCCAATTGATTAATTTGTTATCTTGCTAAAGAGATGAGGATGTTGGGAACAGCTGTAGTCATGACTCTCAGTCCCTCAGCCGTGCATTCTAACATCATGTGTCTGTCTCCCTCCCATGTTATGTCCAAAGGTTTATTCTATTGTATTTTGGAGAATTGCCAAGAGAAAACTGTATGAATGCTTGTATTTCCTGCAGGATTCATTTCTCTGTGACCTTGTGTGGTATTGTCATTGTTACCAAACATTAAATCCTAACTTCTGTAATGAATTATTAAACAATTTTAAGTAAAGATAAACTCTATTTACTTTACAAATGTTTTTTTAATGCCCTGTTGTGTTACATTAGCTGCAAAGATTTGAATGCACTCAGTGATGATTACATTTAGCAGAGTCCAGTTATTTCATTTTATTAAAATGATGTATGTTGCTGTATGTTTGGGTTGATTTAAGATAAGATAGAACTTTATTAATCCTGAAGACAACTCTTGTGACAGAGATTGATCAAAGATTACAACAAACAATCAAGGAAAAATATAAACTTGTATAAACAATAGAATGATAAGTATTAAATGTAGTCATGTTATTTGTGTAGCTTTTTAAAGGGTACTCAGGGCACTCAACATGGTAAAAACCGAAAGAATAGAAGCAATAACAATGTACACGAGAGATTACATAATAGTAATAAAAACAAAAGCAGATTTAAGGATGGAAACAAGTAAATATACTTTACCCTTATTACTCACCGTAGTGTATATCATGTCGCTTTGGATAAAAGCGTCAGCTAAATGAAATGTAATGTAATAGTAACACTACCAGCAGTGGCTAAGAAGATAACGTTATTTAAAAAAAATGATATTACACAGGATACATTGAAAAAACAATTGATTATGTGATGCAATATTTAATCAAGCAATAACGACATGAATATTATCTTAACCATGTTTACTTAGACATTGATTTTAGTGTCGGCCCAAATGGTTCCGTCTTCACTGGGTGTTTCCGGACAGATAAGGATGTAACACACAGTCTCGCAAACATCCGCTAAAGCTAGCAGGGTTGCGAAAGCGTGACTTGTGTCCACCTTGTAACTGCGCCAGTGAATACAGACAGACACACCAACGGGGCCGGGCAGATGGCCTTGTTTGGATGGCTTATTTAGGACCGTCACGAATCTTCGTCCCCGGTGTCTCCGCCTTCAAACTCCTCGGTGCGGTCGGGATGGCCGACATGGGTCTGGCGACCAGTCGTTCCCGTCTGGAGCGGCTCGACTTTGACAACGTCGCCCTCAAGAAACTCCCCGTGGACTCGTCCGAGGAGCCCGGGGGTCGCCAGGTGAAAGGAGCGTGTTTCTCCCGCGTGAAGCCACAGCCGCTGACCAATCCCCGGTTCGTGTCGGTGTCGCACGAAGCCCTGTCGCTGCTGGGGCTCACCGGGGAGGAGGTCGCGAGCGATCCGCTCGGGCCAGAGTATCTCAGCGGGTCCAGAGTCCTGCCCGGATCCGAGCCCGCGGCTCACTGCTACTGCGGCCACCAGTTCGGACAGTTCGCCGGGCAGCTGGGCGACGGGGCGGCCTGCTACCTGGGGGAGGTGAAGGTGCCGCCCGGACAAGATCCCGAACTGCTGCGGGAAAACCCGAGCGGTCGGTGGGAGATTCAGGTGAAAGGAGCTGGGTTGACTCCTTATTCCAGGTACAAGGGTTTGTTGTTTGTATAGTGTTAGCTAGGGTTATTTTTATTATGCTCATTTTATGAAATGCAACAGATGTGAAACCGTGGAGAAAAGACAATAAGCCTTACAGTTCATTTAAAGGAGTAGTGTCACGCTGTGAGTGTTAAGCTTTGCCACAGTTGAATTCTATCTGGACACCTTTTTTGTGATGATATATCTTTTATTCTGTCCCTCCATAGACAAGCTGATGGCCGTAAGGTCCTGCGCTCCAGCATAAGAGAGTTTCTGTGCAGCGAGGTGATGCACTTCCTGGGTGTCCCCACCACCAGAGCCGGCTCCGTAGTGACCTCCGATAGCAAGGTGGTACGAGATGTCTACTACAGTGGGAATCCTCGCCACGAGAGATGCTCTGTGGTCGTCCGTATTGCTCCCACCTTCCTCAGGTGAGTGCCGATTCCCTCCCGTCTATCGTGGATGTGTGAGATCCTCAAGATGCGCGCACACACACATACAAACACACAATAGTTGTTTGTCTCAGTTGTGCGCTCTCTGAGCAGGTTTGGATCCTTTGAGATCTTCAAGGGAGCCGACGAGCACACAGGCCGTCAGGGTCCCAGCTATGGACGGGATGAGATCCGAGGTCAGATGATGGATTATGTCATTGAGATGTTTTACCCTGACATCCAGCAGAATCACCCAGATAGGGTGGAGAGGAACGTGGCTTTCTTCAGAGAGGTCAGGGCACATGAGTCACACTACATGCACATTTTCAGTCTGTGAAATGGCTCTTGAATAACTAATGACTGTAAGACTTGCATGTTTTTCTAACGTGTACTCGAATCAGCAGGTAACCGATTCAAGGTCTGACATTACAGTTTGGAGCCGAGAACATTTGGATCCTCCTAAACTGACTGCATGTGCTGAGTCACTGTGACATCGGCTCAATATGAGATTAACACATTAACCAGGCATTAAACTCTGGATAGGGACTTAAGACATTTTTTCTCATCTAATTAGTAGGAATCGCATCATTCATTCTTGTGGCTTGTTCTCAGATCTTTCTGGAAATGCAGTACAACCCTCTCAAGTCAGATTACTGTCTTGTCCCTGTGTGTAGGTGATGCGCCGCACGGCTCGACTCGTGGCTCAGTGGCAGTGTGTGGGTTTCTGCCATGGCGTCCTGAACACAGACAACATGAGCATCCTGGGACTCACGCTGGACTACGGTCCATATGGCTTTATGGACAGGTCAGTGTTTTGGCCAATTGCTCTTGATTGATCCAACAGTCATGCTGTTGTTCCTGTATGGTCACTCGTCAGATTTCAGAGACGCAACTTTCCTTTTCCCTCTCAGGTTTGATCCAGATTTCATTTGCAACGCCTCCGACAACTCCGGCCGATACTCCTACCAGGCCCAGCCAGCTATCTGCAGGTGGAACCTGGTGAAGCTAGCGGAGGCTCTTGCTCCAGAGCTGCCACCGGACCGGGCTGAGGCCGTTATGGACGAGTACCTAGATCTCTATAACGGCTTCTACCTGGAGAACATGAGGAAGAAGCTGGGCTTATTGAAGAAGGACGAGCCTGAGGATGAGATCCTGATCACAGAGCTGCTGCAGTCCATGCACAACACCGGTGGGATGGATTATAAAGCATTATATATTGCTGATGAGAGAGCATCTGAAGAGTTTGAGAATACAATTTGCACAGTACTGAATATAAAATGTATTTAATCATCACTGGCGCTACTTAAGCCGCCACATCATTGTTGTGACCTTTCCTGTGTCTCTCCTGCAGGTGCTGACTTCACCAACACCTTCCGTAACTTGAGTCAGATTTCCTGTCCCACCGAGGGGGAAAGTGAAGGAGACGAGGAGCTTGTCAAGAAAGCCACAGACCTCCTGCTGGAGCAGTGTGCCTCCTTAGAGGAGCTCAAGGCTGCAAACAAACCCACTATGGATCCACGGTGAGCTAGCCATGCATGCTGCATGTTTTATAAACACACTGTGTTTTGTCTATTTTATACCGGCACAGAAAGGAAATATGAACGAAACTCAGTTTAGTTTATTTGGGGTAGAGAGATTAGGGCTAAAATGGTAAAAGCAGCTCAGCCTTATTAGCTGGACGTGTCTTTCTTACAATAGCTGATTCTCATTAAGGCGTTTGCCCTGCTAGAGATTGCCATGTAATTTAGTATGGAAATAGATGGTTTCCAGTAACTTGACCAATGTACAGTGCCACTGATGGACACAACATATGTTTTTACCCACACTATGTTTGCTCCATGATAAAATAGTCTTGTAAACAAAATCCTTTACTGTAGATATTCATGGTTGCCAGAATCATACTATTTGTACTCCTTGTAGTCAAAACCTTTAATTTAACAAAATAAATACGGTAAGGTTGCCATGATTTTAATTAAGCACAATATAGGAATAGCAAAATTATTAGAAAATATATGTTCAGACTGTCAAACATTTTTGTTTTGTTTGGCGTGATGCACGTTGTAGCCTCCAGGTGCCACTAGTGGAGCTTTATATTATTGGTCTTGTGTATACTATGTGGGAAAAATCAATGTGTAACATTACGTAGGTGCAAGATGTTGTGCTGTAATGACAACATATTTAAATCTGTTATCAGATTTCTTGCCTGAACGTGTATTCCTGTGCATGTAAACGTAGTCAATGGAGCAGAACTTAATCATCAATTGTTTTGTTCATCTTGTTACCTCAGATTCTACGTATTGTATCGAACAACAGTTAAAACCTAGATCGCCTGCACTGGCAGCACTGGTTTACTTGTTCCTCCAACACGCCAGTAAACTGTATATCCGTTGTGTTTTTTGTCTGTTGATGACAGCGAGCTGGCGATGCTGCTCTCTATGGCTGAGAGCAACCCGGCTCTGTTCCAGATGATCTCAGACAGGATGTCAATTGCGAGGCAGTTGGACAAACTCGGCAAACTGAAAGACCTGATGGAGACCAGCCAGGAAGAGCTGAAAACCAAACAGGCAGAGGAGTGGAGCCGCTGGATCACGCGCTATAGGTGAGATTTGGAGGGGCGGGGCTGAAGGCAAGATATATTAAAAGGAAAAGATGAAGCGGAAGACAGCTGGCACATATAACAAGAGGTAGAGGGTGGTGGGACTGCATGGACCGGATAAGAGCTTTGTGGGTGGATGCTCATGGGTGGAAGTGGGACTGATAAAGGGGGCGGACAGAGAGAAAGAAGAGGAAATGAGGCGCTGAGTGTGCCATTGCTCCACTCCCAGGCTGAGCGTTTTGTGTTACCCCTGCCACAGGAAGCGTCTGGCTCGGGAGCTAGAAGGCCAGAGTGATGTGCAGGCCGCGCAGGAGGAGAGGGTGAGGGTGATGGACAGCACCAACCCCCGTGTGGTGCTCAGGAACTACATCGCCCAGAATGCAATTGAGGCTGCTGAGAGCGGAGACTTCTCTGAGGTCAGGCTTGGACTTATACTTTTATACAACTGAATGTCAATTTATCATACCCGTATCCCAATTTGGACTGTTGTGCAGTTGAGTTCAATAAATAATTACAATGTTACCAGAAAAGGTTTCTACTGCACTGAAAGTGATTTCCAGGTAGCAAAACTAAGAGTCCACTGCTCTCAAGTTACACTCAATTCCCTTTTGTTCTCTTCATTGTCAGTGTTTTCACTTTCAGGGTGTTTACCTGTTGTCACTTCTCACTTCCTCTCTGTGCAGGTCCAGCGAGTCCTCAAGGTTCTGAAGAAGCCTTTCTCTTCGCAGCCGGGTCTGGAGCTGCCTGCATATGGGGCCGGAGGCGAGGCCACCAAGCAGGGAGAAAGGGATGAAGGAGAGGAACGACAGCAAGAGGCGGCCTCTGCATCCACAGCCAGAAATCCTGTTCCATATGACAGCAGGCCGCCGGCTTGGGCCGACGAAATCTGTGTCACATGATCTTCGTAATAACTTCCTTGTTCGATTTCCTGCCTAAAATGATGAGTTTATTGGTCCTGTGCATTTTATGTACAACGCTCCATTACTATTTCAGGCAGCGTCGGGAAGTTAGCATGAGGCGCGACACCCCATAGGCAACCTAGCTGAACTAAAGCAGACAGGCGGTGGGTTGATGTTAGTGGCACAAATGCAAATAGATACAAATATGATGTTGCCATGTGGGGCGAAAAGATTTTCAGCATGTTTGAAATGATTCCCTTGAATGCGAGATGCATTAGGAGAAGTGGCACACAACAGAAAAAGGAAGACAAATACATCCAAAGACATTTTGGAGAAGACATTCTTTTGCCCCTCAGCTCGTTCCCTGTCTGCTTGGTGTTCAACTAGCTTTTAATGACGATTCAGACAACAAGTCCTACAGTGACCTGTCTGACTCTGACTAACTGTGAGGTGCCGCCTCAACATTTACCAAATAATGTGTGTGCGTGTGTGAGAGAGAAAAAATAATTATGATGATGATGATGATGTGGTTATTGGGCATGTATTTGGATAAAGGGGAGTGATTTCACTTAAGTAGATGAACGCACAACACTGTTTATTCTCCTAGGATGTAAGACTTTTTATAGGCATAGAGCCACAACCATAACTTACCACTTTTGTTACCTAACATGTAAAGTAAGCAGCGATAATACTCTACACTGTACCTAGAGTCGAGCGAAGGGAAAAAAGGGGAACTGTGTGGTTATTTTAGTCGGGTTGTGAATGTGTAAACCTCTTAGGTAAATATTTATTTGTTTCACCCTAAGGACTTGCCATATTTTAACCTTGATCAATCTGTTGGTTTGGCCAATAACTGTAGATTAGTCGTCAAAACCAGGCTATTAAAACTGGACATTTGCACAAAAAATGGCAGAATTTACATGAAATGATATTGTTTCAAAGTTTTATTTTTCCTTAATAAATATATATGGTTGATCTCTTCCTAATAAACTGAGCGGTCAATAGACATGTCCTCTTTGTGCAAAGTGCATACCTACCATAGCTGCCTTCTCTTTTCATGAACTGAACTCCACCACCACATTTCTTTGTTGCCCAACATCCTCCATTCTGATAACATATACGACTATAAACCCGTCCTCTTTGTGTAAATGCCATGTAGGCCGAGCTGATACAATCTGACAGTTACTTTCTTTATGAAACAGTATTCCTAGCCACGCAGGTGTGTGTGTGTGCGCGCAGCCCGGCGCGTCAGTAATGCTCATGTCCCAGCAAGTCTCACATATTTGGTTCCCTTCTCAAATCACACGTAGGAACACGTTGCCATTTAAAGGTCGGCGCTTATTGACAACCTTTTCAGGTCACAATCCAAACTGCGCACCTACCAACGCATTTAAAAGCGATGGCGTCAGCTTAGTTTCGTATTTCTCACATTCCAGTCTTTTCACCTTTTAATTGTAGGCCTTCCGCGGGACTCGGGAGTGGCTTTATGTGACCTCAGGGTGCGCCCTGAGCGGCTGACACGCAGAGCTGCGCAATGATCCAGGCTGAGCGCATAGGTGGGATCTGGAACAATGGGTGTGTAGCGACGGGAGAGACACAACAACCAAAGAACAACATTTCCTGGACGTTTTATTTGATTTTTAGCTAATAGGATGTCCAAGCGAGTCAGACCCGGCTATTACCGCCAAGACGTCAACAAAACCTCTTGGGAAGTACCGGACCGATACCGGGAGCTGAAGCAGGTGGGGACGGGGGCGTACGGGACAGTATGGTAAGTCAATTTCCACCAAACTATGAGAAGATGTACTACTGGTCGTACCGCGGGTGTTAAGGGGAGCGCGGGGACAACGAGCGCGACGGAACAGATGGTGCCTTCGGCGGCCGCTCGGTGCCACGGCCAAACAAAAGAAAAGTATGTGCGCGCCGCTGAACGCATGCTGCTTCACTTCCTTGTATGATGGAGACACTTGCGGCCATAGCTTCGTCTCACCGCGGCCACCCATGTGCCAACTATTGAGTTGTGTAAAGCGCATGGGTGGCTCGTTGTAGTAATAGGTGCGCTCACCCAAGTTTACCGATGCCGAACAATGAGGAGCAGCTATCCAAGCAACCCCGTGCGTCTCGCAGCATGCGGCCCCTTTGTTATTAACTCTGTGGGCGGGTACTAAAGTGCCCGGAGGGACTCGATGCAACTTAATAACACATGGACAGCTCTGAAACATTGTGCTCGGATACGAAGTGGAGATGGAGCCGCCTGGGGGGGGGGTGGGGGGGGGGGGGGGGTTATAGTGAACATTCCTGATCTAAGCTGATCTCCTGATTTATTCTCACCCTCAGCTCAGCACTGGACTCCAGAACAGGAACCAAAGTGGCCATCAAGAAGCTGTACAGACCTTTCCAGTCGGAGCTCTTCGCCAAGCGGGCCTACAGGGAGCTGAGGCTTCTCAAACATATGAAACATGAAAACGTGAGTCAGCATAATCAGTAGTTATGTGGCCCAGGCCCTCAGGGGTGCACAGCTACTTTTCTAATTACATTAGTGCACGTGTACAGTTCTGACTGGGTGGAGTTTTGGACAACCAAAGCAGCTAAAAATGTAACTCAGACATGCAGCATGTATTTGTTAAGAATGGACCAAAAGTGTAATATGGTATATTTCTGTCTGGTGCAGGTGATTGGCCTATATGATGTTTTCACCGCTGACCTCTCTCTGGACAGATTCCATGATTTGTAAGTTATCTTTATGCTTCTGCAACTGCAGCAAGGCAGTATTGATCTATATATCTATTTGTTTTTTTAATAGTGCACAACGTTTTCAAAATGATAGATAAAATGAAAGTTACATCCCGTTGGAAGTTTCCTACTTGTAATGTTTCCTTCTTCCTCAAGTTATCTGGTGATGCCGTTCATGGGGACAGATCTTGGGAAGCTGATGAAGCTGCAGCGGCTGTCAGAAGAGAAAATTCAGTATTTGGTTTATCAGATGCTCAAAGGGCTCAAGGTGGAGCACTCTACTTTAATCGTTGATTGTGGACAATTTATTACTTTATTACTTGAGTTTATTTGTTCTGTTGATTAAATCCCTGTTGTATTATTTTATTACAGTATATCCATTCTGCTGGAATAATTCATAGGGTAAGTTTTTTCCACCATGTATGTGTGAGATAAGGATTAAGTTCAAACATTGATATCTTAATTTTAAAGGTAGCTGGTGCTTCCTGTTTATGAACCTATTCCCTCTCCCTTTTATTACACGACTAGATTTTAGTTTCCTCTTGCTACTTTGGTTCAGACTCACAGTCATAGTTGATCTTTTCACATGGATATTTGCAGGACCTCAAACCAGGAAATCTTGCCATCAACCAAGACTGTGAGCTCAAGGTACAGTTGTACACATCCTGATAACCCAAACATCATGTGCCTTCATTTAAAGATATATATAATCTGATGGAGTCATGGTTTAAAATGGACAACCTATAACTATAAAAATAATGAATGCATTGCCCAGAATGTCACATCCAAAATGTCTTTTAACCAGACTTGCTTCATCATCATGAGTAACACATTGATGTTGCCGTCTCTAACTCGACTGTGTTTCATCTGTCAGATCTTGGACTTTGGTTTGGCGCGCCAAGCAGACAGCGAGATGACGGGGTATGTGGTGACCCGCTGGTACAGAGCCCCAGAGGTCATCCTGAGCTGGATGCACTACACACAGACTGGTAATGAAGAGCTAATTAAAGGAAGAAAATCCCTGACATGTTCCATCGACGTGTGGTCATGTTCAGTGCTCCCCAATTAGCACTGAATTAGTTGTTTTAGTGTTCTCACTGAGGGCTTCTTCTTCGCCTGTGATTTACTACATTTCCCAGAATGACCTTTACATCCTCTAGTGCAGTGGTTCTCAAGCTTTTTTCAGTGATGTAGCCCCTGTGGAATTTCTTTTCAGCCAAGTACCCCCTAACCAGCACAAAGCATTGCAAAAACAATGAAATACACATGGCTGTGCCATCAGTGTCTGATTTAACATAGAATATATTGAATTCAGTTTAACTTACACTTATATTATTGAATAAAGGATTGTTTAATTTATGCAAATTTCTTTATATATATATATATATATATATATATATATATATATATATATATATATATATTCAATCTCAAGTACCCCCTGGGGTGCCTTCAAGTACACCCAGGGGTACTAGTACCCCCATTTGAGAACCACTGCTCTAGTGAACAGGCAGAGTTTTGTTGCTTGTTTTTTTTTATTTAAGAATTTCTTGCAAGTCTTGTTGTTTTATTCTAGTCCACCGAGGCTACAGTCAGTCAGACGAGACATTCATACTTGTTCCTCTTTTTAAAGATAAGATGTCTCTGTATGATTGTGAACAGTGAGTCTATTTCATTTGTAAATATGATTTCAAAATACTCAGAAACACAATGCATTTGTTTAAAAATGGTAGGATGTGGTGTTATAAAAGATATTTGTGAATTTTAGTCAGATGGTAATATCACGTATTACCCACTAGGTGGTGATCTCTCAACCCTTTTATTGCAGGTGCTATTTTTAGGATTATTTTATTATCCACAGCTGCAGATCACTGGCCCACAATGTCTTGCAATCGTATATTGCTTAAGATTGTAACAAAACATCTGAAGTGTTGTTTTCTGCTTCTTTCTCAGTGGATATTTGGTCCGTGGGCTGCATCATGGCAGAGATGCTGCAAGGAAAACCCCTTTTTAAAGGCAGCGACCGTATCCTTTTACCTCACTGACCCCTTTCCTCTGACATGTAATGCTGAAAGTCATAGGAGTGTAGTTTTTTGCAGGATCAAGTAAAATTTCACAATTATCTGAAATAATTAACTTGTAAATGTGAATAGTCACATTTGACCCTTGACCCCGTTCTTCAGACCTAAATCAGCTGACTGAGATCATGAAACTCACAGGAACACCGACCCAGGAATTTGCGTCAAAACTAGAATCTGAAGATGTGAGTTCAGAACATGCAACACATACAGTATAGAAACCTAAGAATACATTCCCTGATTTTGTTGTTGCAACATATATATCATGCCCCCAAATCTACTGAATTTTAGGCATTGGAAGCAAAATGATCTCATTTCTTTCCTTAGGCCAAAGGCTACGTCAAAAGCCTTCCAAAAGTGGAGAAGAAAGACCTGCAGGTCGTGTTTTCTGCAACGAATCCACAAGGTAAGACGTGCCCAGCCTTGCCAATGGATGCATTTTCAGTTTGACAGTCAAACTGAGATTTGACTTTCCGTTTCCACTCTTTCATCAGCCGTGTCCGTGCTGGAGTGCATGTTATTGCTTGATCCAGAGAGCAGGGTAACCGCTGCAGAGGCTCTCACGATGCCCTACTTCTCTGAGTTCAGAGAACCAGAGGAGGAAACGGCAGCACAGCCGTATGACCACTCGTCAGACAACACAGACCAGCCCTTGGACCTGTGGAAACGTAAGGATGAAGGGGAGGAGGAGCTGCGAAGGGGAAAGGAACAGGAAAGAAATGAGCCGTCATGTTTTAATGATCAGTGCTGTGCTTCTTTCTTTAGGTCACACCTTCACAGAGATCTTGACCTTCAAACCAGTTGTGCCAGATTCCAAGGAAACTGCATTGTAATTCACCGTGTTGGCGGTGCAGCGTGGGACCAGAACAAAGTGTCATGTCTTTTTTTAAATCTTGGTCTCAACTGGGATAACTCTTTGAACTCAAGGCTCTATGAATGCTTGTGGATCAAGTTTACAATTATCTTATAAGGGCAACCAGTCATGTTGTGGATTCTTCATTCAGCATCATGTTGGTCCAGTAGCTTTCTTCCTGACGTTAGCATCAGACCGTTCCATCGTCTCTTATAGTGCTGAGGGTGATAGTTCAGGTCAGGTATACATATTATTTCATAAGTAACCTGGTTATCAAAGATTTATGGGGGGTATTACTTTAGTTGTTGAGTTAAATTTCACTTCAGTGGTACATATATGTTGTATGACGTTTTTTTCTATTTAGACTAGCTAGTGTGTGTGTGTGTGTGTGTGTGTGTGTGTGTGTGTGTGTGTGTGTGTGTGTGTTCTACATGTCTCCTCTGACCTCGTTATTTCTCCCAGTGGCCTTAAGATAACAACAAAACTAAAACACTGCCCAGCTGCTGATTGTACGAAATCCATCCCAGCAGATGGTGCACATTGTAAATTCTCACCAAAAACAAACTTACATCGGATGATGTTGTTTTTTGAAACACAGAAAGTAGCCCAAAACACATTGTCTAACGTTGATTTGTGAATCACTTATGCATCTTTAACTTTAAAGATTCTCCAACTATGAAAAGTATCCATGTGTTGTTTTATTTAACATTCATTTCATTATCCTATTTTTTGGTTGCAGGGGCCGATCCCAGCTGACATTGAGTGAAGGCAGGGTTCCAGACAGGTAGTCAGTTTATCGCACATATAGTGACAGACAAACATTCGCACCTACGGGCAGTTTAGAGTCTTCAATTAGGCCAAAACTGCATGTCTTTGGACTGTGGGAGGAAGCCGGAGAAACTCCACACAGAAAGAACCGGATTGGGGATTGAACCCTGGCCCCTCTTGCTATGAGGTGACAGTGTTAGCCACTACACACTACACCACCGTGCAGCCCTCCACCCACAGCTAAGTGTTAAACCTTAGATTTTGTCTCTTCTTTGCTCAATAAACTTTACAAGAGATGCAGCAAAGAGGGCTATCTTGATTTTAATTTATGAGAGAAGTCAAGCAGCAAGCTCCAAAAGGTCTGGATTCTACATTACCCATAATGCAACCAGTAGCATATTTTGCGCGATCCTTCCTGCCTGGAAATAACCCAAAACTTGTAGTTCCCGAGTCTAGGCTGCGATTACATTACATTTCATTTAGCTGACGCTTTTATCCAAAGCGACTTCCAATAAGTGCATTCTACGGTTACAAACAAGAATCAGAACAACAAGAATCACGAAGGTACAATTTCATCAATAAAGTTCAACTACAAAGTGCTATCAATGAGCCATTCCAGTGCATAGACTGGACCAGATCTGTTCGCAGCACTATACGCAAGTACCAGTGTTTTGAAGAGGATGCGGGCGGCCGCCGGTAACCAGTGAAAGGCGCGGAGGAGCGGAGTAGTGTGGGTGAACTTCGGGAGGTTAAAGACCAGTCGAGCTGCTGCATTCTGGATGAGCTGCAAAGGTCGGATGGCACCAGCAGGTAGACCCGCCAGGAGGGAGATGATCATAAACTCTACCATGACTAATAAAGTGATCTTTATGTGTAAAATTGGCGCAAGTCCCCTCTAAATGGCAATATTTCATGTTTCATATTCATCCATCCGTTTCAGCAGATGGGGCACTTTTGTGTTGCTCATACTAACTAGCACTAGGTGGCAGCACATAAACAAGTCATGACCAGGCTGCATCTGCAGCTCTTGAGATGGTGATGGTGATCAGTCCACCACTTGTGGTCCAGACTGAAATATCTTGACAAATATAGGATGGGTTTCCATGATATTTGCTACAGATACTGAAAAGCACCAGTTGATGACTCAGTTGATTTTCTGACTTTCATCTGGTGCCACTAGCAGATAAAAGCTTTTGATTATCCCGTGTAATATTTCCAGATCTAGTTGTCTAGAATGGCACAGAATTTGGTGCCAACATTCATGGTTCTTGGACAATTTTTCCTAACTTTGGTGACCCCCAGATCTTTTTAAAACCATCACCAGGTCAACTTTTAAATGTGTCCAATACTTAGTTTTTTGACTAAATACCTCCAAAACTAATGCCATTTCCATCCGCCTCAGCTATACTATGAACAAGGTCAACATTGCATCTAAAACCACAGCACGTTAGCACAGTCATTGTGAGCGTGTTAGCATGTAGACGTTAGCATTGAGCTCAAAGAGTCCCTGAGGCAAAGCCCCGTCTTGTTAGTCTCTTTTTAGAAGATTAAACCTGTCACATTAGTTATAGCAGATATTTATCATATTGCAATTAACACTGACAACCTTAGTTTTGTTTTTAATATGATTGATGACTTGGAGTATCAAGCGTTTACACATCCTTGCAGAATGCCTGTTTGCTTTTAGATTCTGCACATTCCTCCACATACTCTCCATTGGTGGGTGTTGAATTTAACAAGCTTGTCTTGAGTGACCTCCAGGTCCTTGACTCCCATCGGTGACTCTCCTCGAGGACAAGCTTCCACCAAACCCTGGGTGCTTGTTGTGTCCTCCTCATAACACACACACACACACAGTGGATAGTTCACTGAAAAGTCAGAGAGTTCTGTTCCCGCAGCCAACAGGAAAACAGAGGGGAAAGCACATTTCTTTACCCACAACCCCCTCCACTCGCAAAGCACAGCGACAGACAGGCGAACGGACTCCTTCTCTCCGTCTTGTTTGTTGACCCTGTGGTTTATTTTCAGAGCATGTTGGATTCAGGCAGCATATTTTCTAAATCACACACGCACAAATAGAGTTCACATGTGTGCGCCCGTATGCAGAGATACGCCTGGTATGCACAGTTGGACCCACACATCCATACACTTTAGACTGACACGACTCAGGAGGGAGTACGCGTGGAATGGCAGCGATGGCCAAACACTGATCTGACCTGGGTCACTGCTCTTTCTTAAAGTGGAATGTCAGTTATAGCTGTGTGTATTTGATGTGTCTGGGGGAGGCCCATTGCTGTGAATCTCAGCAGGGTGAGAGGTTCCAGGCTGTCTTTCCTGTGTATGAAAGATAGAACTTTCTTTTTTTATCAGTGATGAGTTTGGAAACTTTTCAGTTTGTCTTATTTGTCTCACGGTAGGAACTATGATAGCTAATGATTCGATAAATAAGAGCCAACACAGTCACATCATTTCCATCCTAGCTCATCAGTTTTAATTGAAATGAACCATACTGACAGCATCATCAGGGAGTGTTTATTCTGCAAATAATTTGGGCTGTCATGTCCTTGCTGGAGATCAAATAAACAGATTTGATGGCTCAGTGAAGACAAATTGATTGGAGTTTTACCAGGAGGAGAAGTGAAAGTCTGTCAACGCCCCGAATGTCCTTGTCTATGATGTTTGTGAGCTTTACACAGATTTATGCTTTTACATTGCAGGGTATTTCTGTACATGATGTTCACCATGTGACTGTTTGCTTGGTTCCAGATGTCAGTTTGGATCTGTGCTGCTGTTGCTCAGTGGCAAGTGACCAGAGGTCTGCGTTTCCTCATATGGCTACATGTACGTTGTTAGAAAGACAGATACTCTGGGTCAGAGCCGAAGCATTTTTAAACACGAGCTAGAAGCGGCTGTTTAATTGCGCAGCGAGTGTAGCTTCAGTCGTATTTTTGAGCTGACAGCTGTTTTACAGGTCCAGCTCAAAAATACATTTTCCACATTTAAAAGAGAGGAAATGCTACTTCATCATTTCTAAATTAGGCATGTTTACATGTTTTCTATTTGTTTGCTCTTGTGAATGAATGCTTCTGTACCTGGCTTTCCAGCTTCAGTATTATTTTGTCTGTGTATCTGGCCCAGTGTTTGTTTGTGTGAATGCAGGGCTTGGCGGGAGGGAGCATGTGTGTGGAGGTTAAGTGTTCCCAAAAAAAGTGAGTCACGTGGCCCAGCATTCTGTAGCTCAGGGTTTTCTCTAACTCGCTCAGCCTTCTCCCCTCAAACCTTCTTCTGTCCCTACACGTGTTCTTTGGAGCCTCTATCTCTTCTATCTTTGTGAAATGTATACAGAAGCACACATGTCTGTGGGATGCTCCAGCACGAGAGCGGGACCTGCCAGGCAAACTATATGGAGGAAATTCCACAGGCTCACATGGAGCTGGTGTGTCTCCAATTCTCGGAGTCTCCAATTCTCTGAGCTCCGAGGGGGCACTACAACTTGGGTGGGTATGAAGAGGAAATACATTTGGAGTTTTTAGGAAGTACTGATATACACGGGAGGAGGAAGAGAGGATTGGAACAAAGGGAAGAGCAAGAGGTGGAGGACTGCAAATTTCTTCCAGAATGGGTGGATGAAAGCAAAGGAAGTGGAGAGAGACAGAAGACATGCAGAGGGCCCATGGGAGAGCCTATCTCAGCCAGAATGGGCAGTTTAGTTTACATGAGCTCATCCATTAGCCATCCACCCCACCTCTTCTAAGACTTCTATGGAATAGACAGTGAAAAAATTGCATGCCACAGATTGTGATCCCTCTCCCAGGACAATTTTGTATCCATCTGTGATGTGTTGACGCATGGCGTTTATGGTGTGTCGCGTCTAGAGAGGCACCCACAGGAGGAATGGGAGCAAGCTGCTGAAACAAGACAAACCATTGTAAATTGTGTTTAGGTTGAAGTCACATACATAAGGGTTTGAGGACACAGAACCAGCACATTATAAAACAAATGATGTATCTATAGTTCAAAATGATCTTAAGTCTTAAGTCTTAAAAGCACAAAATGATTTTAGACGTTTTCCATGTTGCTGTGTTCGGGTGCTTCTGGGAAGCTTCTCCATCTCAGACTTTGGCTGCTGAACTGAAACCTTTTTCAAGCGTGGGAGTTCAAAATGTACTTGATCGTTTCAGCTCATCCATATCAGCTGTTCATTTGTCTCCTGGATTTCATATTTTGTCCGCTTAGCTTGTGAATAATTCACAGTCTTGCATCCTTCAAATCGCAAATGTTACATAAACATACATGTTTGAGATTTGTCAAAACATTGTCTAAATAAAATAAAGTCATAGGGTTCTTCAATAAAAAAAGAGAAATGGAGATCATGTCATACATGAACTTTGATAAAATTGTTATTGTGCTTTCCATAGTAAAGTATCATTAAACAATGAAGGAAAGGACAATAAAGGAATTATGCAAACCAAAACTATCAAATTAAAATAAATTCATAACACTACATGTTTTCCATCTTTAATGCAGAGAGCAATATCCAATAATCATCTCAGAATCATGTTCAAAGCTTTTCTTTTGTGGAAATAACTGTGAAATAAAATATAGTTTAAATGCATGCAGCTGAGGTGGAAGTACTTTTTTTTCTACAGATCTTCCTCTGGTGCGAAAAAAGTCCACAAATCCCAATGTTGCTCATAAAGCGTATTACTGTTATATGGTAGTAATTGATGGCAAGTCAGATGAGTACATCAAAGTTTTGACCCACTCCCCTCTTCTCTCTTCTTGATTTAGGCAGCCTGACACCTGAAAAAATCAGACAGACAGTAAAAGCAGAAGATCACTATACGGCTGTGAACGCTCCACCTGAAATCTGTCTTTTGAGTATCAAACGCTCGCCCCCTGTAGGCTTGAAAGGTGGCTGGTAAATGCTTTCCACTCAGACGGAGAGCAGCAGCTTGAATTCATCCTGTTAAAATGGATTCCGATGGTGACCTGATCTTTCATAGTGGAAAAAAACAGTATCAAAACACCCACAGGAATTTCTTGGACATGTTATATAATCCACTTTTCTGCTGCCAGTCTGTTGGATCGGTTTCTTCTTTTGCTTTAAAGTCTTATCATAATTCTTATGATAAGTCTTATGATAATTATCTTATCATAAGGGAATCCAGAAGCCCAGCTGATGTACATATGTGTCCACGTGATTCTCTGTAGGTGAGTCCAACCACAGATGATAAATCCTGATGGATTTTACGGTCAAGTGGACAAGACCTCAGCAGTGACTTCATCATGGGGTCACAGCTTCCCAAATGTTATCCCTTACTGCGTGCGATAAACCAGGCCAAGGCCTCCAGCTGAATCATAGGTGAGAGGTCACAGTATTTCATAAAGCCTGTGTTTCCCTTTTTGTATCGAGGAGAGCAGCCTCTGGGGTTGGGTTAAGGTTAGAGGGAACCTGAAATGCCATCCAGAGAGAGCAGGAAGTGACCGGAAGCCAGATTAGAAAAACAAACAGGCGTTTGTACTAAAGTTCCCACCTCGTAACCTTATATAAGTGAGTGTTACAGTACACCTAACACCTACGTTATCCAGATTTTCAATTACTTATCTACAAGCTGCATGAGTAAATGCCAGACGGCTTCTATTGTGTGGCCCCTGCTAATGAAATGATACATTGTTTACTCCCGTCTATTATATGAATAAGGTGAAACGAAGGCTGAAAAATAAACAGGCATTATCGCACAATGGTGAATGAAAATGCACCCAGAAGTCAAAGCCCTCAAAGTCAGTTATATAAGCCTTCAAAATCTTCTGAGTCTCCCCAGCTTGATGTGTTTAGGGCTGATGATTGCTTTCAGTTGTAAATCCTTACTGGGAGTGCAGCGAAACAGAAACCGTCACATTTTTTCCTTACTAAAATCCATCCTTGCTGAATTTAGGAAACTCTTGCAGACGCACATGCATCCGTGGTATGGCAGAGAACAGAGTAGAGCCTTTTTTCCAGGGGGGGGGGGGGTTGTTGGTGGTAGTGAGGAATGTCAGCATCTGTGTTGGGGAGATATTCTGTTTTATAGCTGTCTTCTAAGAGATGCCAGTGAGTGCTGTGGGACTGGGCAGCCGGTGAGATACCAAACCAGACATAGTTTCTAACCACGCAACTTAATGAAAAGACTACGATTTAGAATTCTTTGTGTTATTCTCTTTGTTCCGACAATACTCATGTTTATGGTTCTTCTCTGTAGGACAGGATGCTAGTTGCTCTCTATATATACCACAGTAGAAGTCGAGTTTCTCTTCTGTATAAGAAGTTTAAAGGATATTATTATGGTACAACACTCAGCATGTAATTGAATGGTAAGAATTGAATGTGTATTTTCTCTCAAAATGATGGCAAAGATTTCTTCTCCAGGGTTAGTCTGTCTTCTGACGTGGGCTACAGTTTTTTGGACTGAACTGAGCTATTTCACAAGGAGGTCTCCCACCTGGAGGGGCTCTCCCATGGAAAAAAAATAGACAGATGAGAGAGGAAGGTGTGTGTGGCAGATGTGCAGGGTTATAAACTGACAGGATGTTTATCAGGAATGCAGTGGGGTGACCCCAGCCCCCCTGCAACCTCCGTAACAGACCAGTGACGATGTGGTTCAAATACATTAGAGTGTGGTGGCCGCCGACTCTCCCTGCTCAATGTGATGGGTTGACTGCTAAATCTATTGCCTTATTATTCTAAAGTAACAAGTAAAAGGCTGCTTTAATTAAAATGATCCAAATATACCAAATTGTTTGAAATTTTTGGGAAGTGATGGGAAGATTTATGTCATTCTCATGTAAATAATAAATGTGAAGGTCTAGCTAATTTGTTTAATATGTACAAAAACTGATATATAAAAACAATGAATTGTACTTTTACATGGGTTAGACTATATGTGCTGGACGATAGGCAGGTGCAGTCACTTCCTGCCTCTGCTGGTTGGCATAAATCCCCCAGTAAACCCACAACATGTCATATTAACTCTTCTGGTTTCTGTAAAGTCGCGGATTATAGGCAAACATGATTTTCATTGGTGAGTTGTAAAGGCTCTGGTAAGTGGATTTTCTTCCCCATCATACACATAAGGTCTATAACTATTCCTCTCTTGAATGCATAATTTAAAAGGAACTGGTGGGATTAGCTGTATTTTACTGTAATTATATGATTAGCCTCCATGTGACAAATACCATTGATTGGTTGATTTGCAGTCTTTGCGCTGAGCTAATTATGCTAAACTATATAGCTAATAGCATGTATAACACACACATATAAGTGCCATCTTCTTATCTGATAGATAGGCCAATGTGCAGCCTATTCCCAAAATGCTGAACCATTCCTTTGAGTCACAGGAAATCATTTAGGGTTGATTTAACATTCTCTCTCCTTTGTCATGCTTATTCAGCAGATTAACAGATGCAAAGTGAGGTGATCACACTGTTTCCTGAAAACAACTAAGACCCACTCTGAGAGGAACAAATGATCATTAACAGACGTGTGCGTGAATACGCACATGGAGCCTAGGAAATCCTTCTTTGCAACTCAATCAATTGTTCAATGGGAGGACGGGCTTCACTTTTGTTTGCGTGTGGGTGGAGGGAGGCGGAGGAGGAGGAGGAGGAGGAGGAGGAGGAGGAGGAGGAGGAGGGGAGGAAAGCAGAGGGGCTGTCCCTTCTTGACCCCTCCCTCTCACCCACTATATGTGAAGGAGAAGAAAAAAAAACAACTTGACCAGCCCCCTTTCCCATTCCCATGGATCGTATTACGGGAGACTCCAGCTCCGAGACATCTGCTCCGCCACTAACAACGGAGCGCGTCCCCGCGTCTCAAACCTGCGAGCGATCCCGTCTCCCGTGGTGCCCCCTCCTCCTGCCCTCCTCCCCACACTTGTGATCTCTCCGTTTTATTTGTATTCATACATTTCTTTTTAGGCTTAACGTTGCGGTCATGAGGAGCCACAGTGCATGTCCCCTCCACGTTTCCCGGCTGTAAGTTCACCCGGACAAAGCGCCTTCCTCCCCGCGCCATCCCTCCCGTGCGTCCGAGAGGCGAGTAGCGGACGAGCGGGCGGGCGGCCCCCCGGTGCCATCGAGCAGCGTGTTTCTTTTTGTCCGTGCGCTCCGCACACTGCTGGCTGTGGGCTTTTGCGGCTTCGCGTCCTCTCCGCGTCCTCTCCGCTGCTGGCTGCGTTTGTTGTGGGAAAAGGACAACGAAGGGGCGGATGAACTCAACAAAGATCTGCATGTCTGGTGTTTGAGAGCGGATCTTTAATCCGATTATTTTCTCTTTTTTTTTTTGGTCTTTCCGCGAGCTTTTTTTGTGTTTGTTTTTTGACACCATGGAGTCGGTGGAGAAGGAGTGTGGAGCGCTGGGTGGATTATTCCAGGCCATCGTGAACGACATGAAGGTAAGTGACACACATGTAGCCGACACGGTAAAGTAGACCGGGATCATATCTGACCTTTGTGGTGGCACCGTGGCTGATCAGACGCATATTTTTACTGCCTTTGTCTCTTTACCGGGTCCTCCCCCACTGGAAACACCGCTGCAGGTCAAATGGAGAGATGAAACATGTTTCCCTTTGTGATATTTGCATAATGTGCAGCAGGTCTGTCAGCCTCGGGTTACATTAATACTTCAGCCAGTGTGTGATCCCCACATAATACCTGCTAACATGAACTAAATTGAATAACTTAAATGTTTATTTACTTGGTGATGGTTTAATGTGTTAGGTTCAGGGGTCAAAACCTAACCTCATCATGATTAGAATCAAATAGCGCAATCAAAAAGAAAGGGAAAGAGCTGCAGAGAATTGGGAGGTCATTTTTTATATTGTGCAGTTATCTCAGTTCTTTGGTGCCATTTGAACCCCAAACAACTGTTCCAACTTCTTCAGCCTCCAAGGTTTCTTAGATTAAATGACACAAGAAGCAATGAAAGAAAATAACCGACTCCATCACCTAAACCTCCCGGACAGAAACGGTCATTAAAGGTTATTGATTGTGCTTCCTGATGCTTGTCCCCGTGGCAGGACTTCAGCAGTATGTAGCCCAGTTCAATTGACACATTTGATCCAGGCATTGCCTCGCTGAACAGAACAGGCTCACGTTGCAAGCTGTTTGTATAAAACGTGTTCTCCTTCTTTCAACTTTTTACATTACATTACATTTCATTTAGCTGACGCTTTTATCCAAAGCGACTACTTGTGGTTTTACAATTATTTCTAAGGCAGGAACTAGATGTCTCCTAGTATCTATAACCCACATACAAGTGTGTGTTGGGGGAGGGTCAAGGAAGTTGAACCCGGGTGGTCTGTCGTTGTTCACCACAACAGATGGAAAGCGTGAACCTATTCATCAGGCCCGTTGGCAGCTCCCAGTCTCCTCATTGTGGAGGACGCTCGCACTACTACGTGTTGATAGCAGTTAATAAGTCAAGCATCAGGCAGCACTTTCCACCTAACAGAGTTCTTATTGATCGCCGGCTCGCGGGGGCCCAGACTATTTATGGACCCTCGTTTGTCAGGCTCCAATGAAATCAGCTCCCAGGCTACAAGCAGCGCTGGTTTGGTTTCATATATATCCCCTCTGTGGCGTGCTCATGCCAGGCTTAGAGAGACAGAAAGGGGCTTTCAGAAAGAGGCAGTCTGTGTATTGATAAGCAGCAAAGATGAATGAGGCTGAAGCCCTGAGTCAGCACAGTGCCCATGTCCACTGTCGGAGACAGACATCTGACCTCATTCCTGCCGCCTGGCTGGGCCACGCAAGCCTGTCTGCCCAGCTTTTTACCCCCCCCCCCGTCCCCCCGGGAGCAACGCAGCAGCACGGCTCTCCTATGCTGATCTCGCTGATTGGGAGCAAAGTTACAGTATAGTGTACAATTACTGACATGATACCCCAGCGGTGCACTTGAAGAACTTTTAAAAGTCTCTTTTATAGGCCATGTAGACATGTCCTGATATAAGCGGCACCTGTTGGTTGTATAACTGTCTGACGAAGCTGCAGGACGAGAATTAAAAGAGTAGGAGGTGGTAGAAGAGGAGTGTGAGAACGAGCACAATGATTCAGCTGGATTACATCAGCAACATCAAGAATTAGGTCAGCAAAGGATGTGACTGCCAGGCTCCGTGTGTGGGAAAGCAACTGTTACAACAACAAAAAAATGACCTTGAGCATCACTGCCTGCCGCCTCCGAGGATGCATCATTTTGGCCTTGCCCTCCGGTGAATGACGATGCGTCGGAGGAAGAGCCTGTCTCTTTCCTTCCTGTCCTGTCCCTCTGTTTGTCTGCCCCTCACCTCCTTAGAGAGGGAGAGGGAGGGAGAGAGAGAGATTGAGAGAGATCCCTCTCTTTGGCCTCTTCTTCACCCTCCTCCCTCAGCTGTCCTGGCAGCGCATCCCTCCTGCCTCTGGGAGTCACAGGCCACACAAGCTAATTAGACACCTGTTGGAGTCAAGTGTAGACAGCGAGGCTTACAGGATCATGGCAAACGTTTTTGCTCGGGATGACGGCTCCTAAATCACTTTCTAAGGCGGAGAGAAGCCGGGAGTTAAACGCCGTCCTTTCCAGAATGGAGCTTATAACAGAAGTGATGAAGAGCAAGACTGTTTCCAGATTGCAAGCTGACTATATATAGTCAGGATGCGAGACCTCTTTTGGCTCCTCTCCGTCAAAGGGGAACATGGGGGTAATGCCCCTCTTTTCTCTTTCTCCAGAGCTCAAGCTCTTGCTCTAATGGGATCTAGCCTCGAATGTGTTTTATGTTTTGGCTCCTGCTCTTAGAGCTCAAAGCATCGTGTGATGATCCTGGGGTGAATCTAATCCAGACTTTTTCAAAGACAAGCCACACTATCAGCCCGGTGCACATAAACAGCTATAATATATACAGTGTGTGGGCTGGTTTTATATATATATATATATATATATATAAAAACAGCCCACACAAGAGACGAGGGCGGCTATGTTAATATCGAGGAAAATAATAGCAGAAGTGTGCACTGAGACGTCACGTTGACCTTTTTTAAAGACAAGTCAGAGCATGGAGCTTACAAACCAACCTGTTTCAGACCCCTGGGGAAGAAACCAAGCTCCCTTTGTTATTGCTACCTTAAAAAAAGGAGAGAATTGTATTAAGCTGTACCAAATCTTATCCTGTTGTAGAGAACATTATGTCTTTCCAAATATAAATGTGTGTGTGTGTGTCTTTTAGAAGCTATGCCAGTGCACGTGAATGTCCTTGGTAAGATATTTGTTTGACTCATTTCGTTTCCCTTTTTCTTCTCAGAGCTCTTACCCCGTGTGGGAAGACTTCAGTGCCAAGGCCACAAAGCTGCACTCTCAACTCAGGTGAGAAGTCGTTCTAGTGAACGGCACAAAAAAAACGTGAAAAAAGGTTCTTGCCCAATGTTTACGGACTCCTGATGCAATCACGGGGTTGTGACCGTGTGCCGATATATATATTTACAGGACCACCATTCTGGCAGCGGTGGCCTTCCTAGATGCCTTTCAGAAGGTGGCGGACATGGCGACCAACTCTAGAGGTAAGGAGGGCTTTCTATCGATACAAGCTCCCACACGCCTTGGAGTTAAGACTCTGAAAGATTTGCACTCTTAGGAATACATTGATAGACATGTAATAGCTTTTTGCGCACCTACACTCATTTTTCTTCTTCTTTAAACATCAATCTAGTGGTGAAGACTCAAGAAGGTGGCCGCTCTAAGGAAGTGGGGGAAGCTCTGGGGTGGGGCGGGGCTTAGAGAAGTGAAAATCTGAGTTTATTGTTTCTTCGGTCTTTAATGAGGTCTGCTGATCTGCTTTGTCACCCTGCTAGTGGCAGCAGACAGGCTGGCCCGAGAGGCAGCTGATTAACACTGATTATTCTTCTTCTGGTTGATCGTCGAGAGCAGTATGTAGGTAAAAAAAAAACAACTGCAAATTTGGATGAGCGTGCAAAGGCTCCTGAGACACACACACACACACACACAGATATTCAAAGAGTGACAGCTGTTAGCCGACCACCTGACCTCGCAGGTCGCATGCCAACATGCTTTTAAGCAGTTTGGGCTAGCGCAGCCCCGTGCTGACCATTTACTGCTGGAGTGACTAAAGAGACATTTCTTCAACAGTGTTCACACATTCTCACTAGTTTTACTCCTATGGCTCATCCCATAACAGTAGAGTTTATTGCCGTGGCGATCCATCAACCTTAAATGATACCCGATGTGAGTGTAAGATGAAGCAAGGTAGACTAGCGTCAACCTGCTCGCAGCCGCCTGCCTGCTCCAATAAAACAGGTATGGACCGTGGCAGGGCTGGATTTCAAAGGCAATGTGTGTCTACTGTAAAAGACGGTAAAACAGCAGAATGATAGATGGACCAGAGAGAGAGGGAGACGGGCGCATTGAGTTTTACAGCCATGGATGCATAAAATCCCTTTAAGTGTGTCACTCATACGCCCACTCACTCTTCTGCTCCTCCCAGGGACATTAACTTTAGGATTAATGCCATCCCTCTGAGGCCACAGCCTGTATGAGTGATGCAGGGATCGCTATGTGATGAGAGACTTTGTACAAGTGAAGAGGAACTAATGGAACATGGTTTAGGTTGGTGCAGATAAATCTATGGACTGGGATATTTTTAGCATATATAATCAAACATTTGATTGTTTCAATGGGCTCTGTGCTCGGCAGTGTCGCTTTGTTGGTCAGTCAAACGCCATTCATGGTCCAGACTGACCACTTTTCATCCAGCGCCGGCGTCAGGTTCAAAACGTTCATTCTTTCAAACCTTTTTTGAGGATCAATTTCCTACCAAACTGATGTGATTTGCTTCAGCTTGCTCTGTTACTATTCACATTTAACTGTATCAAAGTACAGCCTCCCAGCCGCTAGTGTGGCTGTAGTAAGCAAAATAAGCAGTTTAAAGTCATCACTGTGGGCGCTTGCATTTTCATTTGTATTTATAGAACAGTAAAATGTATTATTATTATGATTGTCCTAACTGGACATTGTAAAATGGCCTGAATCTACAGAGCGTTACTGTGCATCATTCCGCTCAAGCAGTTTTGCAGTAGAAAATAATTTGATGGCTTCAATGTTCAGCCCATATTCATTTGACAAAGATTGAATCGATCAGTACAGTAGCTTTTTCTTCTCTTCCAACAGTTATTCCAAGCAACCTAAAAGAGATTGTGCAGCTGTGAGGTGCTCTTTAACAGCGAGCTGTGTTAGTCTTTGCGTGCTCTGAAACCCGGGCAATTAATTTGGCAGGAGGAATGTCGATATTTACTGGAGCTGGCTCGTAGTGGATTGGGATAACCTTTGAACCCCGCGCTGCAGGCTCCACGGACATGGTCTAGGCAAATTTGCCCTTCGAGGCTGCTGCATTGTTCAAACCTGTTGTCCTAAATATATTGGCATCCAGATCAGATGTTCCACTCTTTCCTTTTGCTTTTACACTGACTAACTCGAGGCTCTTCAGGAGACTGTGGTAGATGGAGATTGCTTTCTCAGCATCTCAAAAGTGTTCATTTGGCTGTTTTCCCCCTCTCTTAAGTGTGTGTGTGTGTGTGTCTGCCTGCCTGCAGCGATCATGTTTATCTCAGCGTCTGCACCACCATATAGGGCTGATTGCACCACAGGGGGCAGGCCTTTGGCTATGAACTGTTGGCCGTCATTGCTCTTACCCCGATTCCCCTCTCGTGTTCGGGGACGAGCCGCAGCTGCTGGCACAGCTGGATGTTTCATCGCGTTCGTCTTCTGCTTCCTTTAATCTACCTTTGACACACTCACCCCGTCACCCCTTTAACTCTCGCACACACGCTCCAGACTGCACATCTCTCCCTGCCAAGGAAAGCCACGTTTCCCCTCGTTCACTGCTTTGTGATTTGATCCAGGGTGAGTGGAAGGTGAATTAAAGAGGATTTCCTGATTTCCTGTCTGGATGTGTTTTGTTGTCTTTTTTACTGGGAGGGCAGCTTTTCATCCACATGCCATAGTAGCTGTATTATATCTGATATAACTCCCCCGTTTCCACCTCGTACTGCCTCCATGTTCATGTTCAGACTTCCTCTTGTCCGTGTTGTCCATTTTTAGAGTTTATGGTCACGGCCATGGCGTCAGCGTCTGTGTTTTATGAAGCAGCTGGAGGAGTCGTCAGCCAGGCGTTTTGGCACCGTGTTTGACACCACTGTTTCTCTAAGCCGGACTGATGGATCTATGTCAAAAGGCACGTCTGTCTCTCACATCTGGGTTCAATGAAGGTCTGCCAACCACAAAGTCTATATTAGATCTGTTGACTTGGAGAATCTCCGCTTTCTTAAATATTAATATTTCACGTTTCTTTCCCTGGGATTTAGTTTGAGGTCAGCCTTTAGGCTTTTGCTATGTTGTCTAGACCATTTTTGTTGCTGGTATTAAATTGTTGTGTGATGTATTTAAGAGGACTGGACTTATCTGGAGAATAGTGGCCTCTGTTTTTGGTGTTTCGTTGTTGTTGTTAGGCTAAAAACATTTTTAGTGGAAGGTGGACTTCATTTTTTCCATTTTTGGACATGGTTGAATGAACTCCATCCGGGTATGAGATATACAGGCTCGGAGAGTGAGGTGGGCCCAGTTGGTGGAAGTGGGGGTGGCTTGGCCATGGGTGGGGGTTGTGGTTGCAGTGGGATTTCCACAGCTCTGGGTATCCAGGCTAGGCAGAGGCGTTTAGCTAATCCTCTTAGCCCCACTCTGTAACACACGGACACAGACTGCCTTCTCTTCCCTTCCTGATCAGCCGTCCCCAGCTTTCAAAATTCACACTCGGGGATCAACGGCCAGACTGCGATGCATTGCACGTTTGTGCTGCGAAACCTTTTTCTCTTTGTGCCCGAGCCTGTAGAGCGCCGACTCCGTTACACAGACATGATGCCCCAATGGGTCATCACAAACTCCCTCTGTGTGTCTCCTTCTCTTCCCCACTCAGTCCATACTCAGTGGTGGAATGGAGATACGCGAGTAGATCAGTGTCTCAGTGTGTAATCTGCTTGGCCCCTGCGCTTCTCTGGGATGGCAGATGCGACGGATATCCCCTCTCGCCATCTGGACGGCCTGGCATGGACGAGACACGGCCGTGGCCTAGTGCAGAGCGAGATCAGGGGATTACTGTCCTCTGCACTGTCCCAGCAGCGCACGGACATGTCAAATAATGAGAGTGTGTGGCCCATGTGACCGGCGCTGACATCCATCAAGCTTGACGTTTCATGTTCAAGCCTGTGTATTGTGCTAGTACAGGAAGGTTAGACCTGCATCTTATATGTGGTATTGACTGCGTGACCAGAGCTTATGGGGTGTTTTTAGATTGGATTGACATGCACATGCAATCTCTTTTCATGCATGATGCGTTATGGTCAGCTGTGCCTTTTTGTAAGTGAGGCTCCTCAGGTATCTCAGGACCCACAGGCCATAAAGTAGCAGGATTATTAACAAGGGCGTCTCATTTCTCCCTCAGCTGTCTGCCTTGCCTGAAGGAACAGCTCTCTGTGTCTCTCTAGAGTTTATGGGCTTCAACCTCAAAACTCAAATGTAATCGCTGCAAAAATGAATGTTTTCCAGCTATTATAGTGACCACATGCAACGGGCGAAGTGGCTGGAACAATAATGTGAGGAACGGATGAAAAAGGAGGGAATAATAATGGAAAGAAAACACAATTCTGTTCTGCTCTGCAGAACTTTCATTCAGAGGGAAAATACCAAACTAAGAAGACAAACATGAGCCTTGAGAGGAACACTGTGTTCAGCTATAACCTGAACATGAAGGCAACGTGGAAGGGAGCCGAAGAGGGGAGGGAAAAACACACCAGAGAGACAGAGAGAGAGCCTGAAGGGAGGGCATTAAACGAGGTAATGAAAGGGATACACACAGTTTTAATCATCGGAGGTGGCTGATTGGAAACAGTGGGATAAATCTGCTGTGAGTGCAGGATCACTGGTCGGATTTATTTCCAACACAACTTGACAATTACATATTTCTTTTTATGTGCTACTTATATATTTGTTTTTGTACACCATTTTGCCGTATAAACAAAATCTTGCCTTTTAGCCATTCTAGCATCATGGCCCGGTGGATGACCACTTTGGTCTAGTAGTCATTCATAATCCTCAGAGGATGAATCCTTCTGACCTTTCTGACCTTTCTTCTATTGCCACTATCAGGTTGACGTTCTTGAATATAGGTAAATGTCTTAACTACTGGATGGATTGCCATGATATTTGGGACAAACATTGCAGGGTTAATTTGAATAATTGTGTTATCAGGTGCAAAAGTAATGGCATTTCAGTCGGCCTCAGCTGTACTTTGTGTTTGCTGCTACGTGACCGTAATCTTTAATGTGGGCTGAATATCAGCTCCGTGACCATACTTGAACATTTTTGGGTAAGCAGGGCTTCCAGCTCCACTCCCTTTCTAAACACAAGCAGTTGAATTTATTGTGATCAGAATCAATCACCATAAAGAAGAAAAATAGCCATGAGGTTGGATGAGTTATGCTTATGAAATGTGGGTGGCCTAGCGGCCGACTGATATTCCCTCGTGAACTTTCTAGGTATAAGGTTCCAGTATAATCCAATAGTTTTGTAGCAGAGAAGAACATTTCAGGCCAACCACCCACACGGAAATGTTGTATTATCATTATGTGACTATGTACAGAGTTTGTATTTGACGTCTAGGCTCTGACACACACACACGCACACGCGCGCGCGCACACACACACACACACACACACACACACACACACACACACACACACACACACACACACACACACACACACACACACACACACACACACACACACACACACACACACACACACACACACACACACACACACACACACACCGAGCTCGGCACTAAGGAGAATGGGGAGCAACGATAATGAACATCCCCTCAGGGTGTCTTATGACTCAGAGGCTACAGGTGGAGGTGGAGCTTATGAAACGCAGTACGAGCAGCAGCGGGAGGTGCCACCGATGTTTGGAGGATGGTTGGCAAACGAGCAACATTGGCAGAGCAAAAGAGTGGGTGGAACATTGTCAGCTGAGATAAAGAGAACCATATTGAGGTCGGGTTTAAAGCAGGCCAGCTTGAGTCATCTGGATGGACTGGCTTGCAGACTTTGCTCCATTAAAGACTGAGTCATTCTCAGAAGGCTGCCTCCATGTCTGTCTCTGGCTGAGTTTGGATGCATGCGGGGTCTTTTTTAATTGCGTGTAGGGTCCTCTCGAGGTGAGATGAAGATAATGCCCTGTGTATTTTTCTGCTCTTTCCATTTTATCGCACAGTACAATACTTCTCTCCTTTCCTCACTGCACACTTTCTTCTTTTCTGTCTCCCCTTTTTTCACTCTAGTGAAAAAAGCACATCTGGACAAGGGGCGGCGTTTATTTTTAGCAGCGTTTATGTCACTGAACAGGAAGCTCCTCCAACAGAAAATATCCCTTCCTCCTTGTTGTTGTCCTCCTCCTCCTCCAGTCTCGTCCTAATGCTCTCCAGGGCGTGTTTACACCACATCAGGACACAGCGAGGTCTGTGGGTGTTTCTGGTTGTGAGGTGAAACTCTCTGTGCGCACCGGCCAGACAACAATGGGTTGAGTGTGTGTTTGACTGTTTGTGTGCGTGTGGCTAAAACAATTGATCCTGAGGCCGTTTCCGCTGCTTTTTTATGTTTCTGCCGGTAAGAAGACTTTCCATGTGTCAGGAAGTGGCACAAAGGTTTTGAATGCTGTTTTCTACTGTGGACATGCATATAGCACATATACGTTCACTCATACGTGACTCACTGTCACTTATTTACAGCTTCTCACTTTTCTCTTTATTGCATCAGGAATTTTTTCTTCTTCTTTACTGTCCTAACAAAACAGTAGGGCAAAACATGTAATTTGAAGACTTATATGGGGCTATGGACTAAAATGGGATTGTATTTTGTGACTTTCATCAAAGTTTAATTCCAGTTTGATGCAAATGAAGGGTTAACTACTTCAATATATTTCTCCAAATGTTGTTTACATGTCTTAAGAAGAAAAGAAAAAATGTCCTAAAGTAAAATATGGGTAACTATTTATTATTATTCTGTTTTATTTTAAAGTGTGAAGGCAATTGATACAAACAATGATGGCCTAGTTTTTTCTTCTTCTTTCAAACAAAGTAATTTCCATATTAAACCCCTCCCACCAACCACATTGGACTTTGTTTACAAAGTAAAACATACTTTTCACCCCAATCTGTCAAGGGAATAAAACATACACAGAAAACTGAGTGAATCAGACGTTTACTTTGTGTTACTGTCGTGAACAAATACTCTTATGAAATTCTCATTTCTTTTCAAGTGTGCCTCTTAAGTATGTAAATATAAACTAAAATTTTTTATCAGAGATTCTGGAGAGTTTCTCAAAAGACTTGAGCGCTGTCTCCGTCTGTCATCTGCAATTTATTTAACTCCAGTTAGATCTATAACTCTCTTGTTGCAGGCGCACAGTAGCGTACTCTTGTTCCACAGTCAGTGTCCACACGCAGCTCTTTTATCCGCCTTCTCTTCCCTCCATCAGAAGCTTTTGCTCCCCAACCAGCAGCAGAATGAGATGCTGCTTTATTTTTTAACTGACTGACTGCTCCCACTGAGATACACCGCCAGAACTCCAGCTGTGCTTTGAAGCGAAGTTTTGATGATGTGAACGTATGATGTTTCGTCAGGTTCTTGAACTGAGAAATCTCGGCTGCGTATTTGCTCAGCTGGTATATAAACGGGACAAACATCAAAGCAATTCCTCCGCATTCTCTTTGTTTCTTTTTTTTTTCCACTGACAAAATTTGTTATCATGATGTTCTCTGTTCCATTAAAAAGATAAACACACAAAAACTATGTGAACTATTTTGATGATATTGGAAAGCATTACATGAACCTTTCATAAATCATGTATATTTCGTGGCAGCGCCCGTTGCACCTGCAGCAGTCAGCCAACACTTCCTCTCAAAGGTCAAAGGTGCCGATGTGAGGAATAACTGTTGTCTCACGGGTGATGGAATTTCCTTTGCTAAGATGCAACTGTATAAGAGCTTAGCAAAGAAAACAAAAATCATATTCCTGGAAGTGTACTGGTGGGGATGTTCTGTACCTTTTTCGCTCTGCAGCCCACACAAACATGCTTTATTGACACAGGAAGCAGAGAAAGAGGGAGCACCCACTCGACTCAGGAGAGCCGGATTCAACTTGAAAATGCAAAAGCAGAATCTCACTCCTGCCCGGCAAATGAAACCTGAGCCGAGCAGCAGAGTTTAGATGCTTAAAAGGCGAGATGGTTAAGCCAAGCTACCATGTTGAAGACATCAGGGAATGAGACCCGTGGCAGTTTAGCTCCCGGCTCCTGGCAGGAGAGCCCCCTATAAAGCAGACCTATTAAAACGCTCCTTCTACCTCGAGGATTTGGGGGAGTTAATCAGAACCAGAGCTCTGGATGGAACCACTCACTAAACACTGGGACCACACTGTGCTGGTCCTGTATACTGGAGCTTAAGGATCCCCGACAATGAGGGCTTCACCTTCGCACTAACAATAAATAGAGTGAACCAGGTGCCATCAGCTTCGGCGACATGCCTGGCAGTGCTGTTATAATGAACCACACATTACTGTGCTGTAATTACTTGTTTCCTCCATGTCTTAAGATCTATTGCTGGTACGCTCTATTCCAGCCTGGTCTGTGTTTTGCTTCATTCATGCACGTGTGGATGTCTGCTATGAGGTCGACCCTGCTTCCCCCGAAGCCCCATGGGTCCAGGTCTGCTAAATAATCACTTTCCCAGCTCTTACGTACTTTTAGCCACGTTTCAAGCTGCCACAAAGTTCCGTACTGATTGATCTAAATGGGGAGATGGTTGAGTCAATTTTCTTTTTGTATTTGTTTAGTAGAACAAAATCACAAAATTGCCTCAAAGGGCTTAAATAAAGAAAAACTCCAACAAAAAAATAAACAAACGTAAAACTTATACTAAAGGGCCAAAAGAGGAAAACAGTTCAGGAATAGCAACAGAGGATGGATGGATATTCTTAATTATTATCAGTTGAAATCTCCAAAATGTTTGTCACATGCCTGTGTGACCATCGGGGTGCAGTGGGAGTGAATCACTGCAGCCCTGTCCATCCGGTCGAGGCCGGAGGCCAGCAGGGCTCTTGGACATAGACAGGAAGCCTCAGGACCTCCCCAGGATGTAGCTGTTAGCTGATCTCCCCCCTCTGGGAGGGGGAGGAGGCGGGAGAGGAAGAGGCGGGGAGAGGAAGAGAAATTGGCAGGTGTGGATGGGACAGGAGAGCGGGGGTGGGGGGGGTGGGGGGGGGGGTTAGGCGCTCTCGTCGGCTGACAGTGACATTGGGAAGGTCTGTTATACAGATACAAGAGCCCACTTTACACTCTCTCTCTCTCTCTTGCTTACTCTTTTGCTCTTCCTCTCCCCCCCGTCCGTCCTTCCATCCCTCCTTCAGTCTCCCTCCGTCCTGCAAGAGCTGATTTGCAGCTGCGGACGCCTCCTGTAATGCTTTTAAGAGGAGGAAGTCAAAGGAGAGATGCATAACCCGTCCTTGGCACACGTGTCCTTAAACGTCTTCACACTTGGCGCCATGAAGAAGTGAGCCCGTCAGAAAAAGAGGCCGTTACATGACGGATACTCAACACCAGTCCTGAAAAGATGGACACCTCTTTCCCTATTTATAGCAAGAGCTCAGCGTATTGTTTCCACGTGTTAACTCAATCACTTCCTGCTGGTGTTTTTAACGCCTGCGTGTGATCCAGCTGGATGACCTCTCACCTCTACTGTTCCCCTCTCTCTTTCACCTAGAAAAGCGGTGCAAGCGCAGGGCCGGCCGCCCTCCCTTCCTCTCCCCCGACGCACAAACACACTCAAGTTATTCCACATCTGTCCGAAGAAAGATTGTCAGCCGTGAGACGGAGTCCGGGTCGGTCGCTCGGTGTCTTGAACTGGTGCAACCGTCACCAAAGCTGACAGCCGAGTGGTGCGGTGAAATGGTCTTTGAACTGGCAGTGTGACGCGATGTCAGCTGGAGAGACACTAACCTACTTTTTTATTGTGTGGAAACTGGGAAAATAGCACAGATCTCACCGGACAACCATGTGGAGCATTCCTTACTCCGTGTCTTATTTCAGGCTCTCTATATTAGTTGTGTTTTTTTTTTTCCCCTCTCTGTAGCACTCTCTCGTGCTGCTTGTTTTTTTGCAGTGTTAGAGTCGGTTTCTTTCGCTCTCTGTCCGCCCTGCATGAATGGTGTTTAGGAAACAGAGAGAACAGGAAAGGCAGAGCAGGCAGGGAAGAATAGAGGGATATCCCCTTACAGGGTTCCCTCCTTTTTCCTCCAGGATAGAGAGGGGGTGAGAACCTCGGAAAGGGTGGGGGGGATGGTAAATCACACCACCTGTCTATACACACACACACACACACACACACACACACATACGCGCAAACCTGTGCACATGATCCAAAAATCATTCTTGAACACAAATAAAACCGTGCATGCCGGGATTCTGTGAGGCCTGTCTGCTGCTGAGAGATGTCCTCCCTCTTTACCCGTTTGTGTGTTCGTATGTGTGTGTGTGTATGTTTGGCGAGAGACCCTCAGATTAGCCCTATGTGGCCCAGATTACAACCGGATCACTGCTGCCACATATTACACCGGCCTGTGAACCATCTGAGAGACAGTGTGCCAGCCTGAGCTTTAGGGGCTGAAAACCCCATTTAATTACGCTTCAGCAGAGAGTACAGTAACCGATTCACACAAGCTGTTGTTTATGCTGTGGTGGGAATCGCACATGCAATCTTCAAGTGTCAAAGAGAAGAAATGCATGTTTCGTGAAGAGGGCGGGAGCGTAGGGATTCAGTTTTCTGTGTGACGTTTGCTTTCGCCAAACAAATGTGACATTTATGGGCTTTGCTTTTACAGTCAGCAGTCGTCCCCCTAGTGGCTGCAGCTTGAAACGCCTCACCAGCAGGCAGGAACATGATGAATCCATCCTGTCCAATCCTGACAGGAGAGAATTGGCCCTTTCAAAAGGCTCTCTTGCTGTGTTATGTCTCCTTCATAGATCATTCTATTTTTCTCGCCCTAGAGGCATATATGTGATTTGTAATTCCAACCTCTTATATCGTGGGTGACAATTTGTTTGTTTTGCCTCATCCAAGGTGCCACCAGGGACGTCGGCTCGGCTCTGACAAGGATGTGCATGCGACACCGCAGCATTGAGGCAAAATTACGCCACTTCACCAAGTAAGTGTCACCTGGTGTATCCCCCCACACTGCAATTTTCTCTTTTCTCTTGCCTTGAGGGGATTAATATTCCCAGGTCCCATCCCATCTCTGTTGACCTTCCTCGCTGCCACACTTCGCTGAGTGTTTTTGTGCCATGGAAATAAAGCTATTTATTATGCCTCTCACACTCTCCTCTCATGTTGTGTCCCCTCGTTTGCTGTAGTGCTCTTATGGAAGGCCTGGTTACGCCGCTCCAGGACCGGATAGAGGAATGGAAGAAGACGGCTAATCAGCTGGACAAAGACCATGCCAAAGGTGAACAAGCTGGAAACACAAACTGTAAGTACTTGTTTGTGAGCACTGTGTATTTGGACAGATATTGACATGCCTTTTCTTTTTTACTTGTTGTCCACAGAATACAAGCGGTCTCGCCAGGAAATCAAAAGGAAGTCGCTAGATACCTTAAAACTACAGAAAAAAGCACGAAAAGGTGAGAAACTTGACAAGAACCTGTTAAATAATAGAACAAATCGCACGACTTCTTAATTAATCTCTGAAATCTGCTTGACTGCTGGTCTGTACCAATGGTTCAGAAGGATCTGGCGCCATCTAGAGGTAGAATCAGAAATAACAACTCAACCACATCAAAATGCCTGGCACTATTTCAAAGGCTCCTTTCCAGTTTTACAGTATTTGTCAGCTTCGACCTTATAAATCAAATAAATTATCTTCTTTCCTGGCTGTGCTTGCATCAGCCACCACTGCTGGATGTAATTAAATCCCTATTACCACACAGGATTTACACCAGTGCTACGGGCTGGTCATAAACATGCAATGTGATTTGATGCAGCTAACACTGCCTGTTCTTCTGTCCCTCCCCCCTGCAACCTTCCTCTATTTCTTTCTGGCTATTTCCTTGGCTGTAGAGCTTCTAGGTATGTCCGCTGTGCTTCATGAGATAGTTTTCAAATGCATCGTAATCATTCGTAGACCCAACTGCCAAACAAAGAAAACCCTGTGTTGTCTTAGCATTTTGGGTTAAAAGAAGGAATTGTTTGAAATTCTGGGAATTACATTTTTTTGCTGTCTTTCAGAGAGTTGGATGAGAATATTGATACCACTCTCATGATTGCGAGATATGAAGCTGCTCCCAGCAGATGTTTTGCTTAACTTGGCTTATTTTACCATAAAAGCTGGAAACGGGGGGAAACAGCTAACCTGGCTCTGTTTTATGGAAACAAAACACATCTACCACCTTCTGTGATTTGCTGAGTAGTTAGCATAATGATTCTCTCTTGTTTCATCCGTACACAAATGTAAATGTCAAAACGACACAGTGCTGTTTAACAGATTCACTTTCCAGCTCGCTGTTTTCCACCGTTTCCTGTCTTTATGCTATAGCTAAGATATCGTATTAATTGGCTGTCAGATCCTTATGAGACCTTTAATAATAATAATAATATAATAATAATAATAAGTGTCATATTAAATGCTGGTCCGCTGACAGATTAGACAATTAAGCGCTGCTATGTGTTTAACATATGGATAATGGTACGACCCTTTAAGGGGTGCTGCCTGCTAAAGACTAGATTATGATCCAGGCAGCTGCGAATAAAATGTAGTTTCCCTCAAAACTATATTCCTTGCTTGTATTTTCAAGTTGCACAATAGTTAAAGTGAGTCCATTGTTTTTAGATTTAACCAAATGTGCAAAGATATATTGAAAGGGCATTTGTTTTATCTGGCAGTGCATGTCTGTCTAAACCATGCAATCACAGTGACAGTAAATGTGGCATCTCTGTGGCCGTCATTCATCCATCATCGAGCCTCATTGCTGTTCGCTGTCTGGAAAGACCGTCAGACATTCTGTTACTTTGTGTGTCTGAACTCATCCATTTCAGCATCCACAAGTCGCCACCAGTTGCTTTGCATCGACTCATGATTGATGTGTCAGCGTCCTCTCATTCCAATGTGTGTCAGTGCGTTGTCCTCCAGTACACAAGCAATTCATCATTATGTGTTCTAATCATCTCTCATTTTTTTTTGTTTACTCTTTCCCTCCTCTCTCAACTGGGTGCACTTTTCTCCCTTCATGTCACTTCCATAATTATCATCCGCCCCTCAAATTTTCAATCTCTCTTCATTCCTCCTCCTGTATCTTTACTCAACCCCCACCAAACCCCTGTTTCCTCCTTTCGCTCCATCCTCCCTCCCCTCCCCTCCTCGGTGCCGCTGCACCCTTGCCTTGCCTTGCACAGGCCGGGGTAACCTGCGCCCCCAGCTGGACAGTGCCATGCAGGACGTCAGTGACTTGTACCTGCTGATGGAGGAGACGGAGAAGCAGGCGGTGCGCAGAGCGCTCCTGGAGGAGAGAGGGCGTTACTGCACATTCATTAACCTGCTGCAGCCCATGGTGGTGAGGAACATTTAGCCCTCCGGTCACCAAGGATGTTTTACTTTGATTGCTCTTGCTGTCGATGTGGCAGCTGCTTAATTCGATCCGTCCCGTTTCCCCTCCAGAATGCGGAGATTGCCATGCTGGGAGAGATAACACATTTGCAGCCAATTGTTGATGACCTCACTTTGCTGACTGAAGATCCGCACAAGCTGCCACCTGCCAGTGAGCAGGTAACAGAGGTGTAATACTACTGATTCTTCTCATGCCGCGTGTGAGATCCTACACATTCAGTCCGCTACTGAAAATAGTCGCCAACACACTCTTGTTTGAGTAACAGTTGCTTAAAATGACATAGCCACTCCAATTTCACCACAATGTGACTTAACTGAAGAAACGTATTCGCCCCTTCGTATATTCCACACTGCTTGGGAAATAACTTTTTTTTTACCGCTAATTACGACTTGCAATTAGCCGTAAAAATGTTTTCTCAGAATGTTTTTTCTCTATCTCGTGTGAAAGCGATGTTGAAGGGACTATTGTTGCCGCCGTATCGTCACCATATGATTATGTGTTGCCGCAGGTGATCCGGGACCTGAAGGGCTCCGACTATAGCTGGTCCTACCAGACCCCTCCTTCCTCCCCCAGCAGCGCCGGCTCCAGGAAGAGCAGCATGCGCAGGTATATCACACACACACACACACACACGCACACACACACGCACACACACACACACACACCTTGTTGCTCTGTTCAGTCTAATAGTGAATTCTATACATACTGGATGTGAGCTGAGTGGATCCGAGCCATTTTGAGTAAACATACTTGCGCATTCTTGATTTCAACTCACTTATTAACACACTTGTAGGGAAGGAAGAAAGACAAGGTTGCCATGAATACATGAGCAGGTAACCCCACCCTCGCTCACTACACAGCCAGACTGCCGGTGACAGTCGACATAACTACATGGCGTATCTTGCCAGCTTCTCAGCTCTTGCACCTGCTAGATTTGCAATTCTCAAGCTTCTTACAGCCAGATTAGCTCCAAAGCTGTGAAACATTAAAGCCTGACAGCCATGAGTCTACACGAGAAACCAAATTCTACGTATTTCTAAGTTTAATGGTGATAGTTTAACAGCTTGTTAAATGTTAAAAAGCACATCAAACCGTGTTATCACCTTACTTTCGTGTTACAGAACCACCCTGATATTTGTACCAATTAACACTGCAGTGTCCAATATTAATTTATAATACAGCTACTGACTATATATAGAAGTCATTTTAACGCAGACTCAATCACAGTTAGTTTTTGCAAGGTAGATTAAGACTAGGGCATAAAATATCTCCTAAATTGAACTTGTAGAAACAACCTTGGTCTCGGCCTGACCGCTGTAGATGTTTCAGTTCATCCACTGAGTCTGTAAAAGGATTTCAATAAGCTGAAGGTCGTTGTATTTTCTCTGCATGTCATGATTCAGTGGTGGGAAATCACAAGATTGGAGTTACATGATTTGGAATATGGGAATTTAAATGGAAACTTGTGATCAAGAGACGAAGGTCTTGGTAGCAGAATGGAAGAAAATCCAGCTCACTTTGTACTTCTTAAAAGACACAGATAAGAGAAACGGGGCATGTGGTTAGTGTCGATTAATGAATCATTTCAGGATATTTAATTTGTCATATTTAATTTGACATTCCTCGTTCAACCTTATCGTAGAGGACAAAGATTAAGGAGAAATGATAACTACAGATACATTCCAGAGGGAGAGGGAAGGGGGACGGGAAGGGGGACGGGAAGGGGGGCAGTACAGAGGGAAGGTGAGAAGCATAAGTTGCACATTCTTCAAATCTGTGGGCGACAAAGAGAATCGACGCTGAGCGAGAATAACAGAGCAGCAGACAAAAAGCACGGACAGCTGTTAATGTTCAGAAGGAAATCAAAATCAAAGAGGGGATAACTTTTGAATGCTCTTTGATGCTCCAAAAATTAGAAGACTGGCATCATTTAGAGTTTTCGCATAACACTGCCTTCATGTCCTCAGCTTTTGTGATCCATTTTTCATTTAGCCTTTTCTTCTTTTTTCCATGGCCTACACATAACAAGTTTCAGAACAAAATATGGGGGGTATGCCAAAATATGGGGGGTATGCCATAATCACAATCCTGTTTAGCATGCATGGTGGTATATTGTTATAGAAGATTTACGATGCCCGAATGAACACAAATTGTTGCAATATGTATGTCCTCCATAATTCATAATTGAATGGAAAACATACTGAATGTTATGAGGACATGTTATTATCCTTTTGCCTGTTTAATAACTGAAATGTTTTTCGTTGTGACTTGAATTATTCCATGCCATATTAATATCTAATCATTATACAGAAAACAAAGTGAAGAGGTGTTTTGAAATACAAACAACAAATCAGTACTTTTTACTTTTAGTACATACTGCAGATGCCTTTGCAGAGTACTTACACTTGAGACATAGTACTTTGTCATAACATTGCATCTTGAACTTTGACCCTCTCGTAGAGGATTGTGGATCAGAATAGCCAGAAATGCATGCTGTGTTGCAAAATGCCACCAGATACAGAAGGACATCCTGGTATTCTTTTGGCATTCTGCAAACTATGTATTGGGAAATACCCAAAACAAATTCTGGAAAACTAAATAGTATGGTAGTATGGGTAATGGAACGCATATGTAGTGTCTGTGCAGCCGGGCGACCCACAAGGAAGTCTTTTATTGTGAAAAGGCTGTCTGTCATGACTACCATCCACGGTCAGACCCCCAAATCTGATTGGAGAGTTGACTATTTTAATTTTGACATGGATGATGCATCCTTTCCTAATAAGATAAAGCTCCCTTGCGCCTCATCATTCATTTAGTATTGACACGTCTATGCTGCTCGCTGCTGGACAGCATGGAAATGCAATACACCTCTTCACCTTGTTTTCTGTGTGGTCATTTGATTTCATATCATGATCTCAGGTCTCAATGATTTAAAAGCAATATATATCCTTGTTTACTTTTTTTAATAACACATATTTAATTTATGCATACATATAAAATAAATACAAAATACTTTTTTCCCTGTTTGATTTGTGTCCTTTTGGTCATTGTAAATTCTCCATTTATATATATATATATATATATATATATATATATATATATATATATATTGAGTCTCTACTGATGTGATGTCTTGTCAACAGCCTCCTCCAGATGCCCTCTGCAGGAGCCCATCGGCTCAGCAGCGTCTCCTCCCACGACTCAGGCTTCGTATCCCAGGACGCCAACACCCACTCTAAGCCTCCGTCGCCCATGCCTTCTGACATCACCAGCCAGGTAGTAGCTCAGCCTCAGCCACAATACTAAAGTGTATTCTTTTGAGCAGGGCAAACCAAGCACCAAGCAGACTTGTTGGCTTTAGAGAGTCCTCAGGTAGTAATGCTGCAGGGCAGGAGGGCCCTTTGCTGTCACAGTAGATCTACAACAATTCTCTCTTTTTAACAATGATCCTTTTTCCAATTTGGCACCTTCACTGTTGACATGTTTGAATTTCAGACAAAACCCCTGTATGTCTCAATAAGAGCTCTATAACTCGACCACCAAACCCAAACAGAGCTTGTCTTTTTCTGCTGCTCCACAGCTTTCTCTTTTACAAATGTTGAATTTGTATTGTTCCGGTCTGGTACAAGTTTTCCAGACTCTCTCAGTCTGAACAGAGTGTAATGCACAGAACACACTCAGCAACACACAAGCGCACCCACTGATGCAATGCTCTGTTCTGAATACATGATCTTACAGGCTACTTTATTATCGATCTAGGCGATGGTCTATAGATCCCCTCGGAGACCAAAATACCTCCCTCCTCCTAAAGCTCATCAACACTCTTCTCCAACTCTCTCCCTCTTCCTGTGCTTCTCTCATCTCTCTCACCTATTGTTCTCATTCCATCTCTTCTTCCCCTCCACTTTTTTTTTTTTTTTTTTACTCCATCTTCCCTTTCCCAGAAATCAACAAGCTCAGCCTCCTCTGAGGCTTCAGAAACCTGCCAGTCTGTCAGCGAGTGCAACTCTCCCACAGCGGTTAGTACTGCATGCATCTCACCAATCTACTCGCTTTATTGGACACGGACACACACACACACACACACACACAATGTGCTTTGCATTTCACTCATTGTTATCCATAGCTTAAAGAGGCCCGTGGGCTCCTCTTGACAGCCGCAGTGCGGCTTGACGTGGACTATTCATGGATGTTGAGCACCCTGACTCAGACTTGTCTGTCCGTTCCGCAGTTTGGCTCATGCTCATCCTTCGGTACCTTCCGCCCTGCTTTCTCTCACACTGGCACCATCAGGCCTCTCTCTGTCATACTTCCTGCGTCCCCCACATTTAACCACTCCCCCGGATCCAACACCCCCTCACCCACATCAAAGATTCCTAGCTGGAAGGTTTGTTTTCATTTGCAATTTTACTTTTGGGTTTGCTTTGTTTCTTCTTTGCTTTCTTGTGTTTTATTGCCTTCACGCACATTAATGAGCCTAAAGCTTAACCTCCCAGTCACCATTTTGCTGTCGCTCATCAAGCTCAGTTTTAAAATCTTTCCTCGCAAAACTGAGACTGCTATATCATTCAACAACACTTGCGCAGCTTGATGCAGTCGGACCATATCGACATCGGCATCTAACCAGTTCATGAGCCTAATCAGCAGCTTCCGTGTTTAACTGACTTGCACAACGTCGGGTGGCAAACACCGCAGACGCACAGGTGTAGGACAGTCTCATTGTTTCGTCTGCTGCTGTAGGACTGGGCCAAATCCTGTGAGCCATCATTGGCCAGCACTCTGCAGCGTAGGAGGGAGTCTGTGGATAAGATGAGAGAGCTGGAAGCTCCGCCCAGTTCACTGGGGTATTCTGGCATGCAACCAGATGATCCACACAGAGCGAGAATTGTCCCAGGAACCATTGCAACCAAGGTAAGAAGTCCTCATGGAGTAAAAAAAAAAGAAATATCAGTACATACATTTGTATCCCTCGAGTGTTGTATTATGAGGAATTGCATATGTAAATGTGTGCTAATCTTTATGTACTTCCTACTGTGTGTGTGTGTGTGTGTGTGTGTGTGTGTGTGTGTGTGTGTGTGTGTGTGTGTGTGTGTGTGTGTGTGTGTGTGTGTGTGTGTGTGTGTGTGTGTGTGTGTGTGTGTGTGTGTGTGTGTGTGTGTGTGTGTGTGTGTGTGTGTGTGTGTGTGTGTGTGTGTGTGTGTGTGTGTGTGTGTGTGTGTGTGTGTGTGTGTGTGTCTCTCTCAGCATGGTGAGCCACTCTCTCCAGCAGCCAGCACTCTAGCTATGGTTCTGACCAGAGGCTTGAGTATGGAGCAGCAGAAGAGCAGCAGGGACTCTCTGCAGTACTCCAGCGGCTACAGCACCCAGACCAACACCCCCTCCTGTTCCGAAGACACCATACCCTCACAAGGTAACACTCCCTCCCTCCACCCAGCCTGTCAGGATCAAACACACATGCTATCTATATTCAGCACAGAATTTCTGACACTTGTGCTATACTATTTGTCTTCAGTGCTAATGCAATCACTGCATGCAATACGTTTATTATGGATAAAAGCTACAAATAAGCTCTTCAAAACATAGTTTCTTTCAGCGTTCTTTATTATTCAAGAGGAGAAAAGCAGATGCTCATGACTCGCTGTCACTTCTAGGTTCTGATTATGAGTGCTACTCTCTCAACGGGGATGCGGACACCGAAGGACAGGCAGACTTTGACAAGTCCTCGACCATCCCACGCCACAGTAACATCGCTCAGAGCTACCGCCGCATGATCCAAACCAAGAGGCCTGCCAGCACAGCCGGTCTGCCTGCAGGTAAGACCCTGCAGAGCACTCAGAACGGTGCAGGCAAAAGCGGTGCTGGGGCCATCACCTCGGGGACGGCAACCATTCGCCGGACTCCATCCTCCAAAACCGGAGTGAGACGCACGCCGTCCATATCCGGCCCCATTCCCATCCGGCCCCCCATTGTGCCAGTTAAGACCCCGACTGTGCCAGATTCACCGGGTTTTGGAAGCCCGTCCCAGCGACGTGTGGGCAGTGAAGAGTTTCTTTATGGCGATGACCCAACTGCTAGTGACTACATGAGGGCTCCTCCAAAGCGGATGAGCCTCCCTGACGCAGCTTGGGGCTGTGGAGGAGGAGGAGGGGCAGACAGGATCGTTTACGCCCAGCAGGCCTCCGGCATGGCCGCCCACAGCGCTGAGGAGGACCCACTGCTTGCTGCCAACCGCCACAGCCTGGTGGAAAAGATAGGGGAGCTGGCTGCCAGCGCCCACGCCCTTGGTGAGGGTCACTTTCCTTTCCACAGCCTACTGCCAGGGGATCCGGCTCAGTGTGTGCCCCCGGAGCCGTCCTCTACGACCCAGGAGGACATGGATATGTTGGTGACGATACGCCGGGGGGTGAGGCTCCGCAAGGCAGTGACTGACGACAGGTCAGCTCCCATGTTCATGCGGTAGCTGTTGTACAGGAAGGTTGCGGAGAAGCAGCTGGGGTGCCCTTATTTACAAACTGAAGCTTTGTAGTGAAACGCAACAGCACTCAAATGATACATGAACGGAGGTACAAGTCATAAAGAGGATGTAATGTGGTGAATGAAGGCCAGTTCAGTGTAATGACTGACCATGGACAATGTCATGTAATTTCATGTCATGTATGTATTGTGTACGTACAAAGTAATCCATATTTCTTTTGGTTTTTATTCTTCTCTTTTGTTTTGTTTTGGTCTGTGGGCTTCATTACTGTGCACCTTTGCTCCCTGTGTGATCAGTTGTTTCAGCCCAGTTTGTCCCTTTTGCCCCAGTGATGAGGACATCACTACTGTAGCGGTTGACTGCTCTGTCTTTGTTCTTGCTCTTATGGTTATTATATTATTGTGCATTTCTTAATCAACACAGCCAGCGGTCAGCGGAAAGTGATGGGCGAAGTGCTCTGTGAGCCTGTCTGTATGTTGTGTTTCTCATCATTACTGTACAAGTACCGTATTACTGTTTTTGTTTGATGAGCTGAACAGCAGCTGTGTAAGTCATGTAAAATAGGAGCAATATGGCAGTGTTTTTATTGCTGTACTGTACTGTCAATATATTCTGCAATTAAACAGCCTTTTTACTGTTAAATGGCTTGATTTTCTTTATTAGAAGTCCTCATTAATAGAAACTATGTTTACCAACATGTATTAGTTGACCAGTATATTAACATCTAAAATGGACTATTTCCCCCATTTCCACAAGTTTAATTTTGTTTAAATTTCACCACTTCAGAATTGAAATTTAACTTAATTTAGTTGGAATTTCCTCAGGAGCCTTCTCTACTTCACATGTTATACTGCAGTTAAACTCAGTGTGTTATGAATAAAATAGTGCACTAATCTTAATTTTCCACTGGTCTGTGTGGTGTAGCTTTATCTGAAACCCAATTACACATACTTTCTAATTTTCTGCTTACTTCACTTTAACTTTGCCCTCAGTTTGACTATTTACAACACTGCAGTACCGCAGAAACACGTGTGAGGGCGCCAGAGATCCTTCACTGAAGCCCAGCTGGCGCCAAGAGCTAACGGTAATGGAGGATGTAGAGTAATTATGTTGGGCAGGCTGGAAAGAGGAGCAATACGTGGCACAAAAAAGGCGAGAAGAAGGTGTCACAGCCTCCAGGATGAACTAACTACGTTCACGTGGCGCCGGTGCCACCACGAGGGCCAGCGTAATGCCGGCGTCCTCGTGGTTATAAACACAGAAATGTCCCAAAACTGTAACAAAATGATGGACAACGTATAGATAGCGTTAGACGATAAGGCTCACGGTATATATTACACACCAGTAAACCCGTTGAGAGATTATATTTACAGCTAAAGATAGACCACCGAATAAGTAGATTCACTCAAAGTGTAACTACACAATCCCACTGGCCAGTGTTTATAGCTTTTATTTTGTATGACAAACTCTCAGGACCTATTCAGAAAGCAGGCTATGTGATATTCATGTTCCTGGGAGCTGGTTAAAAGCCCCTCATTATTCTGTGAATGAGAGGTCCTGCTGGAAACGGATCCTAAATTGAGTGTGTAAAGCCTCCCCCCCTGGACAACAGTGATGATTAACCACAGGTCCCTTCTGCAAAGGGACCTCTATTGGAGGGCACTAATGTATGATATATGAACAGGTCCATTTAGACGCCCTCTTATTAAGGAGCCACTTAACAGTGGTTTATGGAGTTAGAAGAAGTTAAGGAATGAGGCAGGGTTTCTAAAAACAGAAGGGAATACCACCAATCTATTTTAGTCTCTCTGACACTGAGTCATTGCTGCCAGTTGTAACATTCACACAGAGAAATGGAGGCCGAGAAGGTCTGAATAAGACGAGAGGATGAAGATCAGACAGTTGGATCCACTGGTCTAAGCATTACTAATGAGCGGAGGAGCTGTCTTATATTGGTCCCATGTGTAAATGATTAGAGATGCTGCCACAACTGAAGACATGATTAAGTCTGCTTGGCTCGGGAAGCCTTCAGTATTTTTTCACAGATTTCCCCCCAAATGGGTCCCTCATAATCCTCTCAGCCTCATAAATATCACATTATTGAATTTACACTATTAGTTCATCGCCTTGAACTGGCCGAGTAATGGAAACCTGCCTAATGGCTTGCTAGGATAATTTACTGAGAGAAGTATCGAGGAGATTCATTATGCGTACGGGGTTATGTTCTGACTCTCTAAACTAATTTTCAAAGAGAACATCGGCGCTGCCTCTTTAAAAAAATATAATCTGAGGGACATGGAGATGTGCTAATTTTCATTTTCTTTTATTTTTCAATGACCATCTCTTGTGTCTTTTGATCCTGTGAGAAATTGTTTGATGTGCCAATTGAACATCGTAATTGTTCAAATCCATGAACATTTATTAATTTGCTAATATCTGCAGGTTCAACCCCAGGCTCCACTAATCATAATAAAGTGCTCTTCAGACAAAGACGTGGCCCTGAAGTTTACACATTTTGATTCTATCATAACAACAGGCCATGCATTAAACATTACATTATTTTTGGCTTTTCTTCCTTCAAAGTGGCTTCTGTTCTAATTTTGTTATACTTTCTGAGTCTTTCAATAAACAACAACCGTCAACCGTCTTATGAGATGTGGCATTCGAAGTAAAAGGCTAAAGAGACGCTCGGTAATTAGATGGTTTGTTGCTGTTTTTCCGCACAACTGACATTTTCCAAACCAGATGGTACCTCCACAGCATTATTATCTGTGAAGAGAAATTCTGAACCTGGTTGCACACATTGCTCCATAATTAATACCTCTATTTATAAACAGTTTTGGTTTCTACAGCACATCTTAAATACTACAGTAGGTGGTAGGAGCCTTTAGGGGCTCACAGATCAAATCTAATTAGCCGTACCTAATACATGAGGGAAATGTCTTTATATTTATCCAGCTCCTCTAAATGCTTTTTGCCGTCAGGTTGTGATGAGGGAAAATGTCCCGAGGGGCTCATATACAAGACTACAATGAAAGGCACTACAGAGCTGTCATAGTGTTTCCAGAAATGGCTCTTTGCAGCTCATCCGGGGGAACGTGAGGTGCAAGAGTTCCATAAATGTTCACTATAAATGTGCACAGATGAGTAGCAACCAGAGTGGATGCTTAGTCATCCATATTAATTGCCCTGTCATTCTTTAATAAACCTGCCTGTTTTGGGCAATTATTTCATTGTCTATTTTAAACACTCTGCTAACTATATATATAGGCTGCCTATTAACTGATGTTAGTGCCAATTCCTCTTAACGCTACCTTCCATCATTTCCTGTTTTTTTTTTGTTCCAGAAAGAATGATGGACAGCCGGCAACTCGCAAAACAGGAAGGGTGCATTATAGGACCCCCATTCCCTCCAATCCCATCATCTCTTGTCTCTAAGGAGCACACAAGCAAAGGTAGAATGTTTCAGATGCTACGAGGCCTCGAGATTTGCCCGCAGAGGCTACGTCGGCCTCCGTTTGAGTGAAGGGAATGGATTCGGTCAATTATTCATTAAGTAAGCATGAAGCTTTCTAATGTTGCGTGGCCGCTTTCTTCGGTTAGATGTTTTTCCTTTAATGCCCTGCAGCTCTCAGTTATCTGTTGGAAAAGATGGATGATGAGACTGTTTCATGTTTTAAAACCTCCCAAAAATGTTTTAATTCATTATAGCTTTGTCTTTTTTGATTGTTTTATGTGGTGTATATGTTGCCGTTCCGTCTCAGTGGATGACTGCTGCAACCCTCAAGTAAACTATTCCTCACACTCTGGCCGGGCCCCCGTGATTGAATTAGCCTCTGCTACAGCTATCTCCCATGCTGGCGGTCACGGTGAATTTCACCATGTGAGACAACACGATAAAAGACAGGATTTGATTTGCATTCATGAACGCACTTAGGAAGTTCAAAGAGAAGTTACAGAGCAGATTGGAGGATGCGAGGTCCCCTTAGACAGATCAGACAGTGCCTGTTTTAGATTTCACAATTTCACCTTAAATGTTACATTTTGGTCATTTCCCATCATCACCCTCGCCGTCCTATTTTGGTCTGAGGCTGTTTCGGTGGACATATTTTGAAATGCCTTACTTGAGTGCAAAGGAGTGTGGCCCGTGCGTTATGGGGACACAGCCCACAGCTTGCTTGGATCATGTAAGCGATCAACCAATATGAGCTTTGTGCTCCAGCTGCAGGCTGTGATTCAAAATTGTCTGGGGGCTCACCGCCAGTTACCGGAGTTATTGCCTGAAAAGAACAGTTTACTGCGGAGAATGGTTTCGGGTAAAATTGCAGTGATGGATTGGGGTGGCAAATTGATAAGGATCTTTCAACAGGAGCTTTGATGAGTTTCCAAACTGAATACAGATGTAGCCAATGTGTGCGCAGAGGAATGACGTTGAATTACCGGTCCGGCCTAACATCACACCCTCAATGCATATGAATATTGATCCATGCACGTCTCAAGTAAAGGTTGACATGACATGGGAGACAGAGTGCACAGCCGTGCCCTCCAGCCCATTATTTCCTCCTCTTTTGACAATTCATAGCCTTGCAGGCCGTGTAATATTTAGTCTTCTGAGTTGTCAGAGAAGTGAGAGGAATTGGAAGTGTTCAGTCTGTGGGAATTAGCTGCAGACACCTACAGATTAGGTTTAGAGTGCTCGGCAGCCCAGCAGAGTGGGAAGAGAAAGGAGGAGCAATCAGGGTGACAATGTTAATGTGAACTCTGTTGGGCACATAACACCGACTGCAAAGACAATTGGAGCCATGCAGGCTGTCTTAAATCATCATGTTTGCACAGTTTAACAGCCCAGATCCCACAAATTGCATTTAAATTGAGGCATTTTCCATATTTCTGTTGATGCAGAGCATTGAAAGAACTGTCACCTAAAGTTTAAAGAGGGATTTATGTCGCGGCTCCAGTTCCCCAGACAGGCAGCGAGACGATGAGTGCAGTGCACCAGTAAGTCCTCTTTCAACAACACCGACTGTATAAGTGCTCTTGAGCAAGGCAGCCCTAATGCTTCACTGGAGCCAGCATTAGTTTCCAGACGGAGCGTGGAAATGAGGGATAGCCTCTGTGTTTACTCGACTTTTCTCCGTACAGGAGGGATGAGTGATTTTCTCTCTGTCCACATTTCTTCATTCTGAGAGCGGATTTGTGGCGGGCGGCGGTATACAGCTGGGGAGGCTCTTGCTTGCGTGTGCACAGGCTCAGCCGGCTCAGTGGAGAGGTTTGAGGCGGGGACCCTCCTGGCCAGCACACAGGGTGGGGTTCACCGAGGATCTCCGTCCCCCGTGCGCCGCCACGCCCCCGCGCTTGGCGCTGTCCGGTGCTCTGGTGCTGAACGCTGGATACGAGCACAGCCAACTGCCTGCAGCGCTGTGGACTGCCGCACGCAGCCGCGCTGATGGAGACAGGAGACGGATCTCTCAGGATGAACACGCTCTAAGTTGAGAGGGGGGTCTCCTGGAAGGATCGCACCGTGGATAACTATGAAGGGAATGTCTCTCGAGTGCTTCTCTTTTCTTTTTTAATGATTTTCTACCAACCCCCCCTGAGGGGCACATAACTTGGGCGCCAACATGATTTGGGGTGTTTTGTTATGCTGCCTTCTGACGCCGGCTGCTGGACACCAGACACAGGAGCGACTGCCTTTCTTTCACGGGCATGTTTTTGAGAACTCCCCGTCGGCTTCGAAAGTAAATGGACTGAGCATTCCGGCGAGGCGCATCAACGCGCAAAAATGGTGCCCAGTCTCCGAGATGCACTTCAAACTGTATGGGAACGGCAGCGACGATTTCCGCGCCTTCGCCCACCACAAGCGGGGGAATATAATGCTGAAAACTTCCAGGGTTTTAGACAGAGAGGCTCGCTCAGAATACCTGCTGAGCCTTGGTCTGTGTTGCCAGACGTGCGTGTTGGAGTCCGTCGTCTTCGAGGTCGCGTTGGTAAAAGTGGACATTTTGGACACCAACGACCACGAGCCGACCTTTCGCGGAGCCGACGCCGTCCACTTAACTTTAGATGACACCACGGCTCTCCGTAGCGTGGTGTACAGGCTGGAGGCTGTCGACGCAGACAGCGGCAACAACGCAGAGTTGACATACATTTCCATCCCCAAAAATGGCAGTTTCTATGTTGTCCCGAAAACCGGGGAAGTTTTGCTGGTCGACTCTATCCTGGGGCTCCCCTCTAAAGTCACATTCTATGTTTTTGCCAGAGATCACGGGTGGCCCCCTCTGACCAGCACAGCTGTAGTGGTTACTGTTGCGCCACAGCGGTGGGCGACGCGTCCCGCTGAACTAGCGGGGTCAGGAAGGGGGGGACGGTCGCCGAGGGCTTTACTTGAGCCTGGCACGGTGGTTTCCCTCAACGTGTCCGAAGATGCCAGCATCGGCTCAGTCATAACGAGCCTGAGCCCCACCAGGTTTCCGTCAGCCACTTACGAGTTGGTTTTCCCGGAGTCGGAGAGCTCCCCGGTCACCGTGGGGCGCGACAGTGGAGATGTCACGATAAGCAGGAGGCTGGATAGGGAGACAGAGCCTTTCCTGGAGCTTACTGTTAAGATTCAGGATAAACGAGGTGTGTATTATTCCTCCATTAATCTGCACTTAAGTGAGGTCATGAACCCCCCCCCCCCCCTCCACCCCCCTTACCCTTCTTTTCCCCAGGCATTATTTGCATTGTGGGGCTGATGCCCTATTTAAATGGCATGCTGCACATTACATGCACCACATGGCAAAACTGTTCTGCCATCTGCACACATCCCCCTTCATCAGTAGAGCCCCTCAGCAGGCCTGACATATCCGTCATATTCATACAGGGCTGTCAGTTGCAGCACAGGCCCATTCCACAGGTGTCCCTCATTATCATCCAACCAGCCACATATCTGAAATATGAGCTCCAACAATGCAATACTTTAACAAATCCATTTTTAAGTGAAATCCATTATAGTATGCATGAGCTATTTCAATTATGATTGAATATTACAAGCTCATTTGTAGCTGGGAGAATATTTTTTATTCTAAGGGTCTTTGTGAAGCGGTAGCCGTACGTCCTTGATTGACAGAGTTTGCGACTGTGAAGTTGTTTTCAGAGCTAATCCTTGCAGAGTGGCAAACCACTGCGACCCTCGCTCCCTCTCATCTACTGGTATTACCCCTCTAATCCTCCTCTCATTCACTCTAGTCCCAGGGATTTGAAGTATAGCACTGCCACAGCCAGGCAACCTCTCAAATGCTCATATGAAAGGTGAAACTATTGCGTATCAATAGTTCAAGTTTTGTTTTGTCCTCCAAAAGTTAGACTTCTTAAAAACAAGAAAACAAAAACAAGAAATCAAAATAATTTGCTTTGTAATTGAGCTGCGCACTGTGCAGGAAACGGTGTGCGCTGTTTTCACTCCAATTGCCTGCTGCTGTTCCATTGCACAGCATGCTCTAGATTGTAATTGCATGCCTGATTGGGACACGTTCTTGCAATGGGGTGTCTGGAGAATTTTCAGAGAGAGCAGAAATAGTCAGAATAGTCGTCTTTTTTGTGCACAAATGCTTAACAGAAATAAGCCACTCCAGCCTGACAAATATTCAGATACCATCCTCCATTTTACCATTTCTCTCACCTGCTAAAATCTCCTCTCCTGATCAAAGGCATGGCATGTTCTTTATCCTGCGACTACAGCTTTCCAGACAGAATCCTGACGGGAGTCTGGGAGGACAGGCCTTTCTTCTGCTTGTCTCACTCCCAATCCCTGCATGCACATCTCTCTGAGTGATTGAGTCCATTTTAGCTGGGGGGTTTTTATACTTTTTTTGATTTTTTAGATTTAACCCTAATCTCTCTTGTGAATTCACTCCTTACTGCTGCTGGGTGTGGGTTTGCTGGGTGTTGCAATACATAAAGGAGTTCCTAGACCCATTGAAGAGAGAGAAACGAATGAGCGAGACGTTATATGCAAGTCTTTGTAGGTGTATGTTTTGTATGCAAGTGTGAGACTGCACAGTCACACTAAAATTGACACCAGGCACGATAGCAACAGTTTTAATAAGGCCCCATGTGTTGTATCTTTTCAACTTATTTCCCAGCTGTAGCACAGAGCTGTCCGTGGTGCTGACAGTCACCTGCTGCATGTCAAACAGAAAACACTTTCAGGCAGCAGTCTGCCAGCAGTTCAAAGAATATTCAAGTCCATGGCATTCAGTGCTAACCATAACAGTATTTACTACATTTTTTCACGGGGGGGACAAAATAATAAGCACACCCTTACAGAATCCAGAGCCACCGCATATCAAACAGTGGCCTCAAAAAACCAGAACCTTAAATAATTCCTATCAGAGACAGGTACTGCCGGTGCCTTTGTAATAGTACACTCAGGTTTTTTTTTGCAGCATCTTTGTAGAACCTATTCTTCTCTAATTGTTGAGTCATCCTTTCATTTCATTCACACACCTTATGTATACCGCCACTTTCATTCTAACACAGATGTACCAATGCTGCTGAAAAATCTAGCTTCTCATCCTCTTCTTCTACAACACTAAAATCACTGCTTCCCCTACTTTCATTACAACTACTACCACTATTATCAGAGTTACAATGAAGCCATATTGTCTTTGTATGTAAATTGCTACTTTATTGATTTTCTTTGAACAGGCTCAACTTCCTAATGTTCATTTTCCTGGATAACTCCAAGAATGCACACTTGTTCGCTACAGTCTGTGTGGGGGAAAAGAGTACTGTGGTTATTAACTGGTGAATGTAGATTTACTAAATGGGAAGTGAATGTGTTCATTAGCTGGTTAATGTGGGCATGAAATGCAAATCACACTGGTGCAAGGCTTTCTTATGTTAATACGTTTTGCAGTGGGTACATCAATATGATTAGAGCCATCAGAAGAGCGGTTATTTCTGTTGTTCAAATGGAGATTAAAAAGTCTAGTTTGACACTTAGATATCTCAGATAAATTATGTTGGCACGCTGCAGATAAGAGGGAGGTGGAGCAGCAGCACTGGATTACTCTCAGTGTGGGGTCCATCCTCATTGACATACTTACCTGAAAGAAAATGTGCTTACCAAAAACTCATCCTCGGCCTCCCACCATGCCTCTAAGATGTGATTTGTTTGAACACCGAACGGTCTTTTGTAGTCTGTTGTATTAATCAAAAACCCTGTTGAAAGGTTTTATTTGAATAAATGTTGAATAATAAGGTTATAATGGGCTAAATATGGCAAAATGTTTTTTACGATCAGGACAGAGTGGCACAGTTTGCACACAATTTACCCGGGAAATGCACAGTTTATCATTAATTTATAAAACGATACACAGGCCTACATCTATTAAATGTGGTTGCTTCTCATAGTCATAAATATAATTCAGATAATTCACCATATCTCTAATATCTGCTCATATAAATATAATTAGTCGTCATTGTGATTGCCATTTTCTGCAGAAATCAACCATTTAATGTGAAACATATTGTCACATATGATCGCTCAGTGTAAAACAATGGCATTGCTTAACCAGTTTGGGATTTGTCTTTACTCTCTCTCATTCCTGAAGTAATATTCTCATATTACATATTACCATCGCTGTGCTCTGATTCATTACACCACTTACTTTTTAATCACCCACAAAGTTAGGAATTACTTTCTCTTTTGGAAAACCAAAACAAACAGATTTCCCTTAATTTGTTGTTTCTTTTAATCATTGCTGTGCTCCAAACTCTTTTACGTAATCAGAAAATGAGGTTGTGTAACTCATCATCAGAGCATATGTATGTATGGTATAGCTGTGAAAGACATAATAAGGACTGTACTGCATGATTCCAGGACTCCTGACAAGCTTTGACACTGTTCCTCTCACTCATGCATCTGATTTTGTGTAACGATCTGGCTCAGGGGCCCATGGAAGTCTTCCTCCTTTCCCCTTGACTAGATCCCCTGCTAATGTTGGAGAGATATTTACCTGCTAATCTATATTCAAGACGCCAATAATCCCCAGAGAAAACAATGAAGTAAGATTTTTCCGACACAGCCTCTGTGTATCAAACCAGCCGTATAAGAAGGAGAAAAGTAGTGGAAGTAGGCCATGACTCATGACTCACAGAAACTGGTTGTTGTTTTTGAGGAGAGGGAGTGAGGGACCTCTACAGCTCTTCCTGTAAAGGATTTCTGCTGGCCCACAGAGGACGTCAGTTTAGATTTGTATTGGTGTTTTCTTTTTTTTTTTTTTGCTTTTTGCTTTTGGTTTGTCCCACCCGAAGAATCCTTTTCTTTGCACCTGAGTGTGAATCTGTTAATGGTATTTGACGGTTTAGGAGGAGTATTGAATAAGTAGTGCAGTCCTTTGTGAGTTGGAGCGGGGGATGTCGTAGTGGTTTCTCCCTCTCCTTTAGGTATCTGTGGGCAGGGTGGCATTCAGCTTGTGGTAATCACCTCGTCTCAGCCTGTTTGTCGGAGAACCATATTCTGCTCTCTCTCCGTCCTACTCTCTCCTCCTGTCTCCGTCTCATAGTCAGCATCTCGCCTCATGCTGTCCTTAATCCAATTTCCCCCTTTCATACTCTTTTTTTTCCCTCCCACCCTCCCCCCAACACAAACACACACACACACACACACACACACACACACACACACACACACACTCACTATATTTGCATATTCTTATTCTGATGTGAAATTAATTGAGAAGAGACCCGATCTCATTTCTGTTTGTAATTTGTGACTGTGGGGCTGTTTGTTTAAGTAGAAAACAATTTCACAAAAAGCTGTCTGCATTTATTCAATTTAGTAAGAATGCCTCAGGGGATTATGCTTTATTGTGTGTGTGTAATTATGAGCATGTGCATATGCATTTCTTTCACATGTACAAATCGAGTTGTGTGAATTAGTTTGTGTTTCCGTCTGTGCTTGTGTTAAATGTTATCATTGTCCTCTCAGTATTTCAGTATCCAGGTTCCCTGCAGCAGAGATTCTCAGATTTGTTGCCTGACGACATGCTGTGAAGCTGTAACATGCCTGCAGCATTTGATTTCTGCTCTGTGGTCTCCCCGATATCAAATGGATGTGTCGAAGCAACATCCCTGCAGCCCTCTCTTCTCTATATAGTCCTAGTATCTATCTGATGACTTGTAGGAGGGAAGGGGTGTGTGTGCCACCGATTTCTTTTAAGATGGGATTAAGCACAGAGAGCAGGGGGAGGAAGGAAAGTAGCTCTCCTGCAAATGTAGAAGAGGTATTTAAAGTGGGTACAAGACACTACTATCAGGGCACAGAAAGGTCAGGACAAGCTGTAATGCCGGGGGCATGGTCACCGCCGTGGCTTTAAGATCAAGAAGGTTGTATGAGGCAAAGGCGAAAAACCTGGGAGAAAAACAGGGAAGGACAGAGGTCGAAAAAGATGGAAGGAGTGTTTAAATGCATGTCTGTGTGAGATTGTTTTTCCCTGTGTGCCAATAAGCTTTACTGAAGATAAGTAAAGGGCAGCCAGATCAGAGGCAGGGAGTTGTGTACTGCTGATGAGAGGTCAGCTTGGTGAGACATAATTGTTTGACGGTTAGAGGGCAGAAAGTGAGAAACTATTTGGGTTGCAGGACGGGAATGAGGTGTGCATATACTCGGGTCTGTAGAGTGGGTGGCTGCAGGGCAGGGTTGGGAGAAAAATATAGTACTGTACAAATGTGAAAAGGGCAGTGTGTGCTTGTATTGTTGGGGGCAAATGGAGGGGAGGATGAGGAAAAAAAGTATGACCTGCCCTTTTGAATGGCACGAAGAGAGAAAGTGAAAGATTGAGCGATAGAAAGACAGAATATTGTGTGATCTCACCCGAAACGATACCTTAATTTACGGCAGCTGCCAATACAGAGTATTGAGACATATTTATCATTGTTATGTAAGGTAACACGTCAAAATAAGTTGTTTGTTATCGTCCTTCGTAAGCTATTCTGATCTGACACCCCTATCATCAGGACGACATTATCTGTCTGGGCCTTCCATAAGCTTTACAAGTAACGGCTGACTCGGCTAATTTTAGGGGAAGGTTGTGTTTTGGCTTAACAGTGTGTGCAGCATTCAGGGGGAGGAATTGGTACAAATGGAATATAATATTATTAAATATGTTTTCTTTAGTTTATGATTGCCTGCACATAAGAATTGTTGTGTTTTGGTTCCCCTGCGAATAAGAAGTTCATATCTACAAACAGAGCTGGCCCTCCTGCCACGTCTCCACAGTCAAAAAGTCAAACAATGTCTCAACCGGTCGGGTTTGCGTGTTTATGCGTCGGCCACTATAGTTTTCATACACGCTTGGCCTCCGGGAGAGATTTTAGTCCGGTGTACGCTGTCACCTCACAGTGTGACTCGTCCAACCCTACGACCTCCTACCTACGTCGGACTTTGAGTCCAGTTAAACATCACCCTTTCTGACTGACGAGTCATGATTCTACAAGGTCTTGAACGTCACTTGAACGTAAACGTATGCTATTGTTGGGCCTCTGAAACAATGATGCTGTTGCTTTTTTTTCTTTAGAAGACGCTATGCAGGGATTGCTGTGGCACTAAAACTGGGTCAGTGGCCTGCCGTGACTCAATGAATATACCTGATGACATATACCAAGTTCTATTAAGACATTATAATGACAACGATAGAAACTGCATTTGACGGGAATCAGTCAAGTCTGATCTGCATGATTCATTGACCCTCACAGCAGATCCAATTGGCGGAACTATCAGATCAACTACAACAAACAAGGGAGGGAAATATCTGTGTGTGTGTGTGTGTGTGCGTGCGTGCTGATGTCAGAGCAGGACAAGGCATAATTATACAGCTGAAGATGTGTGAAAGTGCACACAGTATATATGTCTGTCATTCTGTTTACACAAGCAATGCATATCTCATTACAGCAGAAATCTCGACCCAAATAAAACATGATTGGTGTGTGAGGTGTGGTAGGAGTTGTGAGTGCTGCATAAGAAGGCACAGGGCTGGGAGGACAGTTGGGGTGGCATGGAGTTTTTATTCGGCCAAGGGTCTGCATTATTGATGCCCATTACCACAGACATTGTCAACTCCAGACATTGCACCGAGGCAGGCGCTGTCAGGTAAATGTCTTGCTGACCTCCAGCAGCACAGATTCCCAGAATGCCTCAGTGCAACCTGGTGTCTACCTCTGTGATGAATGAGGACGACTTGCTCATTGTACTATGAGCTTATCGCCAACTGAGTAGGTTTGGTTTTTATTAAATCTCATCCAGGATGCGCTGACACCAACTTAGTGGGAGACAAAGCTTTGAGGGTTTCCTTGAAGTCGTCTAATCTTCTGCTATTGTGTTGGCCACATTTGGAATAATTTGTAATGAACGCGGTAATATTTTATTCTACTGGCTGTTCCCTCAACACCTGCCATTTACCGTGTCCATTTAAAACGTGTGTTTGAGCTCCACCTTTGCATGCCGGGTAGCCTCTCTGTGGCTTTCCCCCAAAGAGCTGAATTGATTTTGTGCTATTGATTAACCCAGAAATGTTTTGCTCGCAGTCACAAAACATCACTTTAAACAACAATTTATATGTCGCAGAACAGGCTGCGACAGACTGTTGCTGATAGTTTACAAACTTGCAGAGGGGTAGGTGTGTGATTGAGTCCGAGGGCTGATAGAACTATCCCGAAGCGCTCTAATGAATCAGCCTTTCAGACAAGACTGCTAGAATGAGCAAGGGAAAATTGGAGCCAGCGCTGGGATATGTCATGGGAATTCAATGCTTGTGCTTATTTATCTATTTGGTGTTGAATTTCTCAACCTTTTGTACCCAAAGGTCCAATTAACTGAGCATAACAATGGTTGCAGCTCCGCTCTCGGTGGCCCAAAAGAGGCACTGATAAACACACAGGACACAGACAACTTTGAAAGCTTTGCTGGGTGAACTGTGAACAAGGAGATTTTTAATGCTGGAAAAAAAAAGATCACATGGATGACCAAGTTGCCGACTGATATGTTTTGACATGTCATGAACTTTGCTTCGGAGAAAAGCGCGCACATTGCAGAAATTGCCGTAATTGCGCAGCAGCAATTTGCAAAGTGAGCGTGGCTTTTGTTGAAAAGATGAACATGACTGTGAGAGATGTCAGACTTTTTAGTCTTGCCGGCCAAGACTCTGTGGAAGGAAAAAGGAAAGGGGACTGCAGCTCGGATTAGAAAATGTGTTTGAAGACGACGTCCATCTCATGGTTGGGTTATTTAATCAATTCCAGGAAACAGGGAGACGGTCTACAACTCCATCACAGCCAGAGGATGACTTATTACAGTAGCAGGTGTTTTTGATGCAGAGAAAATGTAGTGCCTCTCAGGGCTGATGAGCCTCCGGGAGAGAGCATGGGCTACATTGGTCGTTTCATTTCATCAAATGTGACTCTGAGTATGTGTCTGTGTGTGTGTGTGTGTGTGTGTGTGTGTGTGTGTGTGTGTGTGTGTGTGAGAGAGAGAGAGAGAGAGAGAGAGAGAGTTACAGATATATAGAAAGATATGCAAACATAGGATCTGAACAGCACAAAGAAGGACATACAAAAGACCGTTTTTGTTCTTGCTTGTTCTGTGATCTGACTCTGAATGTTCATCGCATGCTCCTATATGTCCTTTCCTTCTGTATTTGGACGTTTCTGTTGTGTCTGTTCAAAACTTGCCGGGGTGTACGTGTGGAGCATGTCTGTGAGGGTTTCTCTCTTTTTTTTCCTTCCAGCTTCCAATCTGTGTCCGTTAACGTGGATGGCTTGCTTTCTTTCTCTCTTCCTCTCGGCCTCGACAGTGTAGGGCTTAATTCTGCGGACTAATCAGACCATATGGTCTCTACAGTCTTATGATGTGCTGAGAAGGTTGGGATAGGATGCTGCTGCGTCGTTAGTGGTGCCAGCCTCGCTGTGGAAACACAGACACGCGCCACTGCCACACATTAAGGATCAAGATCTGGAACCGAGTGCACAGAGTGTGCAGCAGGCCTCGTAAGCCTACTCAAAATGAAACAAAGAAAAAGATTAAAAACGAGAGCATGTTTAGACGTCATTTCTCACAACTTATCGACTCATAATTACTCCTGCCCTTTCTGCCCGACACCACAGCTTCTATTTAATCATGCCATTTCAATAATGAATTGTTTGAATGTGCGTTAACTTGGTTTTGATGGATATCGCTGACTGAGAAACGGCGGCATCTGTCAAATACTAAATTGAGAATCTGTCGCTAAATGTTCGGTTAGCCACATGAATAATCATGTGCTCGAAGTTACAAATGAGTCACTCGGCCTGTCTTAAAGGAATCATTTGCCACCTTTTATGTGGATGTCCAAATCAAGCTGATGTTAAATGTAATCCACTGAAAAGCTTATTCAACAGCGCTGCTATAATAAGCGAGAAAGTAGATGTTGTTCAGCTCACTGTTCCAACTATAAGCTACTCTGGTTTGGAAAAAATGTGAAAATATGAAAATATGTCGGCTCTACAAGTAAGGATAGGGAATAATGTGTCTTTCAATGGAATCATATTGTGATAAAATCATATATTAAGATGTCGCGATACACAATAAAGGTTGTTGATAGTGAAAACCACCAACTAACTAAAATGTTTCAGAAAATCTGATAATCTTTCAATAAAATAAGAAAATAATCATTATATAACAATACTTGATTGTTGTTAAATAACAATCAAGTATTTATTTCACACATACAAAAATAATCTTCAGCATGTGGGCATTTCAAACATGCTATTTATTTATTTAATTACCAGAAAACATGCTATATCGTGATATTTATCATTTTTCAGATATGCAATGACCTATATATATATATATATATATAACTTTATTTCACAGACTCAAGGTCCAAAAACAAGAATCAAAAACAAAAACAGCACACACACAACAGATGAGGGGTACCAACAAACCCACAAACATAAATACATAAATGCAGACAACACTGACCACATATTACATAAAGAAACATACAAAACATACAACACAAACATACATTCATACCTACATATAAACATACAAATACCTATGCAAATTAATTAAAACAAGTACAACTGCTTATTCCAGTGTTTCCAGAGTTGGGAGGTGTATCTGGTGTCACTAAGTAAAGGATTAGTTAGGGCATTTAAAATGTTGTTCTTTGACTCTGTTAGTCGACACATGAATCTGTACATAAAATTCCTCAGTACAGCATGGAAGGTGGGAACATTACTCGTCACAAACAAATGGCTAGCACTAGTCCATCTTGGACACTTCAACAAGATTCTAAATGCATCATTGTATGCCACCTTTATCTTATTTATCTTTGCTTTACTGTAGCTGCACCATAGGTGAGCTGTATACAGTGGAGTACAGTATGCTCTGAAGAGAGATGTTTTAACTTCTTCAGTACACATATGAAATTTGCGTGCCAGCATATTTGCTTGTCCATATAATTTACCGCACTGGCGTTGTATATCATCATCGTCACAAAAGTCATCCCTGATAATGTGGCCCAAGTATTTTACTTTAGTAACTAGGTTTAGCTCTTGCCCTGCCAAGTAAAAAGAGGGAAAGCACAGCTTCCTGTCCTCATTAGTGCAGGCAATCATTACAACACTCTTTTTTGCATTAAATTTGATGTCAAACTGTAGTCCATAGTTTGAACAAACTCTAAGCAATTGCTGTAGGCCAGCACTATATGGAGACATAACAATTAAATCATCTGCATACATCAGATGATTAATACACGTATCCCCCACCTTACAGCCAGTTTTGCACATATCTAATGTCCTAGAGAGATCATCCATATACAAATTAAAAAGAACAGGTGACAATATTCCACCTTGTCTAACCCCATTGGTAACTATAGCTATATTGGGATAGGAGATGCTTTCCACATCATCCAGCACTCTGTAGTTCCTTGCCTCAAACCTTTGTTGAACTATTTCCCTGGATGCAGGAAGGACAACAAACTTTGCAGCTGTGTAACACAAAGAACATCGTCATTTTTCACATATATCCCTAAATCCAATAAATAGCGATGAGGTTGACAAAATATAATTTTTGGATTGAATGTGAGATCACCGTATATTTACAGTAAATCCGACTGATGGAGCATTACTTTAAAAAAAGATGTTAATATGCGATCATGTTCATCCAATGTGAATGTATGAACATTATCACAGATTTGGGGCATTAAAGTTGATTAATATTGGTCTTTACATATGTTAGAATTTTTTTACGTAGCTCAGAGGCCACATTGTGACAAATCGCGACGCGGTGGGGGGGTTTAACACTTGGGCTCCCTCTCACACAGTGGGTGATACACATTGATCTTGCTTAATCTTGCTGGTAATGACGGGAGATGATGGTCCTCACAGGACAGACTGCTCACTGGATTAGATATCTAAATGAGGACTTTATCCTCTTCCTCTTCCCCCATCACCAATAAGCCATGCCGCGGTCACATGCTGAGTTACAGTTTAACGCATGTGACTAGTGATGTGCGTTGCATGTTTTGTGCGTGTGTGTGTGTGTGTGTGTGTTTGTGTGTATTAGAGTCAATGGACAACCCATATGTGCTATTATTTTTTTTTTTTTGCATTTGCATTGGAGGATCACTGTCAGAGTCTGCTGCGCCATAATAATCTACTGTACTATCGCAGAAATACATTTGCAGTAATGCAACACATTATTGTACTTTTCCGCAATAGCAGTCAGTGATGGGGTGTTCCCAGAATGCCTCCCTCTCTGGTGCTAAACAAACAGACCCAGGTTCTGGTTTCAGTGATAGATTAACGCTGTCTCACCCATACACCGTTGCTTGTTTTCCCATTAAAGCTGCACGGCTCCCTCTGTTGCTTCTGCCTGGCCCTGGTCTAGCTGTGCGCATGTGTTTGTGTGTGTTGGCGTCTCTAACTGTGCATGGGCTGTGTGTGTATGTGTGTGTGTGTGTGTGTGTGTGTGTGTTTCTTTGCTTATATATGTGCTTCAATGGAAAGATATCGAAAGGGCTCCGGGGACAACCCCCATCAATCACCAACTCAGTAGGAAATGGAGAGAGGAATGTAAAAGAGGAATGAAAGAGAGATGGGGGTCGCCACAGGAAGCAGCATTTGGAGAAAAGGAGAGGGGGAGACAGAGGAAAAGTGGATGGAGGGATGGAGCAGTCCGGGTTGGCTCTGATTGAGCTGGGTAGTGTAGTTTATATTCTTTAGAGATAAGGCAGCACTGCTCAGCAGCTTCCTCCCCCTGTAGCTTGAACTGAGCATGATAATAAGAAAGCGTGAATGGGGCAAATTGAATTAATGCCGCGGCACACCATAAAAGCCCTAACTATAATGCATTTTAAAATCCTATAATGAGCAGGGAGCTAAAATAATTTCACACTCCAGTGAAGAAGATGGTCCTCTAACAGATTTTGGGCCTGGCTGACACCACCAGGGTTTTTGTCATTTAATGTGACTCTAGGTGCTATGTCGAAATGATACTTACTCTTACTTCCCGGGGTACAGCAGCGTTAGGCAAACTTAGCGAACAAACCGTGCCAAATCCCGCACCACATGCAAAGCTAAATCAGAGCGAGGGAGCGGCTGCGTGCATGCTGATGTCTCGCTCGGGTCAGCTTTACAGTCTCGGGGTAAAACAGGATTTCGGGGAGGGCACATCTGCTCTGAAAGTACTCCCTCATTACTCTCTATTAACAGCCCATTCAGTGATGGGGACAGCGGTAGGAATTGGACCCTATCCCACATTTTACCACACACACGGTCATACGAAGGCACACAGAGGAAAGGCACAGATGTGTGCTGTTCTATGTCCGCGCAGAGCAACACACAACGTATGTTCCACTGTTTCCCCCCGTTCACATGCGCTCAGCTCTCACGTCCTCATCACTAGATTCATGCCGTCATAAAGCTGAAATTACCTCTCCGTCATCAAACCGGGGATGGCGAGAAAGATGGCTCTCTCACACACACTAACACTGACAGACGAGTGTTGATAGAGACTAATGACAAAATAAAAGCCTCTACGTAGTAGGAACACTGCACTTTTCTGGCTGGGATGGAAGAGAGCAACATGGTTTCAATCGCCATTTCTTCTTTCCTTCTCTTTTTGACCTTCACGAACATCAAACCTAACCCGACTCACTATTTCTTGAGGACTTTTTTTGTGTCTGGAACTGCGTTTGATTTCTTTGAACTCCCTCCACTTTCCACTTAACCCCAGGCAAGTCTGAGCTGAGGGGTGCACAGGGGCATCTCACGCATCTGCTTTTGACTGGAAACGCACAAACACATGTGTACACAGCCACTGTTACTCATCAGTCAACACACAAAACACACACACACACACAAGTATGCCACGCTGACATCACATCCATACAGGCACAGACAATTTCACACACGTGAAAGCCCACAAACACACATGAATGCACAAACAAGACCCACTTCAATACTCTGACAGCACCAAACAGTACACAGCGCACACATGTACACACGCGGGATAGACAAGCTGGGAGAACATGCACACCACATACACTCCCAGAAGGATGTGCAGAGGATGGGGAGAAAGGCCAAGCAACACATTATGTCTGCATACCTTGTATTGGCGTTGCACATCCATGTCTTTTGTAGTGTAGTTGGATGGTGGGCGGCAGGGTGGCTGAGTGCACCGAACTGTACGTATGCATGAGAGCATATTATTTCTACACTAAGTGTCTGCTTGGATAGCAGCTACATTGTTCCATCGCAGATTTGAGAATAGAGAGCACACTTGACAGGCCGATTTAATTATGTACGATATCACAGATAGTTGTGAAGATACAATACTTGACTGCTAATGTAGTGCTTATGTAAATGAGACGTAATACCTTTCTACAGTTATTTCTCCCAAGTTTCATTTGAGAAGAGGCAAGGAGTCCCACACACTGGCAGTCACTTGTTATCACTTTCATTTCATTTGAAACTTTCAATTGGTTTATTTACCTTCACCTGCCCCACAAGAGCTCAAGGACAACAGAGCTGTATGACATTTATAGAACGGAGAGTTTAGCTTCTTATGTTGCCCTTCAAAGTTTTGCTTTAAAATATGTTCTTCTTATACAACAAGATAGATATGGAAATAGGGAAAGGGAGCTTTTAACTCCATATTTACAGTACCCTTTAAGAAAATCTGTAAAAGCTGTTTTGTTTTCGACTGTTTCAACGTCTAGATAAGAGATAATAGACCGTCAAGCCATCAGGGCCTCGAAACTTTGAAGCCACTTGCATGAAGAAATGTGTGCTGCAACATTGTGTCTTCTTTTATTTTTTTAGAAAACCTAATTACCTTTCATTCAACAGTCAACCTGTTACTGCCCTCATTATGCCGTCGGACCAATATGGATTTGTTGGGGGCACTGGGTCCTGCTGGCTTTGATGGTATATTTAGCATTTGCTGAAATGGTGAATGGACTATTAAGCCAGTTTTTATGTGTTTTAGTGCAACTCTTCTGCTTTGTGTAGGCTTTACTGTTTGCGTTTCTCTTGGTTTGTCACCAGTTGTATTGTCCAACTTGACACACTAAATGAACACTGCGACAGTTGGGGCGAATTAGTATGCATTGCTGCCTGGAGGCAGAGGCAGATAAGAATATCAATATCACCATGATCTCTGTGCATCTATAGAGCAGACATGCTGAAGGTCAGGGATGTGTGTAGCACGACGTTAGCTTAGCTCAAAGGCTGTGGAACATATTAGCCACACTCGTGAAACATTACTCTGGGAAATATTAAGCCTAGCTACCGTTGGAAGTCCTGTTTGTTAGCTCTCCTGGCAGTCAGACAGTAGCCCCCAAAATACTGCGAGAGAGTTAAAGAGATTTAACCTTAAAGTTGATTTTTGTTTTACTTATACACCTCTCTCCACTCATAATATCGGCGTTCTGAGGTGGTGAGTGGGTTGTATCACGTATAACTGAATGCATTATGTTCAGTTCATAAATGTTCAGTGTGTATTGATGATTCAACTGGGAGAGTTTTGTCCTGTGTAATTTGGGATGCCCTGGATGCCTGAAATAACTTGTGCAACTTCACTCTACTCTGGCAGAAGGTAAATGAGTACAATATTGTGGTAATTGCATTTTCCTTTTGTATTTCCTTTTACTTTTTACTTTATTATATTTGCAATGTTTGACTATTGTAGCTAGTGCTGGAATAATTTTTTATTTACACAAGAATCATATCATCAGTTTAGAGAATCGGATTAATTGCGATATATTACTAGTTGTCAATGTTTTGCTTCAACTACTTTTCCTAGTTACCATTTAAAAATCATCAATCAAATTAGTCAAGACCTTTCTGATCTGCCCTTATTTCTGGAGAAAGAAACGTCTCTCCATCTATGTTGGTCCACATATTCTGATTAGGGTTGGTTGTAAAACTCAATCGTTGATCAACGTTCTTGACATTTCTTTTTTGATGCAGGAGGGTACAATAACTGCTAGCTTATATGTGTGGGAATTTGTAATGTGGCAGCCATTTTCTCGGGCAGTTGCATTTTCATTATGTCTCTCATATTAGATTTTGGCACATTCAGTAAAAATCACAGTTTTGAGCATTTGGTGTGGAAGAAGCTGATAACCGTGTGATACATCCTTTCTCTTTATTGAAACATGCTGTGGCCAAGGTAAATGAGGGGGAGGTGCAACAAGGTCATCTTTGTCAAAAGTGTCAATAAGATGTCAAAAGAGTGTGTTGTCCGAGCACAAATAAAGCTCAGTGCTGGTACCTTGAGGCCTGCAAGGGAATGCAAAGCATGGCATGTTTGTACCGACCTTTGTTTAGCTAATGTGAAAGTTTGAAGAATGTTTGAAAAGAATTATGCCATGCAATTAGTTCAATGCAGAAGTGTTTGTGAAAAACAGGTATTGTCATTGTGACACAAACAGATCTTTTTCTTATACATTTATAGGCAAAGTCAATGATACATAAGGTGTCCTTTGTTAATGTGGGACATGCGCAACACGACCGACCATAACAACAGACGTACCCATAGATCCTCTCATGACGCTGAGGCTTCTGTGTGTTGGAATTTGCCGCATGAGCATTGTAATAACATGACTATAAAGATCCACGACAGCATGACTCACTTTCCTTTTAAAGCAAGCCAAACATTTTGGTGCGATGGGAAATTGGAACTGGCTCCATTGACAGCTATTGACTTGAAAGCAATGCCAAACATCAGAAACATTATGAGGAGATGGGATGACATTTTTATCTCAAAGATGCCAAATATACATTTCTCATGCCTCACAACAAAAAATACCCTGAAACTATCTCAATGTTTGGTTGGGTTCCTGATCAATCCGGATCCTTCCAGAAACTGATCAGACATCCCGTAGGGCTCCATGAAACCTCTCAAAAAATACACGAACTGCATTCAATATATTGTTTGCACTCTATACAATGTGGGCAAAATATCTGATCATCCCCTCTTTTTATACTATGTTGTAGAGCAACAACCCCCAAAAAAATCTATAGATGTGTGCCATTGGAATTGTAATAATGATTTAATCCAACGGTAATACCAGTGCTCTGAGTAAAGTTTCAAAGCATCATATGTTTTAGGTTTTATTTTGTTACATTTGGGTATTTTCATACTTGTAGGCTACATTTTCAAAAATTATAGACACGCAAAGATTACATTGTGACGCAGATTGTCTTGGTGCGTGAGTCACAAACACTCGGGAGTCTCCTTAATGCAATATGCCATAACTACAATTCCTCACAGCGGGATTTAAAACTAAACTAATGCACCATTATTTGTTTACACCTCTAGGGGCCGGGGGTTTGTGCTTGAAGTGTATAGCGTATGTGTTCATAGTATATTAATTTGACTGAGGTTTCTGGGCTAAAACCTGAAAAAGGTTCCACACAATGGAGGGAATAAGGCTTGTTTTTTAGTACAGACATGACATTTTGATTACCTCAGTGAGGCAAATTTGTATCCTCATCTTTATGGCCTGCAGGAGTTTGATGAGTCATTTTCAAAGTGACTAAGGTTCTTGTCATGGGTGTATTTTTGCTTCTCCTCTCTTCTGTCGGTTCACGTTGAAATGATGTGTGGTCAGCGTGATGCTTCAGTATGTAACTTAAAAGTCTTTGCATGGCACAATCTCCATGTCAGAGGCAAGGCCTCCACACGCAGGTGTTAGTCTGAAGATGCAAACGAGGCAGAATTTATTATTCAATCTTTTTCAGACAAGAATCACAATCTTCACACTTTTTTTCACAGCAGACATTTGACTAGTCAAAGCAGGAAAATAATTCAGACCATTAAAGATGGCTTCATTCCTATAAGGTGAGCCAGTTTCAGGGCTTTGGTGATGTGCATGCTCACTCACTGACATGGGGCCACTGCTAATGTTATTGCTGTTAACACTTTTAGCGTGCATAATTAAACGCATATTAATAATAACACAGTTTTAATTCGCTGTCCCTGCGTTAATTGTTCATACATCTTTTTTAAATGCCAAATATATGTAAAAATATATATATGTCAGTATATCTTTATTGGTGCTATAAAACCACACTTTCTGGACCATAGAAGCTGGTAGTTTAATTCATTCAAGGGAAACTTTGCAGATATTAAATGCTCTGAGTCACCGCAGTGCAGGCAGCACATGCAGATGAATGGCATCCGGCCTCCCTCCAGTCGTCTGTGGCTCCATATCGCGTTAAACCGTGATATTGATTGAACCATTCATTGGTCCAATCAAATGCAAAGGATTTGATTTAAATCCCTCTCCTAACTATGCACGGCTCAAATATTCAGTTTCACTGTGAAATAAGTCACAGTACAGAGGCTAAAGACACTGTTTCACTGGACTCTGAGAGACATACAATATATCTTTATATAGGGTTCGTTTGGCATTTAGTCAATAGTTGACACTCGCGATACACAAAGGAAACAGGAAGTGAGATACATGCAGTAAAGTTGCTATAGAATAACGTTGTGTTGACAAAGTATTGGCCTTACACCATAGGGACGCCTGAGTTGATTGAATAAACACAGAATGCTTTACTTGAGTGTTCTTGCATGCAGTGTGTGAGAGTAGCTGAGTGTGTAGGCAGTGCCTGCAGTCTTACGAGGTTTAAGCCTTTGATGGAGGATCCCACAGTGGGAAGAGTATAATTCATATAGGCTCTTCATTGAGAATTCTATAATGTGCAGCTGCTTATCGTTCCTTGTGGTGTGGCTCTGGAGAGCAACACACATTAAGTACTGCTAAGGAAGTGTGGCGCTGTATTGTTTTCTCCTGTCAAAAGAGCATTCACCTGAATGGGAATCAGTCATTAACCAATCATTGGTCAACTTATGTGTGTTTTTGCTTCGATTGTAAAAAAACTAAAATAGAAATGTATTTAAATGATTCCCATTACCTGATCTGACGATCTTCCTGAGGTGCACACCTGACATCCTGTATCCTCTACATGCTAATGAATGTATCTGCATATTATTTTTAAAGAATGATTTATTCTTTACTAGGCAGATATTAAGGGGTAAATTATCCAGTTTGTTATGGCTATGTAAATTTCTTTCAACCGTTATCAACACTCTGGGCCCCGTTACTCGTTCCTGGCTAGCTGAGTTAGCCGGATGATTTTCAGAATAAGATTACATAAATCAGGCTTTTCGGTTCCACGAAGGAAGTTCGGCGCTGCGGAGAACATCGAGGAAGCCGCTGCATGCTGCGCTGCTCGTAAAGTTTATTTGGCGCTTAAGAAACTTCTGGATGTGTTCATTACATTCCTGGCCATGTCCGAGTACATGCAATCAAAGAGGGCTCAAAATTATATAACAGTGTTATTAGTACACCACCTTAATCATTATTGTGGATAATGATTAAGGTGGACTCATGATAAGAATAGAGACAATCACACACCATATCTGTTCACTCCTTCAATTGATTGAATTTCTAATTACATTTAGCTGACACTTTGATCCAAAGCGTCTTACATGATATACAGTAGACCATAGACACAGCAATGGAGAACAATTAGGGTTAAGTGTCTTGCTCAAGGACACAACAACACAGACTGGCTGAGCCGGGGTTTGAACCACCATCTGATTGAAACTCAGACCTGGTAACCACTGAGCCACAGTCGCCCCATACACACATACATACATATATACATACAGATCCGCCTAGAGATTCGCACACACATATTCAAACTCCTAGTTCTATATAATTTACACATGTAGTACATGATACATGAGCGCATACAGTACATATATATCCTCATAAGTATCTATTAATTCGTATCAATCAGATCCTCTTTGAGCTCGTTTTTATCTACTTATTCTTGAGATAATTATTTTCGCTATAAGATCTCATTCGATGATGCATATTATTAAGCCTATTACCAGAAGGCACATTTAAATAAATATAATCTGATTGATTGGGGTGATGAGGCACTTACAATTAGCCGATACATTTTCCCAACACTTACGCATCTAACTTGTCTGATATTTTGCCCTGCGTCTTGTCTAGCCCTCAGCGGTGGCGCTGTTAGATTTTGCAAGATTATGGTGAATTCCTCATAAGCATCTCCTGCTCGTCAGTGGAGAAAAAAGAGGCTCTTCCTTTGAGTTTATCTGCCATTGTACTGTTTGAAAATCATGGTTTCGGTGATCGACGCTTCCCCCTTTTGAAGTTGGACGGGCACGCGCAATCATCCTGATTACTGACGTCTGGTTCGAATTAACGAGATCGTTTGAGCGCGGATCAGCCTTTGAGGAACCGAGATAGCCTGATTTCAATCATCGGGATAATTTAAGCTGGCATTTTAAGCAGGCAGCTAAGGACATTTGATCGACTTAGTTGAAGCACGTACGAGGAACCGGGCCCTGGTGTCGTGGTTCTGTGTGTTTTTACCGGTGGATTATAAATGCTGGCATCTTTGAGTAAATGGTGCAGCTGAAATGGGAGGCTGGAATGTAACTTTACAGTTTTAGCCGCTCTGTTTTGGACAAATAAAAATTTTGCGAGGATTGTTTTGGATGCAGACGAGCATACTGTCATAGTCCAGGTGGCACAAAAGGAATGATTTAGAAGCGTGACCCAGGACTTTCACTCATTGATTGCAAATCGCAGGCTCAGCCATCGCCATGTTGAGTTTCCCTGGGAGAGAAAATATGTGTTAATATGTGTACAGAACTAGATGTTAAACATCACACAGATATAAAAGTAGGTTGAGTTGAAAATATTTAACTTTATAAATATTGCAAGTTGTTTTAGCATGCAAAGGCAAATCCATATAGGCCAATGCAAATAAATCATATGCCAAAGTTGTTTTAAATGGAATTTAAAATATTTCAGCTAATTATATTTCCTTTCCCTGAAGGCTATATTCAGTGCCAGCATATCTCCATTCAACACTTGCTCCTCTCTAAATCATCCTCTTCTATGCAAGTGAATAGAAGTGAATGGGGCACATTTTTCTTGCTCAAGGCAATAAAACAAAATTAAATGAATTACTTTTGTAATGCTTTTGGCTGAACTATAGTGCTAGAAGAAATGTGCCCAACAGAAAAGGGTTTGTACCGACCCCAGCATACATCTGTGATTAGATTTATCACTATTAATAGTTTAGGGCTTATATGTACTTACTGCTGTGTGGATCTTTTGTGTTCTCTACATCTCTCTCCATAGCTGGTTTTAGGTATTGCTATCTATTGGATTGGTGAGTCATGCATTTACCCATAAATGCATCTGTCTATTATTGTATCTGTTTCTATCTCGCTGCTGTAGAAGCACAATAGTTGGAGAGTTAGCAGGGCTGTAGCTCCAATTGTGTCGTAGTAAATGGGACATTTTCTCTCAAAAGCAACAAATTGTTCTTCCACAAAAGTGCTTTGTCTTTTGTGTCTTGGTGGCTATTTTGAAAGTGATTGTTTCTTTGAAAAGACATGAAGCTTTAAAACATGGTCTGAAGGTTTGGGGACCACTAAATGCCCCCCTAAGCCCCACTGGGGGGAAAAACCACTAACACCCACTGACATCTGGCTTTTGTCTTTACTGTAAAAGGTTACAATCGGCATTCATTCCTGGAACCAATGACTCTGAAGTCGTCACAGGTATTCATCGGCTCCAGCTTAGATCAGCATTGATGAATACAAACGGGGTGGACACACACATTTTCGCCCCTTTTGCGGCACTTTCTTTGTAATCTCAGCAACAAATGATATTTCACTGGCCTTCATGCAGACTCCTTCTGTTTACTGACCCTTTTTAGCGTGTTTTTAGCATGTTTGTGAGATCGAACAATCCTAAGACGTTCCTAAAAGACACATACAGGCCGCTTTATCAAACACTTATGTGCATTTTCTGCAGAGATGCAGATTTGGAGTAACGACAATGTGCAGAACTTGGAGATGTCCCCATTCCTAATTGTTCTGGGATGAAAATGCCTGCATGTGTGTTTACATGTTAAGTGTGTCAGCCTTTCTGAGCCTCAAAGTCCAGGGTGTGTGGTGTCGGGATCCCTGAGTTAATAGATTTCTGTCCCCGGTGCTTTTAGCGTGTTGATCTCCTGCTGACGGCTTCACACTCTGCTTTAAGCGCAGGGATAGGGGGGTGGGGTGGGGGGCTTAGAATAGAGCCTCCTTAACACTGCAAACACTCGGTTAATGTACCTTATTACACCCCCATTGAGCTGATTTTCACTTTCCATTCACTCGCTGCTAGAAAAGCACCACTGAAATTCCCTGTCTCTCACGGGCCATTGGTATTTATGCTTGCAGACACAATTTGTTTAATTCCACACAGAAATATTTGTATCTTAATTTCCTCCCTCATTGGACGTCGGAGGAACAAGGGCTCCATAAGAAGACCCTCCGATATTAATTTCACTGTATGTTCTTTATCCTAATTTCCCCCTCTTGTGGTCGCTCTGCCTCTGTATGTTTTCATTCCAAACATGGATGCTCCCTGAATCTTTTGTTGTGCTCCGCTGTTTGTTGTGCTTCCCTTGTGCTCTCGTCTCTGTAATGTTATTTTATTGCTAAGCATCACACAATACTCCATCCTCCACGCTGCCTGCCTTTTCCTCCTCACTGTCTCTTTCTCTCCCTCTGTAGATATTTGTGTTTCTGTATCTGTGCCTCTCTCCTTCACTCTGTTTCCTCTCATCCCCTTCCCACACACACACACACTCAGTGTCTCTGCACTGTGAGCAGTGTACATGTGTGCACAGAAGCACTTGAGACAACTTTTTTTTTTTTTCATCAGAATCAGAATCAGAACCATTTATTGCCATGTATGCTTACACATACAAGGAATTTGTCCTGGCGGGAAGGTGCATACATTTAACATTTAACAATACACATTTAACAGTTAACGCAGTGCAATAAATGAGGATGAATGGATGAATGAATATCTACATTGAGACAGCAGCATAACAAAATACCAAAAGTAAGATAAAGTGCATGGAATGTGCATGAGTGTAAGTGTTGTGTGAAAGTGGCAAGTGCAATGCCCAGGTGTCAAGTGTATACCGGCAAGCCACTTAGCAGCTTTATATAGCAACTACCCAAGGAGAGGATTAACAGCAGGAGACATCAACAGGCAGGCTTGCAGAAATGTAGAACACACACGCACAACTGGAGCGCACACACATGCAAACATTCAACACTCACTGTAGTCACTGAGCTGTGGCCAAACACACAGTGCACCCCTGTCATCCACTATTTTTTTGCAGTACATTGTTGTGTTAGTCATCCAGCAGATGCTCTTATACTTATGTGATTGTAGCGTACAGTATAGACCGGCTTTTCATCACGCTGAGCGAGTAGAAAGCATATTTGACTTTGAAGAATCCAGTGGAGCCGGTGAGCCTTCTGCCTCGCCCGGTTATTTGATCACATCTTTTGTCTCGGTCAGGTGGGGCAGCTTGTGTCGGTTTGGTGCTCATGGGGCATCGCTCACAGCCACTCCCTCTTAACTCACCAGATCAGAGGGAAACCGCACACGTTTGCAGCCTGAGAACATGTGCAGTCTCGCTTGCCCCTGCACACGACCGATCTCTAACCTTGCAAACACACACACACACACACACACACACACACACACACACACACACACACACACACACACACACACACACACACACACACACACACACACACACACACACACACGTACATTCTTCATTTATCATTCCAGAGCTGATAGGCTCTAATTATCTGCCTTGGCTCTGATTAGTCTCTCTGTAACAAGCTAATTAGATGGAGCCTTGTAAAATCATCACCACCATTACCACAGAGACATGGTTGGGAAAGACACCAACATGCAGGAGGGAGGCAAGAAATGTTACTTGCACTGCTCCCCGCAAAGATTTGATAGTCAACTAAATGTTAAGTGCTGGAGCTCTGATTTATTTTTGATTAAGTGCCTTTTTAACCCCTTCACTTTGCAAAAGAATCGTTATCCTTTCTCATTATTCATCACGAAAGGATTGTTCCGTCTTACAGGGCAGGATGATCTGGCTTAAATTGCATGAACTGCCGCTGTCGACATTTTAAACAGATAGCATCTGCGCATTGATTAGTTTCTCTGGCCCCACGATACAGTGGCTATTTATCCAAAACGAACTATCGTCAGATCCGAGTCAGAACTTTCCTCTGCGCAGAGCAACTTTAAAGCCTGAGCAGGAAGCTAGATTAATTCTCCCTTCTAGCTCCTTCCTCTCTCTGTTATTATCCCTCTAACAATCCTTTTAGGAGCTGTCACACACTTTATAGCTATTGTGTTTCAGCTGTGAACACTCCAGAGCCAGTCTGTGGTGCAACACATTGTATTTTCCATCAAAATGCATCTTAACTGTAAGCCAGTTGAAATAGAAATTGTGATCTCAGCATCTATTTTCTGCTTTCCAACTCATTTGAGCAAAGACTACTGTAGGTGCTGTAAAAGATGTATTATAGCAATTCATACAGTTTGAGGACTTTATAGCATTTGCTGCATGCATGTATTGCTCATTACCAATATATGGTTTTATATTTTTGGCTTTAAAGACTCTTAGTGAAGAATATTAGTGAAACCGACAAAGAGGAATTGTTTTGTAGAGCGACAGCCCATCTGTTATGGCGGCCCTCAGCTCGTGAAAGGATGAATGGAAAAACCACTACGTTTGTCTTGGGTTAGAAAGTACACATATAGCCTGTGGTCACACATAGGAGAGCTTTTACATAATGGGATTTGAAATACATAGTTACTTTTATCCCTTAGGTAACTCACCTTCTCTGCGTAAGTGTGCACTGCCATGTGTTTGTTAGTGTGTGTGTGTGTGTGTGTGTGTAAGAGAGAGATTGAGAGGAAGAGAGAGCAAGGGAGAGAGAGTGGGAAAAGGAGAGGAGGCGAGAGAGAGTGAGAGAGGTAGAGGAGGAGAAGGGTAGAGAGAGAGAGAAAGAGAGGGGAGGGAGAGAGACAGGAAGATGGAAAGAGACATGCAAATGTCAGCTACGTCAAGTGTGCACGCATGTGTCTGGGTGTGACGGGATGACTTGCCGTTATGTCAAATGTCTGTGATTGTGTTTATATATCTGTGTGTGTGTGTGTGTGTGTTTGTCCTGGCAGGGGGTTCTTCAGGGGTAAGGCAGATGGCCTCTGTGGATCGCAGCCTACTGAACTGGTTGGCAGCTCTCCTGACATTCCTTCATGCCACGTTGACACAAGATCACAGCCAATATCTGCAGATATTGTGTCTTCGCACAGAATTCTGTGACTTGCTCCACTTTGCAGGAATACAGTTCACCCAAAACGTGCCCTAGATCGGGCCCGTGACACTGTCAGGAGTTCTTTTGTGCACGTTGTTTCCAGATTGCGTCATTGTATTTAATGCGGATAACGATCCCCTCCCATCAGTTCCAGCTAAAGGCACGCTACGCTCCTGTCACAGAGGCTGCAACACAGTTTACACGGCTCCTCCTTGCATTCGTGCAGCCTGCCCAGACTCAGGGAGAGCGAGATGGTAATTGGATTCCTGGAATCTTCTTCTTCACACCAGTGAGGCAATGTGCAGGCGACAAAATGCCTGCAGCCATGAGGCATCATCACTAGGCCCCTGTGGGAAGATCAAGGTAGCTTTACACAGACTTGGTAGAGGAGGTTGTGGCTGAGGCTCTTTCGCCCATGGGAACCTGGATGTCTGGATTCCTGAATGGGAGCCCTGATGGAGAATTAATGGATGACGTCACGTCGACCAGCCTCCACCACGGGCCCCAACAGAACTCCTGACATCCACTGGCAACCCAGCAGATTTGGTGAAGCAAAAGAAAGTGGAAAGATTGCGGGTAAATTGCCAGGATAGTGTGGTGATTTTCTCTGACGAAATATCTGAAGCTGAATCAACACTGTCCTGGTATCAGTTTCCCATTGCAGATACAATAATTACTTTTTATTTTTTTATTTCAAGAAAATGCAGAAGCACTGTCTCTTACAAGTGTCCAGTGTGTAGAATTTAGAGGGATCATTAGCAGAAATGGAGTATAGTATTCATGGTTATAATTGTATTAGTTTACAATCATTGTGTTTTTGTGACCCAGAACAGACAAACCCACATCTGGCCCTAAAGAGGGACCGCTAGATGTGTTTTTACACTTCGTGAAGGCCACCATAGATCTCCAACACGCAGGCAATGGGAGGGGTCAGCAGAGGGTTATTTAGCTCGTTGTAATCTGCAACCTCACTGCCAGATGTCACTAAATCTTCCACACTGACAGTTTAAATACGCGTTCAGCGTCAAGCCTTTGTCAGGGAGCCAAAAAGGCTCTACCATGACAATAAAGGCAGCCAGGGTCATGTATTTTAGAAATATTTGTTTGTATTTGTTGACATTTTTATTTACTTCCCGACTGTAATCACTAAATCAATTCCTCTGACATTTTTTTTTTAATTTTAAATCCGGTGTCTGTGGCTGTTGCAGGAATGTAATAAGCCCATCCAATCATTTTATTTGACCAGCAAGTGCTGTTAACTACTTCGTTGGAAAAGAGCAGGCTGCACTGGGCTGTGATTTTTGGTTGAATGCTTTCAAAATCTGGCTTACTCTCGCTGAATGTGTCGACCCAATCTTTGGAAGAGAGTGCCTTGGAGTTTTCTTTAGTGGTTTTTGCCTACCTTTCTCCAAAGAGCCCCTCAAACCAGGAAGCACTCTTACCCAAACCTATTTTTAATGACGAGTTTTATTCTAAACATCATTATGTTTTACTATCTACTGGAAAGGATTCATACCTCCCATACCTGTACCCTCAGTTGACTCGCTGCTTGTCGGTGCTTCGGATTCCTGTGGCTGCTTGTCTCCCCTCCACACACACAGTTACATGACAGCTGTCACTTTCAGTAACCACAGCTTCGTCACTATCTCTGCTCAATCCCTCAGGCCCAGACTGGTACCTGAACAAGGTGAAGCTGAAGATCACTGATGTCAATGACAACGTCCCTGAGTGGAATATGAAGCCGTACCCTTACCTGGCTGTAGTGTCCCCTGAGGGCCCCGCGAGAACGGTTGTCTACCAGCTCCAGGCTCGAGATGGGGATGAGGCCAAAAGCGGAGAGGTGGAATACTTCCTGTCTGATGGTAAGCGTTCTGCTTTATCTTTGCACCCACACACACATTAGATGTATGAGAAGTGGTATTAAAACAGGCTGTATTTTTGTAAGTATAGGTTGACAGAGCTATGGAGCCTTGGAAATAAATACAACTAGTCCAACACCAGCACAGCAGACAGCCACAGGCGTTCACACATTCATTCATGCATTCATACACTCTTTAGGTGTCCATTAGTTTCTCTGTCTCTTTGTCACACTACCTCTCTCTGCCTCTGTATCTTCATCCCTCTCTCTCTCTTCTACACACACGCACACACACACACACACACACACACACACACACACACACACACACACACACACACACACACACACACACACACACACATAGGCACACAGCCAGAGGACATCACACGTTTGTTTATGCACTTATCTCGCACTCTTGTCTATCTGTCTGCTTCTTTCTGTTTCATACACACACAGAATCACGACATGAACTCACACACACAGTAGGCTGTTGGAAGTCTGCCAGAATAGTAGACCCCCTGGTGGTTGAGGGGATAAAGGCTTGTTGGCATGTCAGAGATTGGGGGGATGTGCTAATCTTGCTAGTGGGGCTTTACAAAACACTACAAACTTCCCTTTGACTCACATTGGGCCATTGCTTAACTCTTCTTATGTTCGTTAAATTACAATTACCGCAAGGTAGCCATGGTCTGTATGACCACGCTATAACTCTTGTAAGAAGTGAGGCTTGAGCGAACTGAATAGATTCCTTTAAAGTAGATTTCAACAAATGTATTTATTTAACCCTCTTATGCTGTGCTTAACTTTTAAGACCTCAAGAGGATGAGAGTAGCTGACCTTTTGATGAGCAAGGTCAGTCTGTCTGATCCAGTCACAGACAAAACATATATATTTTTTAAAGGTGCCCTGTGGAGATTTCTTGTGAACAAACAAAAGTTATGTTTACATTCAGTGTATCTCAGCAAAACAAACTACGTCCTTGTGGTCTATAAAATGTGTTGAATGCATTTCCCTCATAAAACATTTGCAAAGCCCATTTTAAAATCATACATTATTTACATCCATGTTTGCTTGCTTGCGGTCTTCTTCTTCATTGCCTTTGGCACATTAATACATTTGTTGGTGTGTTACTGCCACCAACTGTTAATCTGTAGAATAGTGCGAAACCAATGGCAGGATGGGAATCACGATAAAACACTAACAAAGAGGGGGGCACTAAATACAACATAATAATAATGCATAAGGATCCAATAATACTCCATAGTGGTCAGACACTCCACAGGGTTTAAAGTAAAGGTTCTGCAGTCCAACATGTACTGTGAAAATGAACTGTATTTAACAAGCAGCATGATAATATATATCCTCACACCGCCAGAATGCAACAAATGCATTATATACTCTTGTTTGAGTAACGTAATGTAAAAACTACAGGGCCCAGTTCTTTAAGAAATTATGCCTTTAAAAAAAATTTAACAAATTATTTGTAAGCCAATTTTAAATCTAGAAAGAGAGGTTAGCCAAAAAAACAGTTATATAAAATGCAAAAATATTTCCATAATCTTTATTTATTTTAAATTTGTTTATTTATTGGTTACTCTCGTACAATCAAGATCTCTTTTGCAACAAAGACACACAGAAAAATATAGCCAGTCGATAACACACACATTACACCAAATGATAGCATATAGTTCTCTTCTTGTTGCTAGTGAGGACCATGTAGTGATGAGAGTGATATTTATCTTTCAGTACGTAAGTAAGTTTGAAGTAATAAGCAGATGTGCCTGAGGAATGTTAAAGGCATACTTCAATAGAGACATGGCTTAGCTTTATGCATACACATTGCATCATCTGCATAGCAAGCCTTGGGAAGGTAAACAAATAGTGGATCACAGTGCTCTGTTATATTAAGAATATTTCAAAAGTATTTAACATTTTGGAAGTGGGTTCATCATGCTCTTTGGTCGTCAAGGGTGGACCACAGAAAAGGTGTTTGGTCCCCTTCTCTTCATATACACCACCTCCCTTGGTCCAATTATCTTCTCTCCTGGTTCCGCTTACCACTGCTGTGCTGATGATACCTAGCTGTCCTTCCCTCAGCATCCCTCAGTGATACCTCAAGTAGGATGAACTCTCTAAGATTGAACTCCTGATGATCCGACCAAGTTCTTCGGTTTAGCACAGCATTAGTATAAAGCTCAGCTCCGTCTCAGGTGCTCCAACAGAGTCTGCAAGGAATCTAGGCATCGTCATCAACTTTCACTGAGGATGTTGCATCTGTCACTCGCACTATATAACATCAGAAATATCAGGTTTTATCTGACTGAGTAGGTTGCTCATCGACAGGTGCAGGCGCTGGTTCTTTCTGGTCTTTACTGCTGTAGGACGTCTATGAGAATATGACCCTACTTTGCATTTGATTCAGTAAACATTGCAAACATGGGTTTATGGTATCATTGGCTAATTATAAGTCTTACAACTTTCACTCATGATAATTAGTTGTAACCGTTTTTGGTTGCCTGAAAATATATTATTCTGCATTTGGTTGTTCGTATAGCTCCACCCTCTCATGTCACTTCTGGAAGCCAGGATGGTGACAAACCAAAATACCAAACTTGAGCAGGAGTATACAATCGCTCTGTCCCAACTCCCTTTCTCAGTTTTGCCTTCCACCTCTCAGTTTGATGTCTCATCTCCACGCTCAAGGCTCCATCTTTCCCAGTGTCCATCCTCTACATCCCCCCACACAGCTCCCTCATTAAAGCCCCCCTGCTCCCTCCTCTCACCTTTCTCCTCATATTCCCCCTTACAGCTCCAGAGGAGGGAGTTGTAAGGAGGAAGGTGAGACGAGTTGTGAGGAGATAGGGGAGAGGTGTAACTGTAAGGAGATAGGGGAGAGGAAGGATATGTAAGGAGGGAGGTGAAAGCAGGGCAATGTAAGGAGGGATGTGAGAGGTGATAGGGCAGAGGAAGGAGCAGAAGGGGGGAGGTGAAATGAGGGAGCTGTGAGGTGGAAGGTGAATGCAGGGAGATGTAAGGAGGGAGGTGAGAGGAGGGAGTTGTGAGGAGATAGGGGAGAGGTTAACTGTAGGAGTTAGGGGAGAGGAAGGAGATGTAAGGAGGGAGGTGAATGCAGGGAGATGTAAGGAGGGAGGTGAGAGGAGGGAGTTGTGAGGAGATAGGGGAGAGGTTAACTGTAGGAGTTAGGGGAGAGGAAGGAGATGTAAGGAGGGAGGTGAATGCAGGGAGATGTAAGGAGGGAGGTGAGAGGAGATAGGGGAGAGGAAGGAGATGTAATGAGGGAGGTGAAATGATGGAGCTGTGAGGTGAGAGGTTAAAGAAGGGAGTTGTAAGGGGAGAGGTGAGAGGAGGGAGTTGTGAGGAGATATGGGAGAGGAAAGAGCTTAAGGAAGGAGGTGAAATGAGGGAGCTGTGAGGTGGAAGGTGAGATGAGGGAGATGTAAGGAGGGAGGTGAAAGCAGGGAGATGTAAGGAGGGAGGTGAGAGGAGATAGCTGTAAGGAGAGAGGTGAGAGGAGAGAGCTGTGAGGTGGAAGGTGAGAGGAGGGAGATGTGGGGAGGTAGATGAGAGGAGGGACGAGGGAGCTATAAAGAAGTAGGTAAGAGAAGGGAGCTGTGATGAGTGAGGAAAGAGAAGAGAGCTGTAAGAAGGAAGCTGTGGGGAGTGAGGTGAGAGGAAGGAGGAGATAGGTGAGGTGATGGCCGAAGGAGGTGTAAAGAGGTAGGTGAGAGGAGGGAGAAAGGAGGGAGCTTTGATGAGGTAGGTGAGAGGAGGGAGAAAGGAGGAAGCTGTGAGGAGATAGGGGAGCTGTAAGGAGGGAGGAAGGAGCTGTAAAGAGGGAGCTATGAGGAAGAAGGTTGGAGGAAGGCGCTGTAAAGAGGGGCCTGTGAAGAGATAGGGCGGGGGGGCTGTAAGGAGGTAGATGAGAGGAAGGAGGAGGGAGCTGTATAGAGGGAGGTTAGAGGAGGGAGCCATGAGCATGGAGGTGAAATGTCAGACTAGAGGTGGGATGCAAAACTATGAACGTGAGCTGGGAGCTCTGAGGTCCAACAAAGTGCTCTCCAGCAGCCCGACTCCCTCGATCCGGTTTATGAACCTTCTCATTCTCTGCGATCTGCAAATGAACAACGACTAGAGGTACCAGGTTTTGTTTCAGGTGACACACAAAACGAGTGTGAGAGGCTGCTCTTCTCACAGGCTTCCCTCAATCTATTGTCTCTTGGATTGCATCTCATTTGTAAACCGCTTTGGCGCCAGACAAATTTATACATGTAAATGTAAATTCAGTTCATAGTCACTGTTGAATGTTCACCATACTGCATGAATACAAAGTAGCAATTAAAGTCCTTTTAATAAAGCTGCTTTCAATATCCTGATGTTGTGTGTAATAGAGCCTTGTGTTACCTTGCCTTTATTTAAAGGTACTCAGTGTGTGAGTTAGATTCTTTATTTATATGTCCACAGTTTACAAATAATTTGATACATAAATTAATTGCATATTCATTTTGCATTACAACTGCAATTTGAACATGAATCACACCATAAGAATACAAATAAAACAACTCTTTATGTTTTGTGAGCCTTAACTCAGCAAACCCAGCAAGAAATAATCACCTTTTTTAAATGGTCATCTGGGTATTCCTGTTGGTATTCAAGCCAGCAGTGTTGGATTGGTTTGGATCCAGCTCTTGAAAATAAAGTCATTGTACTTCCCTTTAGGTGGTGACGGCTGCTTTGCAGTGGACAAGCAAACAGGCCAGGTGGTGACCACAGGGTTGGTGCTTCAGAGGGATAGAGAGTACTTGTTAAGCGTCGTAGCCCTTGACGGCCTGGGCAGCCGCAGTGCCCCTGCCATGCTCTCCGTGGTGGCCGGAGCCAGAGCGCCGCAGTTCACCAATACGAGCTACGCCATCTCCATACCAGAGAACACGCCTGAAGGACAGCCGTGAGTACTGCATGTGTTAACATTTACTCACACATACATAAACAGCGAGGATGAATTAGGACTGCTATTTATATATATCACATTATATCACAGCCAAATACCGTCACACAATGGTCATCAATGTAGATATATTTATATATATTACATACAATACAATGATATATATATATATATATGTATACTGTATATATGTAATTTCTAACATTGTGTGATGGAATTTGGCCTTTTTAATAATAATTGCAGTAATGTGATATCTTTTTGATGTCTTTCTTTGTAGTTAAACAGTTATGCTGCGCCTTTTATTTAAATGTGGTCTATTCCCTTGTGGTTATCACCAAACACTCTTTGTCGGATTCATTATTGTTGCCTCAATAGTTGCCTGATACTGAAGAACACAATAAGGCAGCGCAATACAAAACATTTTATTGTATTGTATTGCTGAACATTGGGATGGATGCATGCATGAATGCATACTAATTCACTCACAAAAGGATAGTTTTAAACGTCACTATCTAATAACCTTCATTTTTGACAATTGAAATTGAAAATGAATGCATAACTGTCTCTGCAAAAACTAGTCCTATAATAACTAATGCAGAAATGCAGAACGACACACTCAGGTGTTGATTTCCAAAGCATACCTGTTGAGATTCATGCTGATGAATATTCATTTGGTCACACCAGTGCACTCAAGCATAAATTGACATATCATCATCTCACACCATTAGGGAACGCAAATGCTCTAAACCGTAAAAACAAACATTGATATCTGCATAATAGTATGACGTTATTACACAGAACTGACAAGTACTGATTGACTGTGTTTATAGCACATAGTCAATGGGCCGTACAGTAATTGATTTCATTACAGTGCAGTGCTGATGTAGGAAAAGAGGATTTAGATTTTAATCCAACATGTGTGCAACTGAAATCACATAATAAAGACTGTTTCTCCTTTCCCTTTTTCAATACGTTTGTCTGTGTTCTGCAGCTTTGTGGTGGTGTTTGCCATTTCCTTCCAGCAGCAGCCAATCAGCTACAGCCTGCTGATCAATCCCAGCAGCCTTTTCAGCATCAGACAGGAGACGGGGGAGATCAGTCTGACCAGGACGCTAGACTACGAGAGTGATCAGCGCCGCTACCTGCTGATGGTGCGAGCTAGCGAAGAGCCCGGCAGCCTCAGCACTGCCACGGAGGTTAGTTTATTAGAGAATGAAACAGGAAGCAAGCATGAGTCACGTACGAGTTCATGCAGTCAGGTCAACTAAGCCCAAAGCTGAGGTCTATTGTGATGTTTTATTATTTCATCTGTCGCACAAGCATTTACTCTAACTGCTAAAATCAGCTGAAATAAAAAATATGTTGCTGAAATTTGCTGCGTTATGCCCACTGGACTTTCACAAAGCTCTCAGACAAACCCGATTTCACCTAAATGTTATGCGGCTGACAAGTCTGACTTCACGGCAATGATCTGATCTCAGCGCTAACCTATTGACATCACACTACTTGGCGATAACCACAGAAGAGAAGCAGCAGAGTGTGTGGCTGTCTACAGGAATGGCATGGCTGAATGGTTTTGAAATGTTAACAAGTCCACCAAAGGCCCAAGTGTTTTTTTTTCTACAGTTTGTTTCACCCTTTTGTCTTTATGTCACAGTAAGTTCTCGCTTTGAGAGTGTGATCTGGAGATGAACTGTGGGAGATACGGCACACACTCTGAGGCAGTTGGCATAAGAACCCATAATCCGAAAACCAAACGAATATTTCTAGATAAACTATTCATGAATTCAGGATCATTTGAATTATTAATTCAAAGATTTTGTTCCCCAATTATCATGTCAGGCACTCACTTCGTTCCACAGATTCAGGCAGGCAAACCCTCCCTTGGTTCAGCTGCATGTTACGGGGTAGGAGATGGAGACTGGGAAAACCTATCCCAGCTATTTCAGGACTATTACTCAGCTGTCACTTCACACTTTACACATAGTGGTGACAGGGAGCTTGTTAGGTGGGGCGGGCTAGTCGGCTGAGGGCCTTCGTCGGAGGAAGCACACATGCTCAGAACATTTCTATTTTTGACTCAGAAAAATCATGAAGTGGAAGATAAAGGATGTGTTGAACTGGCAACTTGAGAAACTATGAAATGCAATTTAGATTAAACTTTGCGGTCAGCCTCCTTCTCAGAGAATTTCCTATGGTTGTCTCCTGGATGTGAGGGTTATTAAAGAGAAGCTAATTTTGTATTCTTCTACTCTGATTTTGTCTGTTTTTGCTCCTTCCCTGTCCCGATGTTCTCCTCTCTATTCCTCTCCTCTTACTCCATCACACTGGCACTAATCAGGTTCAGGTGTTGATAACGGATGAGAATGATTGTGTCCCAGAGTTCCTCCAGTCTATCTACAGTGTGGATGGAGTCCCTGAGACTGTAACCACGGCAACATCCCTGCTGCAGGGTGAGACTCCTCTGACCCCATATTTCACGCCCATCTGTTTCTTTGAAAGTGGTGGAAGAAACTATCCAAAAACATTTTTTTTTCTTCAGGAAAAACAACATATTTATTCTGGGAGAAAGCTAACACTGCATTTCAGTTCTTGAGTCATTGTTTTAGCTTATTGACCCGTAATGCTTCCATTTTTCCATACTGAAGGAAACTAATAGATCTTTCAGATCTGTGCTCAAATAGGCTCAGTAATACTGAGCTAAACTAGCTGCTACAAAGACGGCATACATTTGTTTTGATTAATTATCTACCATATGAATGATGGCATGTCAATTTATCTGTTACTGCATGAGGCTACCTTATAATTATCAATTATGAGGCTGAAGGCGAATGTTTTGCCATTGCCACTGAGCAGAAATGTTTTGTAAAAATACACACCAATGAAGAAACATTCTGGCTGAGGGAAGAGTAGAAATTTACTATATCCTTCATTAGATTCTGTTTCTGTTTCACAATATTCCTTTTAATGTAAATCATGTTTCTAAGAAATACGTTTTGCCACTGTGACTTTCACCTTTTTCTAGTTTGCTGTTACACTTCTAATTGTATTCCTTGAGATTTCTGTTTTTGGATACTGTACCTTTAAGATCCCTTTGCAATATAAAACTGCAGCCTTAAATGAACAAGTACGTCAACAGCAGTGGCGGGCCGTGCATTTTCTACCTGGACCTTCTGTGCAGTCTGATATTGTGTACATTCATAAGCGCATGACGGACAATGCATGTAGTCCATCAACAAGAACCAGTCACATTTAGTTATAGAAAAACACGACAAAACAAATCAATCAAAATCAAATCAAATCCTGTTCAGTCAACAGGATTTGATTTTTTTGTACATTCACTTATACTTTACTTTCACATTAACAGGGGCTCAAGGCAAAAAATACCCAAAAAAGTAGATATTTAGATGCTGTCCAATGTTTCTGCACCTGTGGAACCTCAGCCCCCATGGACTAGGTGATTTGTTAGACTCTCTGGCTGGGCAATTGTTTCTAGCGGATTCTCGGTGAGAAAAATGGAAGTAATTTAATCTTAAATCTTTCGAATACACAGCCTGGAGCGATAGGAATTGTTAGCGATGCAGAGCCAGCGGAAGGAGAAAATGGTACCCAATAAAAACCAATGCATCAACAAAAAATAAAACATCCAATACAACAGGAAGAACTTCGCAGAGGAGAGATCAAAGGTAGAGTGAGTAAAGACAGGGAGTCTTCTAAAAGAGCCACCTACGAGAAAGTTAGATCATTTTGTTACAAGTTGACTGGCTAATACATCATGAAAATGTGTGAGTTTATATTTCAATAAAACTGCCTGAACTGACGGACAGAAGCCTAGCATGCCCCAAACAACTCAGCTCAAGGTGGCAAAAAACTGAAAGAACTAAAAGTTAATTTCTCAATCTGCTGGACTGCACGCTAAATAATGAGATGTCAAAGTTTTGAGGCACCAAGGGAGTGAAACCCCCGTTACCCCATCAGCTTGCATTCTTTCAGGCAGAGACACAGATGAATACAATGAGGCTTCCACTTTACCCACTGAGGAGGAGAATATATAAATAATCTTGATTTAAAAGCACCTGTGACAGTGAGGTTTAAGGGAAATTTACTACTTTAATTCTTTAACATTTAATGAGCCTGTCACATTACACACACTATACAAAGAGTATATCGTAAATTGCCCGTCTTGAGCTCCAAAGAAACATTGAGGATAAAATGAAGCATTGCGTTGCATGGGCTGCTGGTGCTGATGCTTGACACGGAGGAAATGAACACATCAAAAGAAAATATGCAACATGCAAGAGCTGTGAGCTAAACTCTGGAGGGGCTGTGAATAAAATAGTGTGTTTACGTGAAATTCACTGAATTTAAATTTGCACTGCAACCAAGGGTGTCAGTGTATGTGGATGTAGTCCCAGCATGCATTTGAAACACATTTGTAGTATTACTGTGTGTAATTACCTCAGAACATAATCATTTCCAAACATCTGTTTCATTTAATTTGGTCCTTTTGCGGTTTTTAAGCTCATTTTTGGAAATGAAGGAAGGGGCACAGTGCAGTTTGTGTGCTTTAATTGTAGATGCCAGAGCTTATGATCTATTACATGTTTTGCAAAGCCATAAAGAGATGATGACCTACAGAGATGTCAACATAGTCATCAGCTGATGTCATCTCAGAAGCTCATTTCAATTAACTGTAAACTGATGGTCCTTGTGTGATGTCTTCTCTCCCCCCAGTGTTGGCCACAGACTGTGACTCGGGGTTAAACGCTGAGCTCACCTATTACACCCTGAGCCCAGACTTCAGCATTTCACCCCATGGGACTGTTTTCCCTGCTGGCCGGCTTGACTATGAGAGACCTAACCATCTGTATGAATTTGTGGTGATGGCGATGGACAGCGGAGAAGAGCCTCACTCTGGCACTGCCACGGTCCGTGTGAGGATGGCAAACATCAACGATGAGGCCCCTGAGTTCTCCCAGCCTGTGTGAGGAGCTTTACCACTTATGAAATTCCTGTCCATCATTTGTCCTTTATATTTTGGCCATAGTTGTTTTCAGTTTACTTTGCCTTTTTGCCAGAAAACAACAAACTTATTGAGGGCTCAGAACGTGGAGGAATATATATTGGAATAAAAAAGTGCGAGGCCAAGACTAAGGTGCTGTGAGAGGATCAATAAGCTATTATAAGTAGTATAAAGTGAATGGGTCCCTATGAATGTTGATTCAGATAACACAATGAGTTTATTTTTGTGGCGCCTTTCATACACAAAAAGCAACATGCTCATGGTTTACTTGTTATGCTGTATGCTTTGTTACTGTGGCCCAAAACCTAACAGCAACAATGAGGCCAATGTTCAGCTGCAAAGATCAAAGTTTGTCACCAAGATGAAACGTTTAAATAATTGTCCTGCTGCTGGCACTGCTTTATCTCTGATCCACCAGCTGATCACTGCTCATAACGGCAAAGCTTTGCCGTTTGAGCAGACATAGTAGTTGCACCACAGATATCATAGGTTGATACATTAGACATCACAGATCTGCCTTCCTAATATGTCACACTACGAGTCATGCTATGAATGGTGGCCAACTTGCATTCACCTCGCTGTCGTAGTAAAACCATCACCAGTAAGACGAAGTCGATACATTTGATTTGGTGTGTTTATCACATTCCTGTTTCTCAATTCTCACACATTACAACAAACACAGTGTGACATTGTTACTTTCATAGCATGTTCTGGGGGTTTGCTACTCTAATAAAATAGAGCATTCAGACGACGTTCGCTGGGGTTTATTTTTGGCCTTCTTCAGACGTACACAGTAAACTGACATTCGGATGCAATCCAGTGTCTCCTCGACCGCTTTCTTGGCAAAGCTGTGCGAGTGGGTGGGCAGTAACTGTCACTGAGGTTCCACTGCATTTATTCCCCCAAAGGAGCGAGCCGCTTGTCCTGTCAGTCATGTTTCAATGACCTTCACAGAAGCCTGTTGCATACCTCTGTTACTCGCTCTTGTGGCATTGTCAGGTGTCAGTCTCGGTGGGTGGCCAGACACAGAGCCAAACAGGTGGGCAAAGAGGTGCAGATGTAAGCAGACAAACATAAAACGGAAGAGAAAAACACTGAAACATGGTTGCAGGGCGAGCGAGAAGAGAATACCAAAACATGCACAGCGAGTAGACAGGAGACAGCCAGTCAGATATGCAGATAAACAGAGAAGCCTGTCGGCAGTCAGACAAATTCTCTTGCCAGACCAGCAGACAGATAGTTAGAAATGCAGGCATTTTGCCAGCTAGAGTGTGTTGGACGCTTCGTCATACTGTGGCATGCCGAGATGTAGATAAGCACTGTGAGGGCAGAAGAGGAACAGAGTGGACAAAAACAGCACCAGACAGACATGTAGAGGTGGACTGAGGGATACTGTGGTGTTTATGAATTGTACTTCGAATCAGACCTATTGAGATACACATACATACATACATACATACATACATACATACATACATACATAGGATATGTGAGTGGACGGACCAATGTTTCCTAGGTTGACCTCTGAGTTGCCGTCTGAATGAGTTATAGATAGGCTAAACGCGAGCGACAGACAGGCAGAGAGCCTGTGGAAATGCAAATAGGCCGACAAGCAGGCGGACCGGCGGGCTTCCTCCGTCTGAGTATGACTTCCCAGTTCAGTGAGATGAAGGGAGATGCTTCAGGAAGAAAAGCCAAGGGAGTGTATATGTCTCATCCCAGAGAACTGCGGAGAGGTGGCCTCTGAGCCGGGTGACAGATTACAGGTCACTCATGTTGCCACGGAGACTGCCGCAGCTGGCGGAGATGAATCACCCATCAGCGTTCTTCTGTAAACCATCAATCACCTCTGACTTCTCACTACAGACACCAACGCCCACGCCACAACACACTCACTCACACACATTAGAAGAGGATACAGCACAAAATCTCACAGGAGAGGAGTTCTGCTGACGAATCAACTCAAACTCTGTGAGAGCGCCGCCCCCTCGTACGGTGCATCCAACTCCAATGTCTCTCAGACTATACCTGGTTCCTCCCGCTCATCTCTCTTCCCTCAGATCACTTTACCTGTCATTTCAGTGGCAGCCGTCTTTCTTGCCACTCGCCCCTCTCTCCCCTCGGCTCTGTTTTCCCTTCCTTCTCATCTCCACGTCCTCCCGAGTCACACAGTTCATCTCCACCCCGCTGTGCTTTGTACCACACTGGTAGATCCGTCTCCTGTGTCACGCTGGGCATCTCGCTGCCCAGCGCCACAGAGCAAGCAAATCACGGTTGACATTTTAAAAGGCACTGGATCAAATGGCTCACAGTGGGCCGGGTATGTGGAAGCCCCATTTGTCCAATGGCTTCACCATCCCAGTAGACATCATCATTTGTCTCTAGTCTGGCCAGCTAAAAGGACAGGTTAAATCATAGTGACAAGCAAAAGCCACAACCATACGTCTAATCAGCCTGCTGATGCTGTGGCCTGTGAGAATTACTTGTATCTCCTGCCTGTGTGTGTTTCTATCATTGACTTATGACTTCCATGTGTGTGCTCTCACTTGCTTGTACTTTGTAAAGCTTGAGTTCCACTTTGCAGATATCGAACGTTTGTGTCCGAGGACGCGGGGCCCAACACCCTCGTCGCCACAGTTCTAGCCAAAGACCCAGATGGCGATGGTATAATCTACTCCATAACAGCAGGAAATGAGGAAGGAAACTTTGTCATTGACAGCCAGAAAGGTGATATTTCTTAATTTTTACAACGGGGCTTCACATTTGCAGCTCTCGTTCTAATTGACAGGCCCTTTGTCAAATCACACATTCAATTTACTCGAATACATTCCTGCTACAGTGGTGGGAAATGAACGCCCTCTACTTTCAAAGTCAATGTGGAAAGATATTGAAAGTTGATATTAAAAGCTATGATTTCCATACAAGTGCCGTTCCTTCTATGATTGGGCACATAAATATAAAGTAGGACTAGAAACTATACTTTTTTTTTTTGCGTATACAGAGAGGAATATTTCTGAGCTTTCTACCGTTGGTGACTGCACAGTTTATCTTTTTTATTTACCCTTTGATCCGAAACCAGTGGCAATCACTGTGACATTTGTCACCCAACCCTTTCAATTCAATTTCACAACAACTGCTCTATCATAGCTGACAATCTTCAGGCTGCGCTCTGTCAGCTCCTCTTTCTTTTGTGTCATCTTTTTATATTCCTCTCCACCCTTTCTGTGAATCCTCAGAGCAAGAAAATGCTAAGGCTGATATCCTTTGGGCGCAGGGAAACCACTACACTCCTTCCCACTTACTGTATGTGTGAAGAGTGCTGGCTCATTGAATAGCTGCTAGAGCTCGTGTCGCATTTGTAAACAAGGTTGACATTTAAGCCGGGAGTATTACCGTGTACATCCGACACTTATTTTATTGTAGTGGTGCAATGCTGTCGATGTCACGCATTGTCATTAGCAGCTAGGACCCTTCTCTGCTCGGTGGGCAGCCAGGATCACAAGTAAATTGGGAGAGAGGAAAACCAGGCACTCGCATCTGTGTGTATCAGCACGCTGTGTTGTCTTTAATCAAGAGAACTGAAAGACATGAATAGAAACGCAGCGAGAGAATAAAAAATCTCCCGATGCTCTCACTTCAATGAGTTCCCCCCACATCACAGGCTGCTTGTTCGTCCTGCAACCTCTGATGTTTTTGTATTACTGTTGACGAGAAAGATGTTGACTCAGATGCTGCATCCTTTTATCCCACCTTTTATCTTGACTGTTACATGAAAGACAGACAGAGGGGGAGCGAGGAACAGCTAATAGACATCTGCTGAGCCTGGTTAACTTCTAACCCGAGTCACTTACTACTTTATGTTTTTGCTCAAGTGCGTGAGCTGGATGGGCATCTTTAGGGGAGAGCATGCAATTATTAGATTAGCAATGTGACAAAATCACCACTGTGAAATTGAGTTTTTGGATTTAGTCTGCCTATCAGATTTTTACCTTTCTGTGGACTTCTGATGTGAATTTCTCCACCAGTCGCTATCTCACCCCCGATTTGTACAACAACAACAACAACATGCAGTATGCTCTTTGTGCTGTGTTTTTATTGATAGCACATTCCTCACCGTGCAAGGCCACAGTGGCAATAGCATCCTGCTTAGTGACTAATGGAATGGTTGTGCTTAATGTGTAAGGGACCATGTTTTATAATGTGTAATTGAATAGGCCTGTGGTCGTTGTAGGGTTGATTCGTCTCCGCTCCACTCCCCTGCCCAAGCTTCAAGGCCTGGAGTACATCCTGAATGTAACGGCCACAGACGACAATGCATCAGGCGGCCCGCACCCTCTCGTCTCCACCGCACGAGTCATCGTCGGAGTTGACGATGTCAACAACAACAAACCTGTATTTGAGGAGGTGAGGATCTTTTTTTAAAGGGAAGCTTTCCAACCTGGGTCTTTTTCTCAGAAATCATCAACTCAGGTGGTTCGTGCAAAGTCAACACGAGGTGGAAAAGACACCAGAATTTTCAGTATCAGGTTTTAAGGGTATTTTTTTTTTTGAGAAATACACTTATTTGCTTTCTTGCTGAGAGTTAGATGATGAGATTGCTTACTATAACGACTGGAAATAGGAACCAGCTCACATGGCTCTGTCTAAAGGTGACCAAATCAGCATTATTTACCAAAACTTCGAACAATTCCTTTAATGCATTGTTTTTCTCATTGTTGTTGTTGTCAACCTGAAGCCTTCTTAATAGCTAACAGTCCGTTGTTTTGCCTCAATTCAAAGAAGGTGCCTTCACAATATTGTGCCATTCTTCTCTGATCTGCCTGTGTGTCTCATGCTCTCGGTGCACTTCAGTCATTCCTCTGTCTATCACTCCGTCCTCCCTCTCCTCATCCCACTCGCCAGCTTCTATTTTTCTGCCCTGGCGTTCTCATTTCACTGGCCTCCGTCTCTCTCCGCTCTGTTTTCCCAGGAGTTCTGATTAGCCTGCACAGCCACTCTATCTTTAGGCGCTCCATTGGAATTTCAATTAATTTATGGGAAAAAAAGTGCAATATCATCACAATATACTTTACCTGTTTAATTAACTTTCTCCTTAATTAGGAATGACTTGAACTTCGGCAGAAGACATACTCTCCTGAGGTCTTTCGGGTTGGCTGGAGTCTTGGCAACTTGATGTGTTTTAAATATCAAGTTACGCCTCAGAATCCATCTGGGCTGGAATGACCTTATGTTTGATATTATGTGATTATTATGAACTGCTACCACACTGTCTGTGCCATCACGTCCCATGAACCCTTGCATTATTCTTCTTTATATCGCTCGCTCACATCCTTTGATCCATCTTCCTCCCTCTGTTTGACTCAAGCTCCTCCTTGCCTATTGTTTTTCATTTTTCATGGTCATTCTGTTGAAAGAGCAGCTTGCATTTATATATGATTTCAAAAGAAAGAGACTCCTGAGAGCCACTCTTTATCTGGGGCATATGTTCATGAGGGGAATGGATTGAATTCCCGGTTTAGACAAAGCCGTTCACTGCTGGCTCTTCAAAAGAAATCAGCTCAAGTGTTTGTATTTCCTTAGATGTGGGCTATTGTATCTATACCTTTTATATTATTTTTGATGCCCTGTACCTCCCTATATGTGTGTATTGACCTTTTACTTAATGAGTTTATTTTCTTTGATCCGTGTTTTCTCATTTATGTATCATGTCTCATATACGAATATTGCTTCATGTATTCGTGTGTGTCTCTCCTTCTTTCTGTCCGCCTCCCTCTCTCTGTCTCAGTGCCAGCAATATCGTGAGCAGGCTTCAGTGCTGGAGAACCAGCCAACGGGGACTTTTGTGTTGCAAGTGCATGCGGTGGATGCAGATGAGGGAGCAAATGGAAAAGTCAAATATGGCTTAATGCACCGCGACAGCACCATGCCTGCCTTCAGAATTCATCCAGAGACAGGTAGAGCGGTCACGGGTTGTCTGGGCTAAAACAGGTCTCAATTAGAGCACTGAGTTCTCTGTAGATAGGCAGTGCTGCATGTTAATGGTAATTGACATCTCTAATTCAACGTTCCAGGAGAGGAAATGTTTGTGTAATTCAAGTTGCTATTCCCAAGAATGAGTCAAAACCTGTCTGTCAATCACCAGTCCATTTATTATGGTCAAGCTTGGAAATAACTCGCCACATAATGAAGAAAGAAGTTCAGAAGTCCTAACGTGGAGTCAACACATTATTATGTCACTTCTTTAAGGCTTCTGTTCTTTTATCTTCATCTCAAGATTTCATAACAAAGTCACTGCACTTGAAAGGGATGCTTGACTTACTCAGAGAAATGTGCAATTGTTTACTTGTTTTCTTGATTTATGTGTGGATGGTTAGATTCTGGATGGGTGGATGTATCCGTTGATACTTGATGGGTGAATTAGAAAATGTTTTAATGGGTGGATGAATTTAAATGCATTCGTGTGTGTGTGTGTGTGTGTGTGTGTGTGTGCGGGGGCTTTGTTCTGTATTCACAGGAGTAATTGTGACAGCCAGACGGTTCGACAGGGAGCGGCAGAGAGAGTATTCAATTACAGTAACGGCCACTGATTGGGCGGAGGAGCCGCTCATCGGCATCTGTCAGCTCACTGTCCAAATACTGGACCAGAATGATAACAGCCCCAAGTTTGAGAATTTGCGCTATGAGTGTAAGTAATAAAAACAGTGTATATGCTGGTACAATTGCTGTATTGTTAGAGTTGGAGGATAACAAGAACCTTAAACACCGCTGAGATAAAGATGGTGAGTGGTACTGACCTTGTGTTCTCCTTTTTTATTTTAATTAAGTCATTTGATTTAATTGAGGGTATGTTTTAGAGTGTGGATGCAGTAAACAAGCCTTCACATTGGGTATTATTTTTATGGGAGAAATTAAATACCATTAATTTCTCCTGCATAATTAATTCCATCTCTGTGTGAAAATTGGAAGTACACTAAAAACAACCTTGGTAATAACCTACATTAGTTTTACATAATAACCATGTTCCAGCGTTGTAACCAACTGGCCTCCTGCTTGACCTTTAGCAAACTATGCCAACAGCCTTGTACGTTTCTACTCTTGTGCACATACATTATTTCTATCCCCTGTAGACTTTCTGAGAGAAGACACTTTGGTCGGTACCAGTTTCCTTCGCGTGGCAGCTCACGATGATGACTTTGGAACTAATGCAGCTATCACTTACTCCATGTCCCTGGAGCCGCCTGAGTACCTGCGGGTCAACCCTGTCACTGGATGGGTCTACGTTAACCAGCCTATATCACAGGTCAGTCAGCAATTATTTGCAGGCTCTCTGTCAGCCAGTACACACACACACACAGTCTGTATCACATGGCAGCCTGAGGGTCTGTGTCAACAACGTTAATGAATAAGCCACATCTAAGTGCCTCTGTCTGCTACCACCAATCTGGGGTATGTGTACTCCCAGAAGTGATGCACGTGGAAAGAGCACAGGGAAAGAGGATTGAGTGAGACTCATTCAAATTTTTGAAAATAGGTTTTAACAGCTTGGGATTCCTGTGGTTATATTTGATGACCAGTTGTGTCTATTTCCCTACTGTAGCAGTAGCAAACCCGTAGCAGTAGGCGTCCAAAAAAATAAAGAGATGCTGATTTTAAGTGTATGGCACATGTTGTTAAGAAGCTAATTATTACAAACCAAGACTCGGTGTCCATCTTAAATACTCAGACTTTGATATCAGAGATTCAAGGCCTTTTAATTTCAGTTTATCATCTGAGGCTTTGATAAGGAGACTGACAGCCTGCAGCAGCTTGAGTCGAGTCATGTATTTTGAGGCAATTAACTGGAACTATTTAGAGGCTGGAAGATTGTGCTAGTGATTTAAACTTAAAACGCAGGATGACCTCCACAGCTGTTTTTAAAATGTTCATTATTTTAGTGATATAGATATACATGAAAACTTGCTATGAAGATTAGCAAGCTGTCCTTTACTGGTTTATGTTTTTCAACTAACTGATGCACTGCAAGTGTTAGACCGTGTCAGTGATGTATCACAGTTCTTTACATTTTTGATAGGTGTGTTGTAGACTTTGTTGTTTTCTAGTCTATCAGCTTTCTTCTTCCTGTTCTCCTCTTTCACTTATTCAAATGTAAGAGTTGTTCTTTGGCTAGAAACTTGCGAAAGCACTATGGAGCCTCAGCCATTTTTTATTCAACATGCTTTTTAGTGCAGTAGTGTTAGAAGTCTCTAGAAATCTTGCCGCTGACTTCATGCAAAATTAAATGTGTTAACCCCAAACCCTCGCTGAACAAAGCTGTTGCATATTTAAAAGTGGTTTCAAAAGCTGTGTGAATCATCCCGCAATCTTTTTTTCAGTGTAACTCAGATTGTAAAAGCACTTCATTAAATGTTAAATGTCTCAGCTGATCTGATACATTGTTCTCCTTTGATTTGGTCATCACAGTTTCTGATTACAGTGAATAAGTATTAAGGCCATATTTCACACCACTCTTCAGAGTAAAGTGTGCAGCACAGTTCCCAATCCACTTCAGTGGAATATGAAGGAGCCAGGGTATTGAACTACAGTGATTATGTCCTGAGACAGTGCAGCCGGAGCCAGCCTCTCCATACTGTACAGTGCAGCTCCACAGACAATGAAGTGGACGAGATGGAAGAGGTTGCTGCGACCCTGAATAATTTCTGGATCTGTCACTATTACTGCAAATTAATTTGTAAACCTGGATGTTCCCACAAAGTAAGGCAGACATTAACATGTTGTGAACGCAGCAGCTGCTGGTCCACGTTGGACAGACATCACAGAATGCAATCTATGTTCTCTGGTATCAAGCTCTGGAAAATTGTTGTACTTGTTCACAAATAATAATTGGATTGTCCCAGAAATAGATAATGAAATTGCTATAATTAAGAGAGATTTCTTTTTATCTGCCGCAAAATAATAGGGTGGCTAGGCCACAATTTGCATTGATAGAATAATGCCGCTGATGGCTGAAACATCTTAACAACTGATTTCTTACACGAGCAATTTTTCATGAACAAAGTGGTGTATATGACTTGTATTATCTTTTACTGTCAGTGGTTAGAATAAAATGTCCTTGTGTGGGCAAAAAGAGGCCCTTTAGTGGATCTTTAGAGTATTTGTTCTCTTCACTGTGGTGTGAGTGTAATGTTGTTGTTACCCATTGTCTAATTTAGATGAACAGAATAAAATACTCTAATGTCCTTTTAAGGAAATGGGTAGCTTTCCCTGAAATACAGTTCCTCAGTCAAACGTACTTCCTTATTTCCTAGCGGTTCAATGATAACACAATTAGAAAAGAAGAAGAGCTTTTGTGCTACCTGAATTTTAGCTTAATACATTTTTGTAATGCTCACACTGCGGCCTCTGTTGTTCTTCACCTAATTAAATGATTCAATGCAACAAGTGCAGGCAGGAGCTTGAACTCATTACGGCTCACCAGCTGATCATGAGCTGATCACTCTGAGCGTCAGCTGCACATTTATTCACATTACAGGGAGTAACAGAGAGTCTATTTAGACACCACGTTCTGCACCGTTAGTGGTTATTGTCACCGGCCAGTTTCCCACAACCCACTGCTGCAGACCAGGCTGAAGACACAGCCACGCTACTCAGATTACAGCAAGAGGGTTTAAGAGCTATATGTGGATTGTATTACGTAATTTCACGATGCATCACTATATTTCACACAACTAGTGTGTAGGCATAGGAGACGAGCATGCAGTTGAGCAGGATCAGGCAGTTTTATTAATCGTGCTGGTGTTAGAGCTGGGGCTCATTTGATAGTTCATAGTTTCTCACACATTTTCTGTCAAACGACAGATGTGTCGTTACGATGTGTAAATCAGCTAATTGTTTCAGTTCTAAGTATCATGAGGCTACTTTTGACTTAACTTTTGCAGAGAACCTATATCACGCGGGACATCATAGCGGCCGATGGGGGGGAGCGAAACACTTCTGTGGAGCTGTCGGTCACCATCACCAACGTGAAGAACCAGCCTCCACAGTGGGAGAAGGAGAGCTACAGTGTCGTCATCCCGGAGAACGCCGCCAGGGACACACTGATAGTGGTACGTGTAACTTTGATCAAAAGTATGCTGTTTATATTAGCACATGTGCTGTTGAGCTGGTCTCTTGATCGTTGCCATTTTTGAGTTGCTGTAATTGAACCAGCTGAATGCTTGTTTGCTTACCCCTCTGGATTAGTGCACAGGCTGAGTGTTATTCAGACACTGTTCTCATTGTGCTCGAAATACACCTTTGAAAGCTTGTCAGTGCACTGCAAAATCTGAAAACATGTCTTAGTTTGATGTTTTGGGATAAAGCTGACATTGGATTGCGTGTACTAAGCAGGTTTCATGACTCCAGGCTTATTAAATTCATTCAAAATGTCTCATTTGATTTGAGGAATAAAAAGCTGTCAATCTGGAGAGCAAACAAATCCCTTTCACCTCGAGATAAGAAGTTATTGCAGGGCTCAGACAAAAGATTTGACTCTCATCCTACTCTGTTTCTTTCTCGGATAATCAATTATCACAATAATTGTAATCAATATTGGACATAAGCGATGCTTCTTAAATACTACAAACCACAAATGCAGTCTGACCTATCATGTCTGGACTGTAATTATGGCGCTATATCTCAGTATGCAGTACAGTCAGTTAGAATAACTCACATGAAGGCTGGAAGCAGGGAAAAATTACTGGCTCCGTCCAAACTTTTAAAATGTGGTTACAAGCAGCTTTAGACAAATTAACACGTTGTGTGTCTTGTTTGTTTTGCCAGACTCGTTCCCCCTTGTTTCCAGTCTTTATGCTAAACTAAACTAAGCTGATCGCCTCCCTGCTTTAGCTCTACTGAGCCACAGAGACATGGGCATGAACATAAGCTAAACTGACTGTGTCCTGGCATCTCATGGAGTGGTAATTATCTTCTCATCTCACCGTCGGCAAGAAAGCAAATAAGCTTATTTCCCAAAAATGTTGACGTAATCCTTTAAAGCAAGAGAGTTGATTGGGGCTTGAATGTTCACGTATGACATCCTATGGGTTTAGTCACATGGGTTCACACTGGGAAACAGATTCACTGAAGAAGTGGACCACACGCTTTTTGATCATTTGCTCAGCTCAGGGTTGTTTTCTGTTTATTTCTTTTTTTTGCATCTGTCTTCCCCTAACTCTAACTAACTGAATCCAGGCTTTCAGCCAAGCAGAATCATGATTTAACTCCTCATCCTATTCAGACAATCAAGGCGACATCGCAGCTGGGTGATCCGAGGGTGACCTATAACCTGGAGGATGGCATGGTCCCCGAAACCAATATGCCAGTTCGTTTCTACCTCTCACCCAACCGCGAGGACAGCTCTGCGTCCATTCTGGTGTCCGAGCCGCTGGACTACGAGACCACGCCCGTCTTCTCTCTACGGGTCCGAGCACAGAACGTGGCCGCGGTGCCTCTTGCAGCTTTCACTACAGTTTATGTCAACGTTACAGGTCAGTTGCATTATATTCATGTAGCATATCATTTAGTGTAGCGATAATTGGTTTATTAAATGAATTGTCAAAATGTCAAACCCTATGACAGTATCATAGGGTTAAAAAGGTAACGATACAGTTATAATAACAAGATGAGTCTAAACTAAACTGCTGTATTTAATTTAATGTATTTATAGATGGCTTTGTTCATTCGTTTTTTGCAATATATGATGTCAAGCACAAAACTGATTTATTTGTCTGAGGTGTGACATTAAATAACGAAAGCATCATTTGATTATCTTTTAGCTGTTAAGTACAATGTTGAGTTCATCTGCAGGTAAAGTAGTCCAACATCCACAATGTTTAAGTCAGCAGCTTCAAAAAACAGTGTTGCTTCGTGTTTTTTTATTTAGAAAATTAAACCTTTGAATCTTTAATGGGTGCAGCTACATGGGCTACAGGTTATAATGCCAGATAATGTATTCCCTAAGTACGATGTGGAAATTAACACATTATCAATTTGCTACCAAATCTCTCTTCTCTACTCAGATGTCAATGACAATGTGCCATTTTTCACATCCTCCATCTACGAGGCCTCAGTAACAGAAGGAGCCCAGACAGGGACTTTGGTTCTCCAAGTGTCTGCCCATGACAAAGACCTGGGTCTTAATGGAGAGGTTTGTGGTTATCTATAGTTTGTCTTCATGCTGTGCGGGTGTAAAACGATGAAGAGACGTTCAACCACCTATAGACTACTTTTCTTTATGAAAACATCCCTGCTATGCTAGAAGGACATAACACCTTAATCCCTTCAGTGTTCAGCTTTTATTCCATAGTTATCAAGGTGGTAATGGATAATGTGCCATCACAGGTGAGGGACTGACCTATAGGTGGGATACAGAGTATCGATCTAATTTTGACTGTAATAATAAGACTGTCTCTGGGAATATGATAGAGACCTCTTGACATTTACAGCTGCAAAGCCTTTAATTGCTGCTATTTCTGCAGGTTATTGCTTGAAAGACTTCTGTGGCTTAATTTTTTTTTCAATTCCCTGCCCTCCACAGATCACTTACTCTCTTCTGAGTGACAGCAGTGGTGACCACCATCTGTTCCGCATAGACCCAAAACTTGGCATTATCTACACAGAAGCTGTGTTTGATCGGGAGGCCCGTAGCTCCTATTTGCTGGAGGTTCAATCAGAAGATGGCGAGGAATCTGCGCGACCTGGCAAGAACAAACAGCCCAACTCAGGTTGGAAATTATGAGGATTTTAATGATTGTCAGACTTTTTCATCTAGCATTGTGTCAGGAATAGGTTAACATGTTGGGTTAGCTTAGCACAGACACATAAAACATGGGGAAACAGCGAGCCTGGCTCCGTTCAAAGGTAACAAAATTGGCCAACAAGCACCTCTAAAGCTCACTAATTAACATGTTCGTACAAAAACATGTAACACATAGCTAAGCATTAACTTTGCTACTATCTTAGCTTAGCACTAGCTAGCCTGCTGGCTGTAGCTTCATATTTACCTTACAGACATGAGAGTGTTATCAATCAAATATATAATTTGTCTAAAATGAGAAACTATTCCATAAAGACAATTCTAAGCCCATTTTAGGGTGATTTGTATGCCAATAATAAGGCAGTGACAGTTACTTCAGCTTGAATGTGTCCCCTATCTTTTTTAATCGTACAAATACAACACGTTTGGTTTCAATGCATTTACATTCTAGACACTATGTGAGTTGGCAGACTTAACTTGGCCTGTTGCAACGTCCCATTCATCGTTCTTATCCTGAAATTAAGTTTCAATATTGCATCCTCTGTGCACTGTGTTTTAAACAGACCGCATTGGCATGATTCATTCATTTACACCTTGGGATTGACTTTGAAAAGTGAATCTTAATTTGATTTAGTCCACTGCCACGACCACACGGCCACCATGTGGAAATAGCTAGATAATCAAGTTAATTAATAAAGTTTCTTGGCACTCTTGGGGGGCCTCTTGGGGCGACTGTGGCTCAGTGGTTAGCAAGTCGGTCTTTCAATCAGAAGGTCGGTGGTTCGATCCCCGGCTCCGGCAGTCTGCGTCGTTGTGTCCTTGAGCAAGACACTTAACCCTTAGTTGCTCCCCGGGCGCTCCACGAAGCTGCCCACTGCTCCTTAATACTAAGGATGGGTTAAATGCAGAGAATAAATTCCATGTGATTGTGTAAAAACACACATGGCCAATAAAGTTGATTCTTCTTCTTCTTCACTCATTTTTTATAAATCCCGTTTTTTTTCATTTTTATTGTTAAAATTGTAACCAGTGGGTTTGTTTCCCATGTTCTCTTTGTGACATTTTGGCAGTGATGAAACCCATATGTAGGGTGATACGCCGTGTTTATTCAGAAGTGGATCTTTTGCAAATGTTTGTGAAGGAGGTATTAGGGGTAAAGGGTGATGTTTTGAAGCAGCAAAGCCTTCTCTTCAGAGATGCAAGGGCTGCTTAGCATCTGCAATGAGCCTGAGCTGTGTCTTGGGCTACGAAGCTCCCACCTCCAGAAGAACTCATCTCCTCTGCAAACATTACCTGTCACGCTGCGTCCCCTACACCAAGAGGAGGAGGGAAATGTAAAAACAGGCTGAGAAAATAGGGCCGGCCACCACCACCATCATCTCTCACTGAAGCAGCTCCAAATTAACATGTCACCCGTGTATATAGTTTGAGTAGATAATTTACTCTTTCTAACTAAAGAAATAAACAGTGTAATGAGGAGGGCACCGATAAGACACAAACACTTGTCATCTTATGAATATTTAACCTTCCCAGTAGAGTGGTTCTTTATCTACTCTCTGCAAAAAAGCAGCTTGTTGAAGAGGTTTAGCACCATTACTGTTATTCTTTGTTTAAAACAGTTACCACAATAAAACGATATACTCTTGACAAAATGAATAATTCATGTAATTTACAGCACATATTTATGAGTAATACTTTTTCTGATTTCCGTGTCAATGAGGCACTTGCGTTCGGTTAAGTGCTTCTTCCCCACTAAACAGTGACACTAAATTTTAGAATCAATAAACAGAAGGAGGGAAAATACACACATACTGTGTTTGGCAAAGTGTGTGTGTGTGTGTGTGTGTGTGTGTGTGCTGTGCTCCTTAATCTTCTGCCGTTCTGTCATTCTTGCAGACACAGCGTATGTGAGGGTTTTCATCAGCGACGTCAACGACAACAAACCCGTCTTTGCTCAGCGACTGTACGAAGTCGGTGTCGACGAGAATGCCGACGTGGGCCTGGCTGTTGTCACCGTTAGTGCTAATGACGAGGATGAAGGTATGCTTCATGAGGCAGCAGGCTGAGGAGGTCCCAGGGAGATTTCACCGGTGCCACTTCCTAGACTTAAAGGTTAAAGAACCCAGCCAACCAGAACCTATATAAAAGTTTTCGTGTAACACTTTGAATCCTCAAAGAAGTTTCTAAATTGCACTTTCTTTATTTTTCCCTCTTCCTTGAAATAACAGTAAGCAGTAAGTATTTGGGCAGTATTCAGTCATTTTTCCAGCGGGGAGTTGTGTGCCAAATACGCACCTTTGTGCGACATGCCCTGCATTTGTATCAGAAAGCAGAAAGTGACCCTTTGGGCAATCTTTCCCAATCCGGCCTGAGCTCTGATGAAATCGCGGCGTGTTCTAGATTTAGCAGTCGTCATTTGAGTGCTTGATAATGCACTGTTGCACATATGTTCCAAAAAGAGTGACACGCTCCCACACAGTAGGTGGGCGGGATTTAACCAATAACGCAGTTGCTCATCCTCCGTACAGCAGTCGCCTAAGATCCCTTTATCAGGCATGTTTAGGTCCGTTAATCAAGTATTTATGGCGAGCGGGGGCGCAGCTTAGACTGGGCTGCAGCACTAATGATGAATAGCTGTGGAATTACACCAACCCCCAACATTAAAGTTGCAATACTGTTGCTCTCGCGTCTGAGAGGCTACGCTCAATCTGTCTTGTTTAAAAAACCAACACCCTGGGCTTGACTGCTGTAAGCCTGCCAGATCCCTGTGGGAGGCAGGGAGCACTTTGTCAGCTGGGGTTGTGTTAATAGTACAGATTAGTGTATTTACATGGGATTTTAGCTACTTTAAACCAACAGGATGATTGAAAACGAAAACTGTTCATTCCAGGAGATTATCTGATCAATTCCAATGTTAAACCGGTAGACTGGATGGTCTCCATGGAGAAACAGTAGATAAGTTCAGATATTGACTTCCTCTTTACTAAACTACACCCCCCTCACCCCCACCACCCAGCCTTTCTCGGGCCTCAAAATCATTCCCAAGAGGGCCCTATCAAAGTGCATTACTGTACGGTGCTTTTTACTCTCATGCTCCCTTTTACTTTTTTCGCCAGTCTTTTTTTAATTAGTATCTGAATAAAGCCGAGGAGACGAGGTACAGCGATACCAGTTAATTAAGTAATCAAAACAAGAAAGGGATACATGAAAACCTACTAATGCTTAGGTCTTGGAGGAAATGAGGTGTAATACTCTTGTGGTTAAGCAGTTCTGTTATTGCTAGAATGATAGTGCTCCCGCTTTAAAATAAAAGGGACAATACTGAATTATTCAGCAGCTACCTACTTTAAAGTCTATTGCCATCTTAAAATGTTGCTCCACTTATGTTCCAGCTTCAGATTCCAGTTACCTTATTTGCAGAATGCAGTGACGGTGATTTCACATTCCCAGTCATGCACTTTGTAATTCCTGCCACAGGAGCCAATGCAAAGCTGCGCTACCAGATTACATCTGGCAACAAAGGTGGCGTTTTTGACATCGAGCCAGAGGTGGGCACGATCTTCATTGCGCAACCCCTGGACTATGAGCGGCAGAAGAGATACAAGCTACTCGTCCTCGCCTCCGACGGGAAGTGGGAAGACTATGCGGCCGTGGTGGTCACTGTGGTTAACAAGAACGACGAGGCGCCCGTGTTCTCCATGAATGAGTATTATGGATCCATCACAGAGGAGCTTGATGGGTCACCTGTGTTTGTACTGCAGGTGAGCGGCTGAGATGATCGCTGCTAAGAACCTTTACGCTGCAGTTTTTTGTTCATTCATTTCTTCAATCAATAGATCTGTATTTATCTTGACAGCTTCTCAAAGTGTAGCTGTACAATTGATTGTTATTTCAGTGTTTTTACCGTGTTTATACACTTCTGTATTTTTGAAATATTATAGACTTATCATTTTACATTACATTTAGCTGACACTTTTATCCAAAGCGACTTACATGATATACAGTAGACAGCAACGGTGAGCAATGAGGGTTAAGTGTCTTGCTCAAGGACACATCTACATGGACTAGCGGAGCCGGGAATCGAACCACCGATCCTCTGATTTAAAGACAGACCTGCTAACCACTGAGCCACAGTCACCCTAACTTAATCGTTTAATTAAGTTAGTGAGACAGTAGTGACGGGTTCTTGTGTGAGGAATATCACCAGTAAGGCTGTCAGACCCACTGGAGGCCAGTTGCAAGACACATGCCTGATCAGAGCTCGTTGCTGTAATTTAAGTGGTCAGGAATAAGTGCAAACGCTTAAATTGGCTGTCGAAAAAAAGGCCAAGAAGACCTAGGTGACGGCTGAAAAGACAGATAAGAAAAAGCAGTAATTTGGGTTTGACTGGATGAATGAGTATCCCTTTTCTTCAGAAGTTGTCTTTATCTCCGCAGGTGACAGCCACTGACCCGGACAAAGATGCGGACCAGGGCGCCATACGGTATTCCATTCATGGCCAGGGGTCCGAGTCACACTTCATGATCAACGACATTTCGGGGGAGATGTATGCCCAGCGCACCGTGGACCGAGAGGAGCGTGCTGTCTGGCGCTTTGTTGTCATGGCAACGGACGAAGAGGGCGAGGGACTTACCGGCTTTACAGATGTTATCATTAACGTGTGGGACATCAATGACAACGCCCCGGCCTTCACGTGTACGCCTGATAACTGCCACAGTAGTGTTGCGGAGAACTCTCCTCCTGGAACCTTTGTTGTGGAAATGACAGCAGTAGACCTGGACGATGCGGCCGTGGGTCAGAACGCCATCCTCACATACCGGATTACCGAGAACGTGCACGGGGCAAACAACGCAGACCTTTTCACGATTGACTCCAGCACCGGCACCATATCTGTGGCAGCAGAGGGTCTGGACCGAGAGTTTGCCGACAGCCACCGGCTGCTAGTGGAGGCCCGGGACGGCGGGGGCATGATCGGCACAGCTACCGCCACCGTAGCCGTGACGGACGTCAACGACCATGTGCCCAAGTTTAGAGAGGGCCGGTGTGGAGCTCGTGTGCCGGAGAGCACCAATGAAGACGCTTCCATCCTGGAGCTGAGCGCTGTGGACCCTGACACAGGCACGTACGGCCAGCTGGCCTTCAGTGTGGTGGCGGGAGACGCAGAGCAGCGGTTCTACGTGGTCAACCACCGACTGGAGCAGACGGGCACTCTGAGGCTGAAGAAGAAGCTGGACTTTGAGAAGCCGGCGGAGCAGCGGTTCAACCTCACCATCAAGGTGGAGGACTCAGACTTCTCCAGCCTCATCCACTGTCAGGTTCTAGTGGAGGATGTGAATGACAACGCTCCGGTGTTCACCCCAAGCTCCCACCTGCTCTCCCCGTTGCCCGAGGACGTTCCTGTAGGAACCAGCATCGTTCAGGTTGTGGCCAGGGACTCCGACTCGGGACTGAATGGGGACATTTTGTACAGCATTTTCCCTCACTCTGACTCGTATGGACAATTTGCAGTCAGCCGAGCCGGCGTGGTCACAGTCGCCAGGCCGCTGGATAGGGAGACGGTGGCGGGTTACGAGGTGGTTGTCATGGCGACGGACCGGGGTACCCCGCCACTGACTGGCAGTGTCACGGTTCACCTGCCGCTGCTAGACACGAATGACAACGGGCCGGAGCTGGAGACCGCCTACGCCCCCGTGCTGTGGGAGAACAGCCCAGCACCTCAAGTGGTCTGGCTCAACCGGAGCTCGACTCTGCTCCACGTCGTGGACCAAGACTCCTCGGAGCACGGGCCGCCGTTCTCTCTCTCCCTGCCCTCGCTCTACTCCATGCACTTCCACCTGCAGGACCACGGGAACGGCTCCGCCACGCTCACTGCCCTGCGGAGATTCGACAGGGAAAGGCAGAGCGAGTTCCACTTGCCGGTGATTATGATTGACAGCGGTGATCCACCAATGACAGCCACGAACACACTTACTATCACCATTGGGGACCAGAATGATAACGCCCATCAGCCAGGAGAGAAAGATGTCTATGTGCATACCCGAAAGGGTGAGTTGCTGGCTTCCCCTCATTTTTCTTTGCCTCTTGCTTTCGCTACAGAGCTTTTCACTGCAGGCAGATATTTGAATGAAGAGGGGAAACTGAGGCTACAGCTGAAGGGTAAAGTTTTCATTCCCACACCTGCTCGGTGTAGTCTGGAATTCATAATTGCACTCTTCCTTTTAAATTCCAGCACTGTTTTGTTATGGTAATATCGTTGTCAAATCCTTTCTCAAGCCTTCAGCACACCAACGCGATGCCTAAAGCTCATCTGAGCACCACATTATGATAAGAATCATCATTCTTCTTTTTTGTAGTTTTTTTCCCCCATCCAGGTAAGTTGGTTAGATATGTTGGCTTGTTAGTGTTTTGATCGCACGATACATGGCAGTTTTGGTAATTACGGAAAACAGGAACACTGTGACTCATCCAGGCTGCCATTGTTTACCCAGCTGCAGTACTCTGGCACTGCAGGTCGATAATAACATAATCCATACAGAGATAGCCGTGCTTCCTTAAGCTCCACGCTCTCTGAAGTGGAGCACTGAGAGCATATTCATTCCAGCAGTGGGGCTCCACAGTTATGAGCATAATAAGTAGAAAAGAACACAAGAATGCAAGATAAGGAGAAGAGAGGGACGACAAGATAAGTGTTGGCATCAGCAGATTCCGTCCAGACTGAATCAATGTGTGCATGTGTGTGTGTGTGTTTACCTTGAACAGGAAGGATGGCAAATGCGCCACTGGGGAAGGTGTATGCCCCAGATCCTGATGACTGGGACAACAAGACCTACACACTGGAGACAAGCGCAGCCAAGTAAGAGCTCGCTGTTAAATGCATAGCATTATTTTCTCTGAAAACATGCTGATCTCCAAATGTGCAGCTCAAGTGCAAGTGCTAAAGCAAAACAGTACTAAAAGAACTGCCAACATTGTAGAATTTGAAAAACAAAGAGGATGTGGACTCAGCGTTGAGGCTGTGTTTCTGTATCACTTGGCCTGGGACATGCCTAACAGGTACTTCTACTAATCTTGAATCCAATTCCCAGGCCTCTAATATGAGCTACACTTTTCAAAAGGGACCCTAATATTAGGCGTCAACAGTGATTGCCATTCTGGAAAATGCAATCAGATTCAAACAAACTAAGCAATCTCGGTCCACCTGTAAAGTGTTCCCGAGATGAAACAGAGCGTACAAACGCTGTTTGACTCCGTCAGGTTCCTTGGGCAGCTATTCAGTATTCACACCCTCAAGATCAGATTAGAAATACCAATTGCATATTTGTTTTATTCATATAACAAATTCTGACAGTTACTATGACAACTATGGAGCTCTTTTGGAAACAATGACTGTATTTTCTTCTTCTTCTTCTTGGCCGTTTTTCTTTGTATTTTTTTTTCTCAAAATGAACTTGCATTAACTTCCTGCTGCAGTAAAACAAGGTACGCTGACCAATTCTCTACTTGTCTGTCTGCCATTCGTCAGGTACTTTTCTTCTGAACAAGAGCTCAGGAGCCACTTGTCTCCTTTCTCTCTTTCTTTCATCTGTCTTTGAAGCCGCCCTCTCCTACTTAACAGCTCCTCTGTTTTTCTCAGATTCTTCAGCCTGAACCAGAGCTCAGGAGTGCTGACCGTCAAACCGAACACTCCGGCAGGCAGCTACTGGCTGAGGGTCGGCGTGTCTGATGGGGTTTGGCCCGATGTGTACTCAGGGGTCAGAGTACATGTCAGGGAGCTGGAGGAAAAGTCCATCTTGTTGTCCGCCTCGCTGCGTCTGACCGGTAACGTTAGCAAAGACTTACCTCATGGCACAACACAATATTATCCATCACGGTTTTTCAGTTGCATTCCCAGTCTCAGTCATCCTCCACAAAATAGAGAGCTGGCTCTTTGTTGCCGTTGTTCTGTTCTTTTTTGAGGCCGATGTTGAAAGAGACAGCATCTGCCACAGGCGTGAATTAATTGGTACTTTTCATAGACTCATTATCAGGTTGTCAATCCAGTTAACGCTGAAATAATAGGCTGTCAGTAGACATTTTAACACTTGCATTATTTAACTGTTCTAAGTATTGTAAAGCAATCTTTCACATTGCTTGCTGGTAATAGTTTCCTTCTTCCTTCCTTCTCCTTCTTTTACACCCTGCAGTTTATGTTAGACTGTTCATTTTTCTGTCAGTCTCTCAGAGCAAATGGGAGTTGTAAAGGTCAATTTGGAAGTGTCAGGTAAAGTCCTTGACATTTAAAAAGCCATTCGGCAGCTATTATGGATGCCTCTGACTCCAAGTCATTATCACTTTTAGAGATTAAAGATGACTACCAACTTTCTACAGATATTATTGGAAGGTGGCACCACAAATGTGATTGATTTCACGGTCATTAAAATATTTTGTACAAGGCAGCTCTTCAAGACCCCGACTTTATTTCAGTGGAGGAATAAACGATCTTTACTTATTCGCCTTATGGATGATCAATAGCCGGAGATGTTAGGCTGCCGCTTGTGCTTATGGAATCAGAAACTCAGTAGGCTTTGATCAACTCCGTAGTTGTCATCGACGAGTCAGTAGCTCTCTCTTTGTCTCCTGAAGGCATAACAGCGAGAGAATTTATCGACTCTCACGTCGAGGGGAAGAGTCGGCTGGAGACGTTCTGGGACTTCCTGTCTGAAACCCTGTCTGTCAGACCGGGGAGCATCAACATTTTCAGCATAGCAGACAGGGAGGAGAGAACCGTGGACATCCATTTCTATGTGCTCACTGATAATGGCTACCTGCGCCCTGAGAAACTGCATTCTGTCCTCACCGCACATAAAAAGAAGGTATATATACCATCGCGCCTGATAGATAGAGATCAATGCTCATATATCAAGTGATACACTTGGGAGCTTGAGTGGAAGAGATAACGGGGCTCTTTATCTGCCCTTTTATTTTCACACCAACTTCCTGTCTGTTTACTGCCTGGCCCTGTCATGTCTCTTTGTCTCTCCCATTCATTTATTCTCTTTGTCTACTTTCTTTTTCCCCTGCTTCTTTCTGTCATCCATGTTTTGAATGGACATAATTTAATTCCTCTGTCATTCCTAATTTTATGTTATACTCCTTTAAAAAAAAAAAAACAGTTATAGAATAATAAAAGCATTTATTTAGATTAGGCCCGGCCTTCCTCTTTTGCATTGCTTGTGAATTCTTTTAACTATCCAAATGTATATCACTGTGTGCTCACCCACATTGGAGATACAAATCCTTGTATCTTCACTGACAATTATTGTAATTGCCATGCCTGTCTCCCGCATCTCCTCCCTTCCCTTCTCTGGCTCTCTGCAGCTGCAGTCACTGCTGCGTGCAAATGTGAGCCAGGTGCAGGTAGATGAGTGTGTGCGCACCGACTGCAAGACAACCGGCGGCTGCTCCACACAGCTAAGCCTCACTGACACGCCCACCCTGGTAGACTCAGGTGCCTTATCCCTGGTGTCAGTGACGGTGACCTCCTCGGCTGTGTGCGGCTGCGCTGCCAGGGAAGTGACCCACCAGCCCTGCTCCTCTTACCCCATTAGCCCCTGCCTTAATGGGGGCACCTGCGTGGACACCCAGAGTGGATACAGGTGAGAGGCATGTCTGCAGGCGTTCATGGGGACTGGAGTCGCAAGAGGCTCTCAAAAGATAGGAAACCGGAATGTGAGATTCCTGCTGTGCTGCACTCTTCTCTCTAGTCCTGTCAGGTTTAGTGTAAGGGTGTCATCTTGGAAAATGAGACCAGAATTACTAACAGCCCCTCTTGTGAGAAAAATCTCCTTCACCTGCAACTTGACCTAACTTGCTTTAGCTGCTCTGCTGTGTTGTTGGCTGAATATAGAGTGGCTGGATGTTTATAAAGGCTTTGGGCTATTTGCAATAAAGCAATGGGCATGTATGTGGACACCTATTTAAATTCTGAGTGTATCTTGGCCAGGTTATTAAATTAAGCCTTTAGATGTATAGCCTGATATTGAAAATGTTCAATTCTGGCGAGCTGTTTTGCAGAACTTGACAGTAAATAATGAACATAGCTTTTGTATCAAGGTCCTTAGCCATTCTTTGAATATTAACCATAGTAACCTTACATATTTATACATGTATGTAGTCAATATAAAGGCCTTCAACTTCGAGTGTATAGGTATCTGTGGGAGTCTATCGCAGAAGAAACAGCATGCCGTTCATTTCATGCACATTCTGCCCAGATTAAATAAATATAGGGCAAGGGGATTAGTACAACTCTGGCCCCCCTCTATGCTCACAACCTCTCAAAATCTCCTTTAATGCCATTTACATGCACACATGCAAGTTCGTGTAACAGTGAACAGAAATCTCTCTTTTTTTACTTTTATCTTTTAAAGTGTCTCTACCGCAGCTAATCTGGACACTGCAGAGATAAGTCCTTGTTCCGTAAGAAGTCTATTTCCCCGTATGTGCTATATGTGCCCCATATGAATGCACTACAACCATAAAGAATCCAATTTTTGCTTCTATCCTCTGTCGAAGGAGCTTAACAGGCAACCTCAGACGGCAGCTGATCATATATTGTCAGAAGTGAGAAAAACATGCCCTGCACTTCTTGATTTGGATTGGCATTGCTCTCATGAGTCACATGAAAGAGCGGTGAAAAGAGTGAGGTGCTGTGCACGCCATGTGCATATGTATGCATAAGGCTACACTCCATCTAAGCCGTCCCTTTCGCTGCGTCTATGGATCAGTATTCCCGACATGTGTTGCTCCGCTGCAGAATAAACAGTGATGGGGAGAAATACCCTCAGTACACACAGCCTTCCTCAGACATTGCATGGAAATAAATGGCTGTGACATTATCAGCAAAGCCAGCTTTTCTACATGCCTACATATCAGGAGATAGGAGAGATCAACCGGTCCCTTGCATCCTGGCGATCGCTGTGATATAATGAGCGGTATTTCATCACTGTTTGTATCTCTTCCTTTATGGTATTTTTGTATGGTTATTAAAATGTACCATTACGGTCTCACACACAACACGTTGAAGATAGGCATGAAAGAACGTTCCGTTTCCAGTTTCTGCGGGAGCAGTGATCCCTAACACTCAAGCTCTAATCAAAGTAGATAAGTACAAGAAGAGGCAATTGCACAGATATCAACCAAAGCGTGTAATACCTTAAGAATGAGAACGGGGCGGGTGGGGATAAGTGAGAAAAGTCCAGGAAATCAGTGATGGCGCCGTGCAGAGAAAAGAGAGAGAAATAGAATTAATTATCTCCTAACAAAGAAGATGTGATGTGCCGCGCGAGAGCGTTCTCCAGAGGGTTCAGCCCCGGCAGCTGAGATAGATGAAGAATAGACCGGAGTAATGTTGTGTTCATAGCTAATTGATTTAATGTAGAATTGAATATTCAGGGCTTTGTTGATGGATGAGAGCACTTTTCAGGTGTCCGTGGGCAGTCGTGAAAAGCCCCTTCCTGTGTGAATCAACACGACTGTCACGTCCACCGCAGAAAAGTCACCGCGCTCAGATTGGACAGCGCGAAGATTTCACAGACCACAAAACATGAACGACACTGATTGTTTCTTTCCCCCGTCCTTCACATTGATTTTCCTCACAGCTCTTATTTCGTTCTCCTCTCGGTGCTACAGGTGCCGCTGCCCCCCGCAGCTCGAGGGCCCAGAATGTCAGCAGACGAGGCTTAGTTTCCTTGGCAACGGCTATGCCTGGTTTCCCCCCATAAGGCCATGCTTTGATAGCCATCTTTCACTGGAGTTCATGACGGAGAAAGACGACGGACTGCTACTGTACGCGGGCCCGTTGGCCACTCTGCTGCCTGGGGAGAGCGAGGACTACATGGCTATAGGTAAACGATGAGTCCGGCCTGCCGGCGGACCTGTATTATATTTATAATATTCAAATGAATATTATATTTGAGTGCGTTGTTGCACTCAAATCATGAAATGTAATTCTCTGTTTAATTACTGAGTGGAAGCTAATCAGATATATGAGGCACAGTTTCTCCGCTAGTGTACTGCTGAGGGATATGAGAACTCACTCCAGTTATACAGCAAGTGCTTAATGTGCTGCTACATAGAAAACCCAGTTTAACAGTTTAATGAGAATTCAATACTTCGTTGTGTGCCACATGGCATAGTGCTCCAGAGTCACAACTGTGGTTCAGCTCCTGAAAAGACATGTGTCTCATTCAAGATCACATCGGCAAGGTTTATTGTCGCTAACACAAAGGCTCGAGGTGAAGGACAGAAGTAAAGATTGTATCAACCTGAATAGGTCTATGGAATGCAAGGTATTGGGTTTCATACTATCAGTATATTTATAAATGGAAATTCAATTGCGTAGGACTAATACTTCAGTGCAACCCAACGCACATTACTGTAATGACTCATGTTACTTATTGATACTACCGGTGGTGGTAAATATACTAAATATCAAAAGTAATTTTTTCCAGAGCATTAAAACAATGCTGCATGTTGTTGGAGTTAATGGCAAAGGATAACGATAATATAATGTTATTTCTTAACTATGATAGCAACCATTAAATCTTGTATTTTGGGCTTTACTGTATCTATGAAGGGGCTCAGTCGCTGCTGCACACACACAAACAACCACTTATACATATTTATTTTGGGGTCTCCAGTTAGCATTTTCTGTCACAATTATTCTTTTTCTTTTTTTCTAAACGAAGGCCAACTTCAACGGTTGGTTCATCCAAATTACAATAATCAATAGTTTTGTTTTTTGTTTTGTTGCCTCCACACCAATATAATGGAGGATAACTTTCATTTGATGGACTCACATCATTTAAAAATGAGATTTGAAAAGGTTCGGCAGCTACATCTCATTTCAGAAACGATATCAACATTATGGAATTATTCACCGGGCTCCCTGTGAACAATGATGTGTGTAAACTGACCCCTTAATTGATTTTTTTTCTGGAGAGCAGGTGATTTGAGATTCGCTGCAATAATCCTGTGTTATTTTGTATTGTCATTCTCTTTTTTTGTTAATAGTGTGTTTGTTTTGAGGTGAGACGTTTTCATACGTCCCTTGGGCCTATGTGAAATAGTCATGTGCAGCTTGTCTGTTTTTTCTTTCTTTCCAATACATTTCTTCACAGTTTTTTTCTTGACCTTGTCAGTACATTTTGCCCGAACAAGCAAGTTAATCTCGTTTTCTACAAATCTCTAAGAGTCTTTTAAAGCCTCCACGCCGCCAACAGCTGTGGCTGGAGGCTTTATGTTTTTGGGTTGTTTGCACCATTATCGTGAACGTGATATCTCTGGATCGCCTGGAGGGAATTCCTTCAAATTGGTCAGAAACATCCATTGGATTTTGACGGTCAAAGGTCAAGGTCAACCAGTTCTCGTGTCCATCCCATCCTCATGAACGGGATGTCTCAGAAATGCCTTGAGGGAAATTCATTACATCCGGCACAAACATCAGCTTGGACTCAAGGATGAACTGATTTGAAATTGGTTGTCGAAGGTCAAGGTCAATCTGAAAGTAATGACATTTTGGACAGACGTGGATGTAAACTGCAACTTGACTGGTCAGCGAAGGCATACACCTTCTAGTTTGAGTTTCATTTGGGTAAAATTATGATCTTGATTTTCTTCAGAGTATCTAATGTTAATTCTGAACTTTATTTTTCCTCAGAATTGATAAGTGGGACACCAAGTCTGAAAATTAACCACGGTTCTGGGACCCTGGTCCTCCAGTTAACAAATAACATTGGGGTGACTGACAGACGCTGGCATCGCCTTGATGTGAGGAGCAACAGTAAAGTAAGAGAAGCACACCTTTACATGTTGCTCTCGAGATGTCAGAATAAACTATGTCCTGTGATTTGTAGAGAGGCTGGCTATCGTGTACTCACACATCCATATTTGCAGCAGCAATGACCTCTCTCCACTCTCCCTCAATTTAAAGGAAGTGCGCTTCACTCTCGATCGATGTTCCAGTGCAATTATCATGGAGACAGAAGGCGTGGACTCATGGGCAGTGACAGAGGACCGCTCATCCTGTGAAATCCGCGGGGTCACACCCAACCGAGACAAGTAAGATCAATGATTAAATGTACCAAGCCTGACCAACACTGCACAAAATACCAACCAGGCGGTTCTTCTCTTCTGAAGGGAGACATAAGTACTGAATAATGGGATAAATAATACATTGTGTTTATTATATTCCATGACATATACATGAGCATGTTGACATGAATAAATAAATGGGGCTATGTTGGTGGAAGTAGCCAAAGATTCTCTCCAGAGGTCCTTTTGGGGTTTTCCTGTGGTTTCAATCTATTAATCTTCTATGATCTTTTTATCTTCACTGTTTTTAAATCTAAAAGGATGATTGGAGCATAGGGAAAGTGTCTGAGCACCACATGTCCCCATAGGGATAAACCTATATCGAGTGCAACAATAGTAGTCACAGAGGCAGCAGTTTGCAAGGTGTTAAAAGGGGGAAATTAAGAATAAGCTCAATTACGTATACTGCCTATACTGTATATAAAATATATTCCTGTTGAAGCATCAGTGAGTAAAGGATATTATTTTGTTTAGTTAGTGTATTTCATGATGAGTTTAATTGGTAGCATTTGTAATATACGTGTATAAATACATTTACAAAACATCACCCACACAGTTGTAGTTAAGAATTGTTTATTTGAGACTGAAAGATTAGATTAAGCCTACAGTAGTGGTGGGACTGTAAAATTAAAATAATTACATTTTAATTAAGTCCTAATGATTATTTGTATTATTGATTAATTCATTGATATTGTTTCTGATTAAAAGTTTAGTTCATAAAATGTAAATAAAATGTGAATAAAACAGTTCGAGAAATGTTCCTAGTGCCCAAAATGGTCTTTTCAGAACACAGGCACAAACTCAAAGATATCCAGTTTAATATTGCTGAAGGCAGATAATGTTTGGCATTTTTTCAAATAGATGCATATCAATTTTTTGTTGACTATTTCATTTATTGATTTATTGTTTCAGCTCAAAAGTTATCTAACAAAAGCCAGTTGGAGCATTTTCAGCGTTCCCCGATGTTCCCTATAAGTACAATTTTACAAACTTTAAAGGGCAAATGTTCTTTTAACATCCCTCTTTCACATAAAAAAGAATAATGTCCATATCTCTGATATATTATAAAAACACACAGCCTTTTAGATCATGTTCAATAAATAGTGTCTAAAAAGGGGTTTGTGCATGCATGAAATAATTTCTTGAAATCTAATCAGATAGTGAGTCAGACTGTTTTAGGCTCACTGCGTTCAGTATGTGTCCTCTCTGGAGGGAAGAAATTGTTGGTGAAATCCTCAGATACAATTCTTAAAATGTTAATTAATCTTTCTGGCTGTGTTTCTGCACATAGTCACAGCTGAGTTAGTTTCCCCCAGAGTGGGCTCGGCCAGACACATGTGATCATGGTTTTGTTGTATAATTAAGCTATGAAATTATAACGTTTATTAATTAACATCAGGGTGTTGCTACTATTCATTTTAATAACTTAAAAAAGAGCCATTTACTCTCATCGGTGCATTTGAGTTTCAACTCCTTAAGTAATACAAATAGTCATGTCATTAAACAGGGAATGTGCTCGTTAACAAGCCAAAATTAGCATTGAAAAATATTCTGTTTTATCTCATTCGTGCAAGAGTTGCTGTGCTGAATCAGTTTGTATTTTCATCATTTCAAGCATATGTAACTTACTTGTTGTGCTTTGATTTTCCCAATAATGGAAAAAGAACAAGAATAAGATGCCATATGTATTGTCAGCGAGCAGTGACAGTGGTGACAGCCTCATCAGAAAAAGAATGAAGCCATGAATTTTAACATTGACAGCTTATACGTGTGTGCGTTCCTTTTCTACTGCTTGCATTCTGTGTTTCTTTATATTGCCAGGTGTGTTTTGAATTTTAACCTTGATCATTTATATGGGGCTGTTTCCCTTTCTTCCCCTCTGTTTACTTGCATATTGAGAGTTGCTTTTCTTTCCCAGGTATCTGAATGGAAGTCAAGTATTGCAGCTTGGAGGGGTCAACAATAACATATCCTATGAATACCCACAGCTGCAGCACAAACATTATACTGGATGTATAAGGAACCTACTTGTGGACAGCAAGGTGTGTGGAGCAGGCAGAGTTTAATGAATACATGCATCGCCATGATAGATGGAAAGATTGCCTGTTGAGTTACATTGGTGCTGGAGGCTCTGTGTTTTATTTCTTTACCTTTTTATTGTGCTGTGTATACTGTGTGTAACACAGCTGCTAATAAAAAAAGAGCACCTGAATCAGTGGACTGATGGAAAAAAAGCGTGCACACATTCTCGTGCATGTGCATCCTCATGCGCGCACACGAGACAGGGACCTTCTAATAAAGAAAGTTATCCACAGCGCTCCTTGTGGCCAAAGAGTAAAGATGCACAAGTCACCAAAATATAATATTGTTTCAAAAGCAAAAGGTCTCATTAAGCAGCAGAATGGTATCTGTCAATATTATGTTATTATGTATTACATTTTTGGATTATTAAAAGTAATGCGTAAATGTATAAACAGAATTGTAATATTGTTCTGTAGTTGGTTTTGGTGTACATCTGGATAGTTAAATCTATAATAATACGTACTTTATAATGTGATCCTGGTTTTGAATGTAAAATATGAATCTGCAACTAAAGCTGTTAACAAATGTAATGAACTAAGATGTACAGTGTTTCTCTCTGAAACAGCATACAATGAAAACACAATGTCAATACAACTAACAAGTCTTGTACGTCAATAACCTTGTGCACTGAAAGGCTTCACACTTGTTTTCTCTAACTGCAACAACCTCATTGTCATGCTGCTACAAACAGACAAAAGATACCATACGAAGTGATTCCCTTTCTGAAGGGCATTTTGTGATGATTACAACTTAAGTATCTTGTGACATTATGTCGATAATTCTTTTTATAATACTATCTATTGGTGTATAGTGCTTCTTTTATGTTTTTCACAGTTCTATTTGTTTTTATAGTTTTTTTAGGTCACATCTCTTATTTTGTACTTCTTATGATCAAGTGGATAAATCAAGATAGAATGTATTATTATACAGTCAGCAATCAGATATACATTTGTAGTCTTTTACATTTAATGGCAAGATTCAATTGTGTTTCTCCATTTGCAATCACATTTCCACTCGCTCCACTATTATTGGAAGCACAGCAACATCCACCCAAGTTTTCCTCCTCTTCTTTCTTTTCTTTTTCTTCTTGCATTCAGCTATATGACCTTGGTTCCCCAGCTGAATCCGCCAACACTGTGCCAGTGTGCTCTCTTATTGATGACCACTGCAACAGCATGGAGCAATTGTCCTCTTGCGGCAAGAGGGGTCGCTGTCACGGCGAGTGGGGCTCTTTCGGCTGCCTGTGTGAATCAGGGTTTACTGGGCCTCAGTGTGACCAAGGTAAGCATATGAATTGGCTTTCAGTTGACTGCTGTGTTTTAGAAAGGAGCAGTGAGAGCTCAGTGGAGTTTGGGATTTTAAGCCTCACTAAATGGACAAATCCATATGGGATGTGGTAAATTCTGCGCTCCAGAAAAGTCACTTTGCTGCAGCGGGGAGATAACTTTGCCTACAAAAAAGTGCTTTTACAGAACAGCACGCCCCTCACGCTGTGATATCTTCAATTATGTCTCCTTTGACAGCTGAATTAATTGAACAAGCCTTGTGTGTTTTTGGTGACAAGGGGCTCCAGAGTTCTCCTTCGACGGCCGGAGCCACATTCAGTTCCAGCTCTTGTGGTCATTGCCTGCGCGAGAGATGAGGGTCCAGGTCGGGGTTCGGACACGTGCCGCCTCTGGTGTCATCCTCAGCCTGCTTTCCCAGGAGCAGAATGAATACCTACGTTTAGAGGTGAGTCACGACTGGTCATTCCCCTCCACCTTGACAGCTCTGATTGTCTTGTCTGTGGGCCTCAAGATGATAATTAGGCCCCAGACAATGATTGCTGCAAATACTTGTCAGGCTGAGAGTGAGTAATATCAGGGTTGGAGACATATGCGTGGATACTGAGGGGGCCGGGTGATTGACATATGTATGTTCTCAACAAGGTCTTTCAGTAAGTGAAGAATGCTGCTATTGAGAGGCTGCTATTTAAGAAATTATTTCTTTGTTCAAGGTTATTTCTGTGTGTTTCAAAACCCAATTTAATATGGCAAGAAAGCAACTGTGAGCTCGAGTGAAGGACAGATTCCCTGCTCTGAACTTGAGGCTTTTTGACACAGCTTGCTTCAAGTCATGTCTGTATGCATGCTGCTCCCTTTGCCACAACCGGTGTGGAGTGGTGCTCACGCAGAGCCTTCCTCCTGGAGACAAGTCTACCTCACTTTGCCAACCCTCCAGAAGAGCGTGCCTCTCCTGCCTGATACATTCCTGAGTGGATAAGAAGCCGGTGTTTCGTCAAGAACTTTCCTCTCATTGACTGGCAGGCTGAGCGTAAACAGCACCTGGAAATAAATGGCTGTGTTAGGACTGTCACTTTTGGCTAACTCACAGGTCGGCTGTTCTCAGTGCGCCTGTCTCCGTTGTGATGTATTCCACGCCGCTGGTTTGTCTTTGAAAACATCTTGTCTCGTGCGTGTTACTTGTTAGACAGCATTGTTTAAAGCAAAGACCTCATCTCTTGTTCCTCTTTGGATCTTTGAACTTCATGAGGAAAAACAATGTTGTCCTCTCCCCTCGTTGCAGTCCCACAGTGACAGAAATAGGAAAAGGCTGTAGCCTTTACTGTATGCTGGCTGTGAAGCCTCTCTCTGAAACCCTCTCTGGAGTTGATTTGGTGAACTGTATAAAACATCTGATGTCTGTCTGCGGCAGCATGCTGAAACATTTTCAGCCTGGTTGTCTCAAAGCTCTTAGAAACACTTGAGCTCAAGCCTGGCGTATTTGCGGACACAAGCCCTAATTTAAAGGGCTGTCTCTCTACCCTTTTTTCTTTAGGGTAGATATGGGATAGAGTGCACACTGAATAAATAACCACACTTTCACACAAAGGTTATCTGAGGCTAGCTGGGTATAAACAACATGGAGCTCTCCAAGGAATATGGTGTCTCATCTAATGCAGTGTGTGAAGGGTGTTTTGGCATGCACTACTTTGTCAAAGACCAGTGACCCTTAAGAACAGTAAAACTCTAAAATCATAGCCTTTCTTTTTTTATTTTTATTAAATGTGACTTTTAAAGTTCTGCTGAAATTCAGACTTGAACATTCTGTGCTTAATGGTGATTGTGTAGATCTCTGGGGGCGCTACAGAAAGTTTATATAATCAGATTTTTTTTCCTGAGTATTGATTGAGTCCTTTGTCCTTTGCTCATTTTTGTTGTGGACTTGGGGGAAGGATGAGCCAGTGGGGAGAGCGAAGTCAGCTTTTACTGTAAGTGTGTGTGTGTGTGTGTGTGTGTGTGTGTGTGTGTGTGTGTGTGTGTGTGTGTCCAGTGGGAGGGAAGCATTTGAAATGCCCATGCTGAGGGAGCAATAGTTAATGCAGGCTGGGCTGAATGTGAATTATCTTGCCCCACTGTTTCCAATTAAGCTTTGGACATGTACAAGCTGCAGTTATGGGAGCCCCTCATTGGTTAGGTCCATTGTGTTCGCTCATCCTTAACTGCTGAAGATAATTGTTGTTTCTTGTATACCTTCCCTTCGGGATCCCTCCGGCCTCCGCCATGCAGCAATGTGTACGGCAGCTCTGCAAAGCATCATAGCTGCAAAATTACTAAATAAATTTTCACCACTGAAATTTTCATGCCATTTTTCCTGTCAGGTTCACCACAGAGAGTCTGTTCTTTTCTTAGTCAAATAACACACTTCTTGCCTGGCCCAACCTTTGCTTCCTTTTCTTTCACCACGGGAGCTGGCCTACTTCTTATGATCTTGTTATGCTCAAGATCTGTTTTTGCACATCAACACAACACAATATGGCAGGAGTCCAGGTCTGCCTGTTTAGAATTTGTCGCCCCATTTTACATTTTTATTTAACTATTCCAAGCCGTGAAATCCTGATCAATGACAAAACAGACCAGCTTGTTTGGGTTTCAGCAATGGAAGTCTTCCACATGCAGTCCTGTCATAAATCTGGAACCCATCCATAACACATACAAGCATATGTATTATTTCTTGCTACTTTTGGTTATCTTGTCTGTTTGAATGCCTGCATTTCAAATCAGCAAAGCTCCACTGTGTATCTCAGATTATTCAGGGTCTGCTGGCTGTTTTCTACAACCTCGGCGATGGAGACTACAACCTGACACTGCCCTACCATCGCCTCAGCGATGGAGAGTGGCACGAGGTGGAGCTGGATCGGTATGGCAGAGAGTTCACACTGCGACTGGACGGAGGCGGAGGACGGCGAGAGGTTACGGCCTCACCTGGGCGGAGTTTGGAGATCATTATTGACCCCTCCGTGGTGATGCTCGGAAACTCTTTTCCCTCCGGACACAACCGGAGCTTCCTCGGTAGGTGGCTGCTTACGTGCTTTGGTTTTATGAGACTGAATTAGTGTATATTAGATTTGAATGCATGAACGAAATAATTCATGTTGAGTGTAAGAATCATTGGATGTGTTGCATGAATCAACAGGTTCATTTGGAAATAAATGAATTGGCAAACACAAACTGAAAGGAGTGGACTTTACAGTTAAGTTGAATACTTGTTCAAATTACTGGGCATATACGTAATTCAGTGTTTATCTTACCACTCCCTGGTGCTTCTACATTTCACAACCTAATCCAAAGTTGTTTGATCCCTTTGTTTCATGCGGATGAGAGAAAGGGAGTTTGTGGGACTAATCTGTATTTAAATGATGTGTTAGAGCCTCATGCTTCCCGCGGAGTGAGCCAGCAGAGAAAATATCCTGCAAAAAAAAAGAAGTCCATGCTGACAGCTTAGCCTCAGGCTGTTTGTGTGTTTGCATGCGTGCAGCTGTGTCAGGGAGTATGTTTCTGTGTGTCAATGCGAGTGTGTCTGAGCTTGAGTTTACAGCCCTACCAGGGTGTAAATGCGTGTCCATAAAAGATTTTGCCCGAGGACTGGTGTCTTCGAGTGTCTTTTGGCATTGTAAATTCAGTTTTTTTTTTCTCTCCTCTTCTTTTTTTTCGTTTTCCACCAGGTTGTTTGCGAGATGTGAGGTTTAACGGCCGCTCCATCCCTCTGGGAGGGGAGCAGCCTACGGAGGGGCTTCAGGTGGTCACTTCACAGGGCGTCTCTGTTGGCTGCTATTCAGAAGCCTGCAGGAAACATCACTGCTCCCTTCCCGTGGTCTGTGTGGACCTCTGGAGACACTATGAGTGCAGGTGCTGTAAATAAACACAGAATAAATAACCCGGGGTGTTAATGACAGCATACAGTTTGCAGGCACGTTCTGTACACATTTGCACACGCACATCCAGAGCCCACTATAAGCATAAAACGACTAACGCCAACACTCAACTCAAAAGAAATGTCACACACAGTTGCCCAGTATAGATTTCCTATAGCAGGTAGATAGAATAGTGTAACCTTTTGGAAAGGAACTTTAAATGTCAAGTAACATATTAACAATATTAGCAACTGGTCACGTTAGGTTGATTGATATTTATTATCATTTGGCAGGTATAAACAAGTTCTGGGAATTAGCATTTATATGTAGAGGTTTTCAAAGCAACATATTATTATTTACATAAATGCATGACTGGTAACCCTAACGTTGTTCTCATTAATAGCATATTAATTATCTATCAACATTAGTAAAATGTTAATAAAAAAAAGTGAATTCATTAACTATAATGAAATCACAAGCTCAAATTTCTAAATCCACATCCACATAAATCAGAAAAAAACAAGAATTGCGTAGTTAAAAGTGATAGAGTATTACTAAAAAATCACAGTTTGTGCATGTATGTAAAAGTCTAGTGGCGTCCACCAGGTGGCAGCGTGGCTGAGTGCAGCCCATGTTCCACTGTGTGTTTACCAGTGTGTCGACCTGAGAGAACAGTGTCTAACAGTCTCAGTCTTTAAACTCTGCAGGACCACTCAGCCTCCTTGGCTGTGATTTTAAGAAACAGTGTGGGGCTTTCCACAGCTTATCCATATTCTGTGACGGCAGCACAGCCTCCGGTTACAAAGCCCTGTGAGAAGCAAGGGGCAGTACAGTCGACACTTTGTAACCTTCAAAGAGCATATCTTTGAATCTGGTTTAAGGACTGTAACTCCTAAGGGATTTAACTTTACACAGCTTAGGTGTCGTAGCTCTGTAGAACTCAACGCTCCTTTTATCTGACAGCTTCCCAGGAGTCTCTCGTCTTTGCTTTACACCGCCGTCTCTCCGCTCTGCACAGGTGCCCTCCGGGCCACATGACCAGAGAGAACTCCCTGGGCAAAGTGTGTGTCTACACGCTGTGCGCCAGCCGGCCGTGTCGCCACGGCACCTGCGTGGCTCACTCCCCATCGCGCTACTCGTGCCGCTGCAGCGAGGGCTACCGGGGACGCCACTGTGAGGTGACGCTCGCCATGTTCCACAATGAGGACGGCAACAGCCTCAGCCTCAGCTCCATGTTCGCCATCAGCATATGTGTCATGGCCTTTCTAGGTAGCTATGTCGACTATGTCCTCTTCTACCTGTGGTAACCCAACACTCGTGTCACCATCGCCATCTCGTCTCGTGCTTCTCTTTTATGTATTCTGGGTGTTTTTGTCTGCCTTTTTCTTTTCTTTTCATCTGTGATCCATCGATTTTCATCTTGTATTTTTGTTTCTTCGCATCTTCATGGTATAATCCTCACATTGTGTGTAACATCCACTCTTTCATCTGTTTTCCTCCCCTTTTTGGTTCTGTGAAATCTACATACACATACTTGTTTGTTGTAGCCATATTGATCTCTTGAGTTGTACCAGGATGTGATTTCTCCATGGGAGGTTGGCAGAAACATGAAAAGAACTGATAGAGTAGCAGGGAGGGGAACATTGTATGTATTCATTTATGATTCACAGGGAAGCTGTAAAAGTCTCCGGAGAATTGGAGAGCTTCTTTATGTGTTTTTCTATGTTTCTCATCACTTCTGTGTCCCCTGCCTTTTCCAATGTTATGCTCTGACTTCAGAAGTCAATTTCCTTCTCAACCTTACATTTTATGTGTCCAACCATTTTTTATATCCCTCCCTCCTCTCATTTTACTCCCTTGATGTGCCTTTCCTTCCACATTTCTGTGTATATTTCTGTATTCCCAAATCCCCCTCAGTGTGTCCATATTGTCGATGCACTAAATACACTATTTGGAGCTGTAATCAGGGATCACTTGCATCCAGAAAATCTGCCAAAGTAAGCACAGCTTTTTATTGTCTTTTACTTTAATTAATTTTATTCACGGGTAAGGTTAGATATACAAGACGGTCTGTCTCATATGATATGATATGGACAAGCATTCCTGTGGTTAGAGGTCGTGCAATGAGCAGTATGCCAGAAAGAAATAACAATAGCAAACAGGATAATCTACAGAATCATTTGTGCCAAAATGCAGACACATCTTAGCTATTCACAACGGCAAAAATCATATCTCCTCTTTAAATTTGAATTTGTTCATTGTGTATTTTAAAACACATGCTGGCTGGAGGATAATGTACCGGCTTGCTATTTACATCCTATTAATAAAAAATGAACCTCTTCAATAGCTGCCCACGGAGGACTATTTCTTCAATATTAAGTATGTGGTAATGTGGTCTTGAGCTCTTTGTTGAGGTATTTGAAAAATAAAAAAACTTTACGACATATCTTGTGACGAAGTAAAACTTGAACTGCCTTCAATCGACATATTGGCAAGTCACATTGTAAAGGATAAATGCTCCAACCAGAATATTACATCAAAGTGTGGCTGAATAACAGGCATGTTCATGCAAACAAACTAGTTTTTTGTTGCTATATTTATGACAGCTTTATCAAATCAAGAAAAATGTAGTGCACATTAGGTTATTATCTTGAACTTTATGCATTGTTTGGTGGCAACATGTTTTCACTCCGACGCTTGGTCAGTGGCCCGGAGCTTCAACTCTGGCGCTCTCGGTACCGCTCTAGCCTCGGTCTTGAATGTGCCAGCTTCCACTTGTTACGTGTCTTTTCAAAATACATTTCTGTCTTCACGAGAAGATATGTTTCGGCAACAAAATCCCTTCAGGTTCAGGGAACGAGCGAGATTGACTTACCAACGGCCCGCGTGTAGCGGTCGGTGTGGACGGGGCTCCTGCGCTTGTTTGATCCATGCCCCACCGCTCCCAGCCGCTCTGTGTGCCGTCTTTCTGTTTTCTACGCAGTTGGTCTGAATGTCCAATTATGAGGCGGGTGGGTTTAGATTGGAGTTAGTTGAAAGTCCGGTGCTGCGATATCAGACATTGAAGGGCACTGACCAACCGTTGATATTTGACAAATTGGGAAGCGGATTGTTTGAGGGCAAAAAAAAAACACGCTGGCATTAACAAATTCAAACTGTGATGAATATGGAAAATAAATGAATACATCTAACAACAAGCACCAGATTGAGGCAGTGCTGTGAATATAAAGTTCAGTTCGCAAGAGTGCACGATAGTGCAGAAAAGAATCAAGTGAGAACAAAATGGAAGTTTTTATGAAATATTTCAAAGTATAAAATGAATTGGCAAGCCTTAAGCATGGGAGTCTGAGGGCCTTCACTGAAAAAGCCTCCCTTTGAAGACTTAGACTTAGGCTGATCCAAGGCTGCTTTCTGATATGTAAGAGGTCATGAGTTCAGAAATATAGACGAGAGCCCAACCACTGACTGTTTTATAGGTGAGGAGTAGAATCTTAAAATCAATAAGTATAAGCTGAGGGTTATTTGTTCACTTCGTCTCTGTTGAGAGCTGCTGAATTATGAAGTTTTTGTACATGACTGAGTACATCGGGATTTTAAGCAAGACAGTATGAATATGGGTGACCCTTTTCAGATATGGAGTACCTAAACAAACTAATGTGGGATATATTTATTAGCATTAGCGTTAGCATTTTTAAACACTTCTAAATTAAATTGAATTCAGGGGTCTAAAAAGAAGGACAAAGTTAAAGTGAGCAAAACAGATTTTTAAGGAAGTGAAGCCTTCTGGGCCTTTTGGCTTCATAGGCAGGTGCATCTGTATATCTGTTAAAGATTTAGAGAATTGTTTTATATGTTTGCATTATGTGACCAAGTGGAAGCATAAACAAACTGGGAAATAGAGAGCCTTGAATTGAACCCTGAGGAGCACCACCAGTTGATTCTTATGAAAAAGAAAATCAATTGTCATTTCAACTTAGATCATTACTTTTAAAAGTTGTATCATCATATTTGTTATTAATGATAACCCCTCTTCTGTTTATGAATCAATAATTGTGTTATGTGTTGCAGAGTCTTAAGTGACATCTTTAAAGTCCAATACCCAAATATATAACATTTCTAATGTGTTTTTGTTTTTTTTAAACTAAAAATGACTGAAACAATTAATCAGTTATCAATATGGTTGCTGATTAATTTCCTGTTGACTGACAAACCGATTAATCAGCTAATGCCTCAGCTCCAGACCTGAACCATTTATGTGCCGATGACACTGTCCCACTTGTGCAATAGAATTGCACGATTGATGGTGTCATAAGCTTTCGTAAGATTTACGAGGACCAAGATTTAATACCTACCCACATCTGCTGCCAGCAAGGCCTTTTTAAATGTGTATGCATTGATATCGCTGCAGAAAAGATGATCTGTCCCTTTAATTCATTGTTAAGGTCGAGGACAGGGATGAGTTCATTGTGTTAGTTTAAGGCAATATAGCTAAGAAAAATATAATTTTCTGGTCCTTTACAAAAATCGAAGGACGAAAGTATGTGCAGGTGTGAGTTGCTCTCACGTTGATGCACTCCTTCCTCTGTAGGGCCGCGTGCTGCTTATGAGTCTTTCTGTCAGAGACAGGCTTTTAAAACGCTTGGGCAATTCAATACATTGTCTCTGCCTATAACTGACTCAACGTTTCCCTCCAGAGCTTGTGACTAGTATTGGGACATCAGTTATTCTGACACGTGAGTGTGAAGCGCATAAAGCGGTCTTCAATATTTGACAATAAATTCAAAGATGATAAAGTGTGGCCTTGGCATCGTTCATGAAAATTCATGTGTTGCTTGCATGCCAACTAAAGAACGGTGCTGTTGCTGATGAGGCATTTAAATTCAAGGCTTAAATTCTTCACCTCACCAAGAATCACCGTCTGTTCAGAAACACAATGCAGACTAGAAAGAGCCGTCTTGAAGACTGTACAGTAATTCGATTTTCACTCCTTTAAATAGGGAATAAAATAAGTATTTGTCTCAACCTTAAATCAAAAAGAAGAACCAGTTTTACGTTGTTACCAAAGGTCCTGAATGTGGACATAATATTAATCCAGTGATTTAATGAAGATGTGAATATGTAGTTGTTTCATAATCACCACAGGAGCTGCAACCATAAATAGCTACACACCCTGCACACTAGCTGCACTCAGCGAGACTGCTAGCTGGGTGCAAAATTAAAGGGGGACTCCTGCTCTGCCTCAACGTGCATTAAAAGTTAAAATGATCATCCATTATTGAGTTTTACATAAGCCATCACACACCGACCAGAATGTGAGTTAAGCATGAGCTATCGACGGAGCCAGATGAGGTGATTTCTGACCAAGCCTCATTAATCCAGCATCAAATCTGACATTCGGGTTTTTGAAGAATGGAAGAAATTAGCTTCCCATATGGCCTCTGGATGCAAAGCAATCATGTAAAGTGCCTGTACTTTTTTATTCCCTGATAAATAAATTATTTTCTCAACTCTTCACCATCACTCATCTGTCTCATTTCCTTCTGCTCGTTCGTCAGTTTTCCTTCCCCTGAACCACCTTTTCGTCCACCTCGCACTTCATTTTTTCTCATTAACCTCAGACCGGAGCGGCAGTGAAAGGGTTAAGTGTTATGATCAAACTGTGTTGTAGTTGTTTACTCAGCGCTCATTCATAATGCACAGTCCGGACCGGGCTAACATCATAATACCCTGCTCATAGTATCGGTTAGAGGGCAGAGAGGCAGCAGCATTATGGATTGATGAATGACTGCGATGTTTGTTCTCCACCCTGAGTGATATTGATCTCACTGCAATGTAACTACACACACACACACACACACACAACTCTGGGCAGCAGTGGCTGCAGGCGAACGGGCAAAGTTTTTCAGCAGGCAGCTAGTGTGTTTGTGCGTGTGTGTGTGAGGGGTGCGAATGTGTGTTTACCTGTGCCTAATTGTGTGCGTGTGTGTGTGTGTTGGAGTGCTTGTGCTTCCCTCTGTGTTATGTATCGAACCCCGTACCTATATAGATGTGTAGAATATCAGCTCAGGTGGGGTTGAGGTGAGGTGCCTGCAGGCAGCACCTCGAAAGCAAGTAATTCTGGGGGCCAGAAGAAGGGCCGGCGTCTACCCGGCGCCGGGCCTCATCGAGATTCTGGTGTTTTCTGCGAGGGCGCTCTGGCGCAGCGGTGAAGGAGCCGGATCGGCTGATCAATACAGCTCTCCCTCCACCCCATACTGAAGACAATCTCTCTCTTTCTATATGATATTAGAGCAGCATGCAATAAAAGTTGTTGCAGCTGAGGTGTTAAAGATGTTCCAGGCAAATAGAGATGATGATAGAGATGATAATTGAGATAACGTTTTTTTTTTTCCCGGAGAGATTAGCTTTCAGGGAGTTGTTTTTCTGTCAATGTTTCTGAACGTCTGCCTGTTAGTGTGACCCCAAAGAGCCGTCGGTGCATTCTTCTCTTTCGAAGCACTTACTTTAAAAATCCAGACTAATGTGATTACCTTGCATTTCTCCGAAGATTTCCAATTAAACTGATACTTAGCACACACCATATAAACCATTCTAGTTGAAATGGATCCCATCTAGTGTGAGAGATAAAAGCCGAGGCCAGGCAGAGGCCAGCGAAGGACTGAAAAACACGAACCATGAGAGCCTTAATGAGTGGGGAAGAGAAGAGGAAAGACAGAGGGACGTTTCAATACAGAGAAACAAAAAGAAGAATTACAGATTAAAAAAGAAAGAGAGTGAACTAGTAAAAAACAGATACCGATGAAGGGAGAAAGAAAAAGGGAATGGCAGATGGGAGAAAAATATTGGTTGAGATTAATGGACTTTAAAGGTCAGTCCAGCATGCTGTATAATTCAGCACACAATAGCTGTGATTGATGTGTATGCTTCAGAACCTTTTCTGCTCGGCTCCCGCAGCATTCCTTTCCACCTTCAGCAAAGCCACCAAGGCTTTAAGTTTAAGCTGGGAGGAGTACAATTCAGTTAATAGGTTTCCAAGGAACTGCGGTCTTTGATAAGTCAGGAAGCAGAGATGCAACATCAATGGGAATAGGTGGAAACGTGGGGCCTTTGTTTCCATGTAAGTTCCATTAGTATGTCTTAACTGTACAGTCAGTGCAACTGATAGGTCTTCCAGGACAAATTAATGTGATGGAAAATCCATTTAGTATGTTTTAGTCAATATTACCTATTTAGAGTGATGTTTGCTGTTTTTTTTAATTCGCCGACAAATGTATGTATTCATATTTTACAGTGTTTGTTTGTATCATTACTTTCCGCTCACGTTGTCAATTTCATGTACACCCAAAAAGATGTGTTTTTCTGCTCACTGTCTGCTTTCAATTATGCGAGTGTGCTCCCGCTGAGTTAACCTGCTCTCTGGCACCCCTCAGTGTTGATGCTGGGCCTGTTCCTCTACTCCTGCTGGAGGAGACACAAGGGCCTGAAGGAGGGCGTGTACCATGTGTCTGCACACCACGGCGAGTGGGAGGACATCCGTGAAAATGTGCTCAACTACGACGAGGAAGGTGGAGGGGAGCAGGACCAGGTAAACACATACACAAGCCGGCATGTATATTTGCAACACAGGCAGGGAGAGTAAATAAAGCACTCAACACTATGATTGCACTGCTGTAAGGGCTCCTTCCATTTGTATGTGTTTGAAATGCCATACAATATTTCAGTAAAAGTATATGAGAATCCAAAAAATATAGAAAAGACGCTAAAGCAGCAAACAGGGACAGAGTGATTGTTGGTGGCCTGAAAAAAATCAAATTTCAACTCCCTGGAGAGCTGGGCATGTGAGTCAATTAGCTGAAATTAAGCAGTCGCCAATAGCTGCTAATGCCTTTGTTTTAATAGTGCTGGTAATAGCAGTTTTCACCCCCTCAGCAATCAGATAATTAATTACTTGGCTAATCAATGGTGCCTTTGATGCCAACATCTCTTCCTACATGGCAAAGCTTAGTCTTAGTCTGAAGATCAGGTTCATTTCCTAGCAGAGGCATTAACTAGTTACACTGCTATGAGCACAAATTGGTGTCATATAGCAATGGTGTTTTCCATTATCTCTTAAATTCCCCCCCCCCCCCCAAAAAGATTACAGGAAAACATGTCTCTTTTCTTTTCTTCTGCCCTTTCCTCTCTGTCGGTCTCTCAGAATGCCTTTAACATGGTGGAGCTGCAGCGCTCTCTCCAACCCAGCCCAGCACAGTCCCTCCGGTACAGCTACCCACAAAGCATCATCTCCTACCCGCAGACTAAGATTCCCCAGGACAACATTAAGAAGGGGGTGTCTAATGGGAATGGCAGCGCAGCTATAGCCCTGCGTCTGGCCTTCCCCCCGTCAGAGACAGAGACCCTGCCGTCCCCTCTGCCTTTCCGCCGCTCCCAGAAAACCCTTTCCTTCTCCAGCCAGGACTTGGCCCGCTACCTGTGTGAGGTCATTAGGGACATGGAGCACCCGGGGGAGCTCGGCACCATGACCACACCGCGTCGTCCCTCCCGGAAGGAGCGCAGCCTGGCGGCGGTGCGCTCCCTCAGCTCCCTCAGCACATCTCAGAGTTCAGAGGTCAGGCTTCAGGCGGCCCACAGCACCCGGCTGGACAGGTTCAAAACGCTCCGAGCTGTGGTTAGCGATTTGAGAGGAGACTCCAAGGCTCCGGAGGGCCAGAAAGACAAACTGAAGGACAGCAGAGGGCAGCTGAACTGTGAGAAGAGCGGGTGAGGCTGCACTCGGAGAAACAGAACTGAAGGTTGCAGAAAGCAACACAAATCAGAACGCATTGGTGGAATTCCAAAGGGAGATAATTAAATGTGAAATTCTCTGAGACTGGGAGGTTGCCCAGGGTCTATGTGAAGTCTACTATAAATGTACTGTATTGATGAAACTTTGAACATTTAAGTTCTTTGATATAAAACATGTTTACCAATGAATGATCAGATGTGATGTATTGTTTACTCGGCATTGCACTGTACAGTATTTACTCCACAGGAAGCACTTTTCAAAAGCGCCCTGTGTCAAAACTATTCATGTCATGAAACTCATAAGAGGAATGTCTGCAAGCAGGACGGCAAATGAGTTTCCTGTGAGAGAGCTGGATTCTTGTTGCCATTAATGACTCATGAAATCGTTTGTGAAAGATGATTTTGTTTCGTTTGTATTATCTATTTCCTTTTAAATAAATAATTATCTTTGATAATATGTCAAGCTTGATCTTATTCAAACACCAGTTATCGTTTTTGAACTTCAAGCCAACTTTCATCATCAAATGTTGGTCAGGCTTTTTTTTTTTTTGTCTTAACGCTTAGCAGACACAAAGTGAAGTAAGACGTCAGTCTTATTACCTACACATGAATAATTCTTCTCTTTTTTTCCAGCATGGGGGGATTCGGATTTCCATGGTGAGGTGGTGGTCGGTACATCCTCTGAGGGGCTTTAGTTTTTCTGATGCCCACATAACACGACCGTTTTTTTATTTTTATTATTATGATTGTTGTAACAAACTTATTTTGTTCAGCAAAAAGTGATAAAATGGATCAATATTGACTCACCCTACAGGTGAAAAAATGCAGAATAAAACCTCTGGAGATGGTGTTTGGGCACTTAATCTTGTGTAATTTCTCCCTGTTGGTTGGATTCAATTAAAATTTGCACTAACACCTTAAATAAATAGCACCATCAAAGTATGTATTTACTATAAAAGTTGAGCCCAGAGGCTTTTAACCCCAAAGTTATCATCGGCAAAACATTTCCCACAGACAAGTTTTTAAAAGAAAGATTTGCACAGTTGAAACTACAAAAACAGTAAAGGTGGAGGACTAAAGCAAAATGTGTAACGTGTAGATAAAAATGCATTCTTGTTAATGTTGATATGTAACAAACAATACAATATTAAATAATATGTATTGCTTTTGTAATTTTAAATATATGTAAAAAAATTAAATGTTAACTCCTTTATGAAGCTCAAGATTTTAGACACTCCAAGTTCCACTATAATATCTATTTCTATCACGTTAACAATTCTATACAGATTTTTAAAGTATTGTCATTTCCATACTCTCCATTCATTCATTTACGATGGAATTATAGGATATGTTCTGTTATGGACAGTGAGATTAACACTGCCTTCATTATCTCATGTCAAGAACTTCAGAATACCTGAAGCAACCCTTTAAGGAGCTCATTTGTCTTATTCGTTGGTTCTTAGAGAAAAGAGTGGTGGGGGCAGAGCGGACTAGATGGAGGCGAGAGCGTCAAGGTAAGGAGAGGTAGACCTGACAAACACTACCGTCTGGGCCCAGCTGGAAGCATCATTATTACATTAAAATGATTGTGTGTCTGTAATGTGATTACTCTGTCCTCCAAAAAATAGAGGAGAAGCTGGAGAACCACAGGGAGGCTCATCAGAAGCATCTCAGCAACCTCCGAGACGAGCGCTAATACGAGCTGAGGATGCTGGACGTACACAGAGTGAGGAAGCAAAAAATGTGAAGCAAAATATTATTGATACTGATTGTTGTTTCTGTATATTATGCCATTACACTTTCATTATAGTATAAAAATGTCATAAGGAATACCATGCGAATATCATAAAATAACATGCCATACAAATGTCATAATGTATTATTAAATAGCAAGCCAAATACATGTAACAAAAATAATACTATAGTATGGTATGTAATTAAAATGGCATGAAATAAGTCAAAATATCATATCTACAAAAACAGCAAGAGAAGAAAATGTCATCAGGAAAGTCATCAGTCTGTCCGAAGAAGTAATGGTGTGAAAAAGTAAATAATGTGGAAAAGTCATCGTTTAGGATAGTCATGCTGAAGTTTGTCAAAAAGATCTATGAAAAAAGGTATAAATGTGAAAATGCATCAGTTTAATAGTATGTTGAAAATGATCATGAGGAAAGTCAGAGTATAGCATTTCGAATGCGGTAAATATAGGTCAGTGTGGTATGTCAAAGAATATTATTAACATGTCACAGTAGTATGTGTCACAAAGAAGTAAGTGGACTTTTTGTGACTTTTTTCCACATATTTACTTTTTTTCCACACTGATTGATCATTTTCTGGTGACTTTCTTTGACATATTGTACTATTGGGACTGTTGTTTCTACATACATCTCTCAGCATTAATCTTTTCTTGACTATACAATACATTTCAAGAGATACTATACCATTATTTTTTTGACATACTTTTCTCATTTTTGGGGAATTTTTTAACATACTATATCATGACATCTCTCAGCATGACTTTTTTGTGAATTTAAGTACGACATATATACTTTGACTTCTTTTTGACAAATGTATGGCATATAACAAAATTCATTCAATCAATATCTAAAAATACCTAAGCATATATTATTCTTATGAGAGCACATTTACAGCATTTAAGCAGTTCATAATGTGAGGCAAAAAAAGGAGCATTATATCCTTTAAAATTAAACTGTGCCATAACTGATGTTGAAGATGTTACACATGCGTTAATTACCTCAACAAAACATATTTAAGCAAAAGAAAATACATGGACAGAGTTATGAATGAAGTCTGTACTAACTCCTATTATATTAATATTATCACACGGTGAGGAAAACCAGCTCCAACCATATGCAACACTCATTGGCCATTTGTGACTCTTGGGTTTATTATCAGCTGTTTTGCTTCTGCACATCTGTAATTGTTTTTGTTTTCTTCTGTTGATCATGAGCCTGAACATTAGTCACTCTCACTAAGCGCTCATCCACAGGTGGCGTTTATCTGAAAACAACTGTGGGAAAAGTAAAACAGAAGCGATATAAAAGATAATTTTCCTACCCATGCTAATCTTTAATTATTGTAATAATAATAATAATAATTATTATTATTATTTATTCGCCCAAATGTGTTAGCATGTTAGGTCTCAGCTAGCTAGCAACTAACGCAGCAACCAATGTTTGCTAGCTGTTCTTCCAGCCTGTCTTCTTTTACGTTTTATAATAAAAGCTTGAATAACAAAACAACGGGGAACTTTTATTGTGAAAAATGTTTCGGAAATTAGATATGTCAATCACCAAATTTGCAGATAATTTTTAGCAGCTATTCTTTAATAAAACCACGTCTACCTGTACTGCAAGGAGAAAGAATAGCTGCAAAAATAAAGGGGAACTTTTAGGTCCCTTTTTGATAAGATCTTTAGGGGGAGATAGAAATTCAACATATATAGAAGTGAGGTAGAAGATCACCTGAAAGCTGTGAAAATAAAGATTAATCTGAGATGCAGCTCAGCACTGAGTGTTACAAACTGTTTTAGGAAAGAATACAGATACAAATAATGTATTAGTTAAGTAATTCAAATGTGAAAAGGCATTCAATTCCCATGCTCATGAATGTCTCATAAATTGTTGCAAAATGTGCAGGTTAAAAGTTTTTTTTTGCAGATTTGGTGCTACATTTTGAGACACTCAAACATACATATAAAAATGATCAACAACCTCTCAAAAATAGCACAGTAAGATACCAAGAACTTGAGGAACAAAAAGTTCATGCTGTGATTTTATGTCAACAACTTTTTTACATTTGGAAATTTCACCAAGAACTTCCATTCGCAGCGATTGGATTGCGAGCACTTCTGTTCTGGAGACTTCTCAGAAACCCTGTCATTGCCAATATATCTAAGAAAGCAATACATCCTCTGAATGCCCCAGGTCTCTCGTTTGTGGTGGAATGGGGGGGGGGGGGGGGGTTTTACCATAGCTGTGTCCCTCCTTAAATGACATTCTTGATTTCTTGTGTATCTGTCTTCCTTTATTCCTGATGATTAGGATTACCTACAAATAGACTGCAACAGATGTTTTTGTCTCACTTTGCCAACTATCACCAGCAACAAGAGCCTCTGATGAGTAACGTCAACTTCAGGATTAATCATTCATGTCCAGAGCCTGTAGCCTTCTGACCTGAGCTTCTGGGAGCCTCCAGCATGAACTCAGAAGCGTGGGGTTCCCAAAAGGTCACCGTACACCATACTCAATTAGCTGGCATTACTGGAGTCAAACAGCTGTGACACTGGAGCGAGCCGCTGGGGAAGCACGCAGAGCTGCTGCAAGCAGATGATGGTCTTGATGATTGGTTAATTTACACACATACATAATGCATTATAAGATATATATATATATGTGAGCAAAGAGGATGTATTCTACTCCTTGTAGGTTTTTAAGGAGATTTACATTGATCCGTTTTGTATTCTGGGTCTTGGTGTATATATATAGTACCAGATCTCTGTGGGAGCTCACAGATCATTACTACATTCATGCTACAGTGCAAATGTTGAATTATCTATGTTTGGGTCTTGTTCAATCATTATCTATGTTGCATGAAAGCACACTGCCACCTATTGGCGAACTACTGGCAGCAGCAGCTCATTACCTCAGATTTACAGTTTATCTCTGCAGTACACTCCAGTGGGATTTCCCAAAACACTATCGAAGGATCCTTGAATGAGTTCATGTTTTTTTCTGCCATCATGAATTACAAATTAGTTCTAATATGTTTTACATTCATTAAAAGTTGTTCAATGCACGTATGCAAGAAGAGTGTACATTTAAAATCCAGATTTTTTACTTGCAGTATTACCTGCAAGTATTTTAAACCCATTGACAGTGTGAACAGCTACATCAGGAAGTCTAAATTTAAATTTAAAACAAAATAGTAAATGAGGCTCGGGTGCTGCATGCATATCCAGGTTTCAAGAACCTCCAACGGCTCCAGTGGAGCTGCTCAGTAGCCAACAGACTGTGGTTATTACACTGGGCAGCTTCCAGGTGTGACTGAGAGCAGGATGTTCGTGAAAGGAGGAGCGTTGCTCACGGCAAAAGTACCCTGAATGAATAAAGGATAAGATGAGAAACATCCCTCCATCATTTATTCATTTGAATAGCTGTAATTTACCTTTCAGCCTTTAGAGGACACTGCAAGTCCATAAGCATAATTCCATAAGCAGCAGCTTGGTAAACAGGAGCAAACTGCAACTGCACCAGAGGGACAAGTACATATAGGCAAACCTAAGTACATCGGTTCGATAAGAACAACACTGGTGTGATCCAGTTCGTGTTGTTTGTGTCCTTCCCCTCTGGCAGGAGTTTTTTCCCGTCTGCAGTCGGGCTCATCAACAGAGCCCGGGTCCCCCACTGACTTCATTGACTCTGTCAGCGCCAGACAATTCCCCACTGGACACTCCCCTGCACTCAGCCTCATGCCTCATATTTAAATACATTTGCCACATTAACACTACACTTGCCACTTGCACATAACACTTACATTCCATGCACTTTATCTTATTTTTATATTCTACTGTTCAATTGTAAATATTCATTCATTCATTCCCATCTCTCATCTGCACTCTGTTTACTGTTACATGTTTATTGTTAAATGTTAAATGTATGCACCTTCCGCCAGGACAAATTCCTTGAATGTGAAAACAAACATGGCAATAAATGGTTCTGATTCTGATTCTGATACATATGTAATATATATAAGGGTTGATTGATACATCTTGGGGATTGTGAGATGGGCCATGGGGAGAAAATAAGATAAAACAAAGTTCTGCTTCAGAAGGTTTTATCCAGCTTTTCTCAAATCATTCGTTTTTGTGAAGTTCTGGGACACAAACACACAAACACACAAAGCCATCTGAGAGGTTTAGACGGGAAATTCCCCTTTCTTTGATATACAATATTATTAACTAGTAAAATTAACTAGTTGAAGCTTTCAGATAAGTAAAATGTATTTCCCTCTGAAAAGGAAATGTTAACATGAACCATACATAGAAGTCTAAGAGCAGTACTTCAGCTGGTTTCATCTGTAATCTTATAATGGGGGGATTGAAACCATGATATGAGCAACGTCTTCACATCAAGTCTGTGAGTAGATAACAATCTTTAAAGAATGACAGCAGTATGAGGCAATATTTACTCAAGGCCTATCAGGGTGGCCGATACCCTGTGCCTGTATCCTCTTGCACTTCAGGATACATTTCTGATGAGATCCCGGTACAGAAGGCGGGGGTGGGGGAAGGTGGTGGTGCTGGAGTCTGGAGGCGGAGCAACACGGGAACAGAGTGTTTGATGTGACAGCTGGAGATTGTAAGAATGAGGGGTGACACAGAGCTCCAGCTTCCTCAGCCCGGCCGGTCATCCAGTCAGACTGTCAGTCAGTCACTCTCTGAGATTCCAGCTCTGTTTACTCGTATTAACGTGTGTGTGTGTGTGTGTGTGTGTGTGTGTGTGTGTGTGTGTGTGTGTGTGTGTCCGTGTTTATCCTCAGGCAATAGATCTGGGAGAAGTGACAGTGTGGCGTGGCCCTCTGTCAGTCGCCCAGTAAAGTGGCATGCGTGTCAGCTCTCTTGACGGACGCTCTCATCCTGCTGGCCAACGATGGCGGCTGCAAATGTGGGACATGTCTTGTGACAGAGCGACACAGCCTACACGACAACTCGGCGTGCAGACAGGACGCGAGCAGTCACGTTTGATATGAGGGGGTCACCTCTGAGGGCCCGGGCTCTCAGAGGGTGAGTGAAAGCTGCAGTGATCCCTGCACAGCTGGAGACGCGGCTACTACACGACACCTCGCTTACAGTCTTTTGTTCTTAAATGGATGGACGAGAAACCTGTTTTTGTGTCAGAGATGGGCTGACATGGTTCTCAATGTCCTCACATTGTTAACAAACCACACAATCACTGAGAAGTGTGGCGGCCTTTAATGCCTCCATAGTGCATGTGCTGAATCTTGGATTGCTTTATGAGACTACAATATTTTATGGTTTATGGAACATAACAGGAGACGGGCTCTTGTTCTTACACGCAATGGGAACCCAAACCATCAGAGATTCTCAGAAGGGCAGATGACAGATGGCAGAATTTTTTTTTAATCTGTTCCAACATTTACATAGAAAAATAAAGCAGATGTGTTTGTGTATTGTCATTTCTGTGGTAGCGCTAACTGGTTTGGGAAAGAAGGTAGGCTTACTCTTTCTCTAACAGATAAAGGTGACAGAGATGTAGTATTATTTTTAAACTTATGAGGAATAAGAACGAGATCACACACATACACAACGTTTAAATCAACATTTTGACCTCAATGTGAGAGGAAAGATAATTACTAGGTCTTATTTTAGCAAATTAGAGAAACTTATTTTTGTTTTCTAAAGCCCCAACTGCCTTTTTACCTCAATCCCTTGTGGGGTTATAAAAAACAAATAATCAAATAGTCGCTATTGATGCTTATCATGTGCACAGTGGTTCATACAGGTGCTGCCATGCACCTAGCTTCAATCCTTTTTTTTCTAAGGAATTTATGTCCCCCATTTACACTAAATGTTATACATGTTCTTCCTTTGTCCTTCTAAATCATAACTAACAAAAACCTAAATGTATCATCTAAATAGTATGACCTATATTATTTTGGTTTTCTACATTTTTAAAATTGCTAATTTCACTACTAATTAATGCATAGGTGTCTATTGCGTATATACCATAAATAACATTAAGGTGCAAATTAGATAACTCTATTTTAAGTTTCTCAATAATTCAATTTGAGCCTCACCTTTTAAGCCCTTCTGGGGGAAATGCTCAGAGAAAAGGACATTTTAACATTTACCATTTCATGTCAACAGGGCCAAATGAAGCGTGAACCCCAGTGACAGAAGTAGATTTTGGATGTCCGACCTAACAGGAGTCTGTCTTGTTTCACGTCATCATGCAGTTCTCATCCTCCGCCCACAGATGGCACTCTTTGCCACACCTGAGCTTTGACTCACACTCCTGATCTGTGCTCACATCAAGATCCTCAGGTTTCTTTTCAAACTCAGACAGATAGATGCTTCATCCCCTCCCTGTGTGGTTGAGTGCTCGGGCACTCTGCTCTGCAAGGATGCACCACACCTCCTCCCAGAAATGCGCTGGCCGCAGTTTATCATTGACTGTATGGGAGCATTTAATGGCACAATCGTGATGGATTCTGTGAGCAGTTGATTTATTGATCACTGTCCTCAGCTAAGCTGTGAATACTCAAATAGTTACCAATCACCTCCAGAAATCCCTTCCTCACATAGCCTTTCTTCTCTAAAGTTGTAAATGCATTTTGTTCTGCGCCACAGGTGACTTTGAGACAATAATTGATTGACTACGTATGTGGGATTACATAACAACAACTAAAACGGTGAGGTGTTGAATGTGGCCATTTGAAGCTGTCAAGGACTTTACGCATCCATCATTGAGGAAGAGGAGGGTTGAGCAGAACAGCAGTGGCGGAGAAGAAGAGGGGAGAAGCAGAGGGCGCCTGACAGATGGGCTTAGTGAGTGAATCATTGACAGGGGCCTGCTAACGGATGCTGGCTCCATCAATAGCTCAAAGCCTGTGTGATGAATTACTGCAGACAAACAATGCTGAGTAAGCAAATGTGTTTTTAACAAAGCCAGGTGAAAATATTACAGCTTCTTTTCAGAGCTTCAGAAATCTAGAAGCTGTATTCATGTGTGCTTTATTCTATGGTGAGAGAACACAGCAATGCAAAAACATGACGTTTTTCTTTACACTTATATTATATGGATTTATATTGTTATCGTTCAATTTGTGTCCGCTATATATATTTTTTTTAATTGTACTCATTATGTAGTTATTCTTCAGATGTAATCTTCAGAGATATCCCACCAAATAAAACATTTGAATCTTGAGTGTTTAAAAAAAATCTGGTTTTAATTTACTATAAAAGATTTGAAAAAAAATCAAAAATGTATATATTTATTTATATATATAAATATACATATTGCTTTACTTTTCAGCACATTCAATGTTAATTTTCTGTAATCCCCTTTCTAAATAGTGTTTAGAGTTGTTTGTTCCCCCTCCCGGATTCAAAGTGCCTACGTATACTTACTACGTGTGCTTGTTTGGTTGCACAGTAAAGAGATTCATCACTTGTTCTTTTGTTGTACTTCTGACGAAGCAGCTGCTCAGGGAGGGTTTATTAGCCTAGAGATTGTGGGACTTACTGTTACCACCATCACGGCCGCATCAACCAGGACTGAAGTCTTCAGGATGATTACTTTACAGAAACAAAAGAAAATGTGACTAAAGAATAAAAACTATATTTGTGAAATTCAAACTTCTGTTTTGTTCCTAATGATCTACTGCTCAAAAAATGTAGCCCAGCAAATGTTGACACCTCCCTTTCCAAACTAATCCGCTCCCCTCTCTCCGTGTCCCCTCCTCCCCATTACTGCAGTCTGAACTCCACCAGGTGCTGCTGGAAACAATGGCTGGCCCATACAGGGATCAATGCCAGGCCACTGATGGGCTCTCATTCCTTCACCAGCCGACGTGATAAATGACAGGGCACATATGTTTCAGCAGCCTAGACTCTAGCCACCAGCCTCCTTTGTCTCCACATCTAAAGGGAGTTATGCTGTGAAAAATGTAACGCGCACGCACTCGCAAACAAAGAACATTTAGAAACACACACATGTGCTTTTTGTCAAAAGCCAGGATATGCTGTATTAACTGTACTGTATATCTAAGTTTAGACAAGAACTGATGACAAAGACTCACTAATTGAAGTAAAATCCCCATTGTTTTTAAGAATAGATTTTGGCAACTAAGTATGTGATCCTTTTTAACATTTTGTGTATACTCTCCTCCTCCTCCTCCTCCTCCTCCTCCACACTTCCTCCTTCCCTTCTCCTTGGCAGCAGTAAATCCTGATGTCTATACAGGTAGCAGTGCTCTGGCCCCTGCCTGCCGTGTCCCAGGTGTCTTGTCAGCTGTCAGAGACGTCCGACAGCAGACAGGGATGGCATGACCAGCGGGCCGGGCCGTGTTGGACGGGTCAGCCGTCAGCGTTGTGGACAGACAGGCATGTGGCAGTGATCTCCCTGTGACAGGCTGTCAGAGCCACCGCAGAGCCACCAACCAGCGCTGGCCCCCTGTCATCCCACCTGACTACAGACAGAGGGGAAGCTCTGAATTCTCAACTTGGCACCCAGACTCCGCTGCTTCCTCCCCCTCTGCTGTACAGTGCGTCCATTGTGGCATCTGATATTCAGCAGGCTTCTCTATCCGTGAAATGCCGTAGTGTGGTGGCTGGCTCTGTAATAGTGTGGCGCCGCATTAGATATTCCAGTTGAACGTTCAGTTCAAATGCTTTTACCTGCGCCACCTCTTCAAATGTATACCTGCAGGGCAGACATAGTGAAGCAGACAAGTCGAGACGCAAACCTGTCAAGTGACATAATTGCCATTTTATAACAAGACACGTCTCTACAGCTGGTGATTCTTTATCCTGATGGGAGTGTTTGCTTGAGTGTGTGTGTGTGTGTGTGTTTACTCAAAACCACTCTGTGCCCCTATTCTCTGTGTCCCAGTCTTGACAGCTGACATTTGGAGCAGTTCAGGAGATGTATGTGCCATTTGTATCCATGGCAGGGTCAGAGCATGTTACATGACCTGCAGGACAGAGAGCTAGAGAAAAGATACTAATCTTGCCCAGGGAATCAATACGGCACAGAGAGGGACTGATAATTGACCGCTGTCAATCAATCAGGGCCGTGTTTGTGCAGCCATTAAACGTCTCGTTGTGAGAGGGGGAAGTACAAAATGCAGAGCCGAGATAGAGAATAAAAGATGGGGATTTGTTGCTCACCATTTATGTTGTTAGAATCTACCGTGGGAGAAGAAGTATTCCTGTCTTTCTATTAAAGCAATAATGCAATATAAGAATACTCCAAGACAAGATTCACATTATCAATATAAATAATTAGTGATGTATTGTTATATTTAAAACTGCCCAGCAGTACATGAAGTGGTTCAATATAGTCGCACATTTACCAGATAAACCATGAAAGTGATCATCAGTAATTATTCTCCATAATGAGTTTACGTTTACTTACGATGCTTTAAGTATATTTTGATCCTGATTACTTTGTACTTTAACTCTTAACATTTTAAATGCATACATTGTACATTTCTTTACTGGAAAATTGTTACTTTGACTTAAGTAAAATATCTGAGGGCTCTTTACACCAGTGCACAGTAAAAGTACATAATAGTTATTAGCAAGCAACATTTTACTGTTGCAGTTGGTGAATATGGAACTCATTTGAACAATTTACTCTACTGTTGGGTAGATTCATTTATAGCAATGCCTCATGTTTTAATATCTGACCATATGTGTTGTTCAGAAAATCTTTGAATCTGTAAAATCTGTAGACATCAGATACATTTTAGTGGAGTAGAAATTACAATATTTGCCACTGAAATGAAGTGAAGTAACAGTATGGAAAGTATTCTCAACTACAGTACTACAGTTAAATGTATTTATTTACTTTTCAGTACTAAAAATGAAACACATCTGTGGCTTAAAATTGCCTGAATCATTTTTATCTTTTGTTGCTGTCAAAGAAATGTCACCTCAGAGACGCGTGTTGTGAAACATCATAAGTACAGTTCAAAAAAAATGTTTTCAAACACGTCAAATCTTCTGTAAATCGCAACTGGAATTTCACAATTTAGTGACGGTATTCTTTTATGATTTGATAAACACTGTTGTGTTTGGTGACATTGTGTAGGACAGAACCTCAGTCAAGGGTTTACGTCACAAATGATGTGAGAAAAGATGCTGCATATACACTCTGCAATCATGAAGGCATCAGTTACATAAACAAGCGTATTTCCATAAACATGTCTTTGACAACAGTGATTGAACACCGCGTCTGTTCGAGCTCGAATGTTCGACTGTGTTAATGGGTGGTGTAGTTAGCTATGTCTGCACCACAGAGGTTACACACATGTAGACCTGCACAAACAGCAAACACACACACACACACACACACACACACACACACACACACAGAACACCAGAGGCGTAGACTACAAATGCATGTGATGTTCAGAGAGGAGGTGACATCAGAATATGCAAAAAAGACTTTGCCGCAGGCCAGAGATTTTTAATGATGAATCCATTCATTATAGAATAAGGTCATTATGCTTTTGTTGTCATGAAATGTACACATTCATCATCAGTCCACACAGGGCCGAGTCCATTGTCCCTCTTCTCCGGACGACCTTGAATCGAAAATGTATAAAGCAAAAAAATAACAAACACACACAAATACAAGCACAGACACGGCGCAAACATGCATAGTGCACACAGCAACATCCCCAAGGACGGCAAACATACACACCATGAAATATTTTACTAAACCACGTTCATCTCATCAGACCGTTTATAAAGCGAGAAAGGAAATGCAACAGAATGAGGCTTTATGTGTGTGTGTGTGTTGTTCAGCTGTTTCATATCCTTACCGGAGACTAAACCAGATATATGAGCCTGTAATGAAACATTTTATGCTAATTGTATTTGTTTATGAGCAGATTAATGGCAGCCGTGCAAAACGGATGATGATGTGAGCACATACACAACATGATAGGATTCCTGAGGAATTCATTAGTTGTTTGCAGGTAATTAGAGGAAATAATTAAGGTGATTAGAGTGTGTCACGTACACACACACACACACATATATTTACACATACACACAAACACACACACACAAACACACACACACACACACACACACACACACATTCAAACACACACGTGTACAGTATACATCAAAAGATCTCCCCTACTGCCCCTCCCTGGTTTTCTGCAACTCTTTGTGGAAAGTGCTGACAGTGCTGTCTAGAATAACCCAATCACTGAATACAGAGAGATTTTGATCCCTCTTTCTCCCCTCATCTTCGCCTTCCTCGCTGGTCTCCTGTTTGCAAGGTTCCCCTCCAGTCACAAATCCCTCATACTGGGCCTGGCCACAATCTGACACATGCAGAGGTGGAATATTGGTGCACCAAAGATACAATCGAGTGGAGAGCACTGGCAACACAATGCAGGAGTGATAAATCAACAAGCTGGAGCTCCCCAATATAGACAGCGCAGCATCACAGACAATGACCTGCTGTGAATTCGAATAAACATAGTGGTAATGCACACACACATACACACACACACACACACACACACACACACACACACACACACACACACACACACTTCTATATATGTATATATGTATAAATGCAGCATTCAGCCATGCATGTCCTGCCAAAATCAAATGTTCATGTGTGTAGCAGGAGCTGTAACACGGGGGCTAAAACCTGCTGATTATCAGAGTGTAATAAGCAAGCAGCCTCCTCTCCAGTGTAATTGGTCTGCAGTGGATCTGCAGCCGAAGCTCGTTAGTGTCACAGCAGAAATAATCACGCAGTAAAAACCCCTCCTGTGACTTATCACCATATATCATACACATGCACACTTACAGATGCATGAATGATTCCCTCACACACACACACACACACACACACAAGCTCTTGATAGGTGGAGCTTTGGTGTTATAATGCAGATTGGTGCATTAATGCAGGATCTTGAGAGTGAGCGTAATAGCTTGCCATGTGAGTTGGAGGCGATTTGATTCATTTGGATACATCTTTTGTTGCCATTTTGTCTTACAAAATCTTTCAAAATGCTATTGTGCTTCCAGAATCTCCAGCCTCAAACAAGGCAGAAGTGCTTATGCAATTTTAAGTTTCATCTTTTCCCCACTGAAATATGAGATTCTACTTCTGACACACTGAGTTATGATTCTCTGAAGCTGACAGAGTCAAATATCTTCCGTCATTCAAATCCTTTAAGTTCAAGAATATGAGATTTTGTGGAGTTATGACTTGACGCTGCCACGTTTCCCAACAAAACAGAGGATTATTTCTCTAACTTTGCTCTTATTTTAACTTCTCTTTCATATATTATTCTCAGTGAAAGTATTTGTTTATGAATATAATTTGTATCTGTAAGGAAGCAATCTAATGTATAAAGCCATCATTTCCTGATTCAGTCTTGAGAGATTCATCCAAAATAATTGAAGTAAATGACTTATTTTCTTCCTTTTTAAATATACCCTCCATGTAAATGACAAGTCACATACTCTATCTGGTTTGACTGGTGCAGAAATACCTCCGTAAGCCGTATCTTATGTTGTTCTAGATATGGGAACAATAAGAAAAACCTGCTCCTAATTCCACCTTTACAATTGCAGAAAAATATCCCTGAAGCCACTGATGTGCCTTGGAGAGAAATATTTCTACACGAGCGCTCCTATGAGAAGAAATACTGAGTGTATAGCAGTGGAGCTATTATGGTTAAAAGAGTGCAGACCCTTTCATTGCTTAAGATGAAGGTGAGAGGCAGTATGTGTGCGTGTGTGGGTGGGCGGTGACTGATGATCCTGCTTCAGAGAGGGGACCTACACACCGACTGAAGCAGAATCAAACTCCGACACCCAGGTATACACCACCTGCGCCAGAAGTCATTTAAATGTCCTCCTGGGCCATAGTAGCATCAGGAAAATTCAATCACCCTGTCTGCTGTTGGAGCGAGGACAACGTTCTCTGAGATTACTTGCAAAGAAACTTAATAGCTAAGAGCATTAAATGCTGGTTGTTGCTAGCACTGCTGCCAATAGTGAATAAATGATTTTGGCAGTGTACACAGACAGGGAAATCAATACCAGAGGGTTTTCTGTGGCGTTGGGCTTCTGTATTCATGTAAACATGGGAAGTGGTTTTCTTCACACCTCAGAGCGAGATTACCTCTCACCACTGGAGGCTTGCCCGAGTGCAGAGGAAGATGCAGCTCTCAGCTTGAGTCTGCCACCAGCAGGAAGATGATATTTAAGCATCACCTATTCCAATACGACGTATGCAAATATCAAGCAATTTTTTTCTTCTGGTTGCCCACGCTGCATGTCAGTGTGGTGGGGAGGGGGGGGGATCTCTGCTTTGATAAGTGAGTGTTCAAGCAGAATAACTGTTGCGCATTTAGTGACAGCTGCCTAGAAGGCTTGAAATTGCGTGATCAGTGATAAGCTGAAGCAATATTTCATGAAGTGTCTCTGTTATATGCTTAGTCGAAGCTCTTTTGCTGTCCCTTCCCCTGTTATGACCCCTCTTTCCATATCTCCATCCAGACTTCAGTTAGGGGGCAAATGGAGGGACGGAGACGGGAGACTGGGAGGAGGAGGAGGAGAAAGGGGAGGAGGAGGAGGAGGACGCAGTGGTGTGAGGGGGCTACTGCTCAGCCATAGTGACCGGGTGAAAAGGCAGTGCAGATGTAATTTGTCCTCAATGGCTGTTTGGGAAGAGTAATTGTGGTGACATTGGCGGGTCGATAGTATGGATTTTTTGTTTGGAGTGCCCTGTGTGTGTGGTGCTAAGGGGAGGCCAGGAAATATAACACTGCTGCTCAAATACAATAAAAATGGATCGAGGGTGTGGTGGTTGTTTGCAGAGCTGGTAGCCATCGTTTGGCTGTGGATGTCATACTGTAGCTGCTGTGGTTATCAAATACACCCCACCGTTCTGCCCTATTAACACCAAATGTTCAAGGCTTCAAACAGGTCTTTCACACCGTTTAAGCACTGGAACAAAAACATCAGTTAAGACGTGTTTTACCAGAGCAAATGTGTGTCGAAAAAAAACTATACAAAAGAGTGGCTGTGTGCTGAAACAAATGGTGATTTGTTAAGCCATGTTAGATGTACTTCCCAGGAAATCATGACATATCGTGATAGCGCTCAAAAGGGTCGGCGTTTGAACGTTAGCGCTATAGCGTGCTGCCAATGTAAAAGAAAATGTGGAGGTTTTTAGGTGACCCTTGTTCCAGTGATTGTACAGTAGCAGTAGGGGGTAAGGAAGAAGCCTCAGGGGAGGCCGTTGGACGCCAGCTCTGGTGTCCCAGTCAGCTCTAACATGATCAGGCAATGGTGTGTGAGCACAATGTGTTTTGTCCACCCTGAGAAATGTAATGAGGGAGAAGGAAAGGGGTTACGACACAGTGGAGAGACGTACACTGTCTGTCTGGTATCAGATGAAGCATCTTGGGGTGTGTACGGTCAGTATGTACATTATTGTGCACTTAGAAACACTCACATTGTGATCTGTCTGATCAGCAGCACATGCCAGCAGCACATGCACACACATACAACTACATTATTTCTTTGGCACTCATCCTGGTTAATGTGCTCCACCACGTTGATAATGAACAGTGTGTGTCCCGTCTTGATAGGACGCTTCCCACTAAGCCAGGGCCACCTCGTCGAACACAGCCAGGCCAGCCCCGTCTGTGTCACCCCTGTCATCTCACATCAGGTCCTGTTTCACTCCAAAGCGGTGCTCTTTGGGTAAAACCATTAACAGAGTCAACAGACACAAACAGGACCACATTTTGACACTCAGCCGCCGCCCTGACGTAACCGAGCGCGACACCTGACGTGGGGAAAAGGTCACACGACTCGTCAAAGAGACAGGGGTGCCTCAGATGGAGGACGCGAGGACTCAAAAACGGACGCCTCCCGACGGTGATGATGGACACATGGCTGAAGCATGGCCTTCTGGGAGCGGTGGGAGGAGTGGACGTCCTGCCGGGAACTGTCCCTTCCGGTTCCTCCGGCCCGCTGATGAGTGGTGTCCTCTCTGATCTTACATGATGAGGCTCACGCTAAGAAGGCAAATCAAATGTGGTTTAGTGTGGACAGTTTCACATGTAATCAGAGCGGGCATAACTGTTGTGCTAAGTTTAGTAGATATTCACATGGCTGCTTATCAACCTTCACGAAAGTGCTTCAAAATATGTGTGCTTTACTCTAGAATGTTAGATAATCTGTTCATCATAACATGACATATTTATTACAATTACATTGTTGGAACTTGTGCAACATATACTGAAATAGATGAATTTATTAAATTAAAATACTTATTTGTATTTATATTGTCACACCATTTTTGCCCTCTTGTTTCATAAAATGTCTTCTAACCAATCCCAAATGTCTTGGATAAGGTATATCACAGGATGCAGCGACGGTGCCCTTGCAAAATAGATAAATAGCAGAAGGGGAAATATATATCAAATTAAATATATACTGTATATATATATGAGACACTATATGAAAGTTAAAGTTAAAGGTTGAAGACTTATTATTAACTAAGGCAAAACAGGCAACAGACTGGCTGTAGAGAGAGAAACAGGGAGAGAAAGAGGAACAGGGTGAAAGAGAGACAGAGTCCCTGGGGCCCCATTAGAGGCACTTCTGAGGGCCTGTGACATCTGACTGGATCAGTGTTCTTCAGTGAGAAGCTCTCGTCTTATCCACTCCTCTGGTGGAGTCAATAAACACATCACCTACACACAAACACATACACACACAGTAACTCAGCCTCTAGGGTGAACACCAGATTAGTTCATTTAGAGAGGGTTTGTTTTTTTCTTCTTGAAGGTACACAGCTTACTAAAGACTTAATGAGAAGGTCTGCGCTACTGCACCTGGAATTCGATTAATTTAAAGGCAAAGTCATTTGGGAATTATTTTGTTCCCATTGTTTGCCTGTAACTATGAATCTGTTTGTGTGCTGTGTATGATGTAAATGTTTGGAGGAATCTCAAACTTTGTAGATTGCAAAGAAAAGGCAGTTAGCAAAGAGCGCCGGCTAACGTGACAGAAAAACTAACTGATGAGCCGTAAACACTTTTCCCTCCGCACTGACAGTGTGGTGGCACCAAGCAGGGTGAAACTTTGAAAGTCAAGCGGTCCTTTATCCATCCCTGCTCTGACCTTTCTGCTAGGCTGCCCTGTATTCACTGGCTGTCAGTGTGAGTTTGTCAGGAGCCATCCGTCTCTGTCCACCTCCACCCCCCTCCCCAAATCCCTGCCGACCCATTAGCCGCTAGGATCCGGGGGAGCGGCTGCATGGCCGGCCTATGGGGGTCTCTTCTCCCTCCCTCTATCCTCCCCCTCAGCCCTGGTATCCAAGTAGCACACAGCTCGGTACCCCAGAGAGGCAGAGCTAGCTGGCTATATATATACAGTACGTAGCAAAAGCATCAACACAGCACTACTGTCTGACGTGAGGCCCCTGGGAGCTGCAGAGAGGCTGATAGCTGCTGGGACAGAGGGAGAGCTGGTGGCATCACTGCAGGGGCAATGCTGCCGCTCCGCACTAATCCGTGGTGTCTCAACTCTAACCTGCTGCATGTTTACAGACCAGAAGCCAGTTGCACTGGCTCTTTGTAAATTCAAACGGAGCCAAATTCAAACGCAAAGACATTTTTCGGTTGAGATTAGTTTTTACTAAATATTTACACACAGTAACTGCCATGTGTGACGTTGTGTAACGTCAGCAAACTAAACAAAGTGGCAAAGCAAATGTTAGCAAAACTAAACAAAGCTAATATCTGACAGCAGGTAATAAGTATAAAGTCAAAGTATTTGACCTGTTTAATAATGTTAAATTCAAAGTGCATGACATCAAATTTACCCAAACATGAGGAACTTTTAACTGGTTGTGAAACAGTCTCAATTTAATACTGGTGTCATTCCACCAGAAATCCTTCGGCTCAGACTTACACTGTAGACACAGCAACGGTGAGCAATTGGGGTTAAGTGTCTTGCTCAAGGACACAACAACTAGCCGACTAGCCGGGGATCGAACCACCGACCCTCTGATTGAAGGATGGACCTGCTAACCACCGAGCCAACAGCCACACCACACTGCTGGAGGCCCAGGCGGTGTTGCTGGGCCCGCTGGAGGGAAGGGAGTCATAGAAGAACCAGGTCCGCGAGCAGACCCTCAAACCGTCAGACCCTGCTGCATTCAGATGAGGGGCTTTTCTAAAGGGACTCTGGGGCTCGGAAAATCAAGCGGTTGTGTTACAGCTTGTGACTTCCTATTTATATGCTTGAGGCATTTCATTGGAACTACAAATGTTTCCTTTACTAGTAAGACATTCCTTAGATCTTGACAGTGAAACTCCATTTAGTAAAGTTTAAAAGTAACTAGTTGTCACTGTACTCAGGAAAGACTTTTCACACTTTCACAAAAAGCTGGTGCAACCAGAGGAGGATTTGTTCTAACATAATTTGATGTCAAAGTCTGCGATGGCCTCAATATTAGGGAGGGAGTAGCAAACTAGAGACAGTCAGCACTTGATAGGATGATAGAAAGGGGGTGTGAGGATAGAAGTAAGTGAGAGTTAGGAAAAAAGTGATGCAATTGTGAATGATAGAAGGATAGATGGATAGCTGGAGTGATGGAGGAGGAGTAGAAAGGTGGAGGGAGGAGAAATAGACAGTGTGAGAGGGAGGGAGGAGGCAGTAACATGTGATTAATGGATGGGTGGTAGTGGGGAGGTTGAGGCAGACTGGGAGAGAGCAGAGTGACAGTAATAAAGTGAACCTGCCTCCCATTCATCTCCCTCAACCCATCTCTTGCTGACTGGTAGGGCTTTACACACTCTAACTAATGCCACGCTCCGCATGCGGGCACAGACAGGAGTGCCACACGCCGCTTTTGGCTGCTATACGCCGCCGCATAAATGAACACGCACCCTCTCATGGCCTCCCATTGTCGGCTTCAAGACCGTCCCGAGCTCAATCATTCATCGGCGATGATAGCTGTCTGAGAGATCAACACTACCTCATCGCTTTTTATGGCTTCTAAATCATGGTGTGCATCAGACTCATCTGGCGTAAAACAATTGCTGTTTTCGCTTTAACAACAGGTCAAACATGGCGGTCGTGATCGGCGTGGGACACAAACACGGGACCTTTCACAAATGGAACGTGCGCTTCAGTGGTTTTTTATGTATCCGAGTCATACCATAACAACGTTGTGATTTGATGATACATTTCGCCCTGGTTTTTGAGGATGAGCCTGGGAAGCGACGGGCCAAGGTAAACAGTGTTGTTTAGTGACCTTCCCTCTGGCTGCCGTAATGAGATGCATATCCCAAATGTAGCCTCATTAACCTGTCCTGAGCTGTTTCAGGTCACGTGTTTTACATTGATTCTGCACTGGGGGAAACGTAACCCCACGGTAATAGGGTTATGTTAGGGTTGTTACCTCTGCTCATAACACGCTGCCTTCACTTAGACTTTCTGTAATTATAATGAATTAGACATGGCTCACAGTGGAGAAGATGAACCTAAATATTCATCCCTCTGGGATTGTGCGTTGCATTTAAAGTGAACCTTCCCTGACCTTGCAAGTGAGTCAAGAGCCTCACGCATCCTCCAACCCTCCCTGCCCTCCCAAATGAATATATTATGTGGTGTCCCTAGGGAAAAGGGGGAGTCCCGACGGAGGAGTCCCCGGCTCCAGCTGGGGGAGGTGATTAACGAGCAATACTTCCCCGTACAGGTGCTGCAACCAATCGGGAATTGGCAGTGGACACACCTGTAGGCAATCCACAATCAGGGCGCTATATCTCGGGCGCGGAACCAAAGAGAGGGGAGAGAAGCCGACGGACGGCTGCGAGGACGGACCGACCGACAGGAGCCGGTCGACGTCACACCCGGAAGTATCCGGCTATTAATGTCTCGCTTCTGCTCTCCCACAGGACTAAGGATTCGAGGCACTACAGGTGCGAGGACGCCGACCCCGGACGGGAAGAACTTTAAGTTGACGTTATGTGACCTTCCTTTTGTTTCCCCCTCCCCTTACAGATTATTAAATACTTACTTTTGAGTGAATTGCTCTTGTCCTGTGGTCTTGTTTTGCACCGGAATCTTACCTCAACGCCCGGGACGCTACAATTATTAAAGTCACTTCTGCATATGTGCAGGTGAACGCAATGTTGAAATAACTGGTAGATGAGCGATCATTCATCTTTCAGTCAACTTCCACCATGCACCAGTAAATCACAATATGTGAAACCCTGAAGCCTCCAGTGAAAATAAAATGTACGACTTGATTGGCTTAAATTACTTTGGCACTGACTTGATAAAAGACCCTCCATGTTATTTCAATCATTAGTGGTTTTAATTGCTCCAAGGTATAATGAACACATTACTAATTGATAAGGAAACCAGTAACAGTAAAAATCCCACTCCAATGGGCCCCACCTGCATGGGGTAAATCTGTCTTCATATCAGCCACATGACTTTTGCCCGGGCAGACAATAGATTAAACAATGAATGAATGATTTATTAGCTGTCGTTGTCATGCTATTTAGATGGATTGGTGTACACGCGGCATGACCTCACTTCCTTGTTCTCTGCCTTGTATTCCAGAGTATGAAGAAGGGAGGGGGGTGGACGGGGAGATGTTGGCAGGGCGGGGCGGGTCAGGCACACCACTGGCCACTGACAGGACCCAGCCACTTGATCAATGATCCCTGGATTCGATATTGTGTTGGGGTGTGAGGCAGCTGTGTCTGAACTTCAAATACATATGGAGGGACAAAGGTGTGTGTGTCTTTAAACCGTATCTGTCTTTGTGAGCGTGTGTGTGTGTGTGTGTGTGTACATGCGAGTGCATAGCCTGAAAAGTAACTACCTTTACTCTCTCCAACCTTACCTCCCCTCTCTTCCTCTTTCTCCCTCTCTCAAATGGGTTATTCTGGCGATGGCCCTGACAGGCCATGGTTTGGATTTTGATTTATGTTCCTGTGAAGCTCAAATCAAAGATTCCATCTACTGCTGCTTTATGGCAGCTGGGATGATGAATGGTGCAGTCTCTCGGTCAAACCAAGCCTCTGTGTCTTTGCCCCACATTTTAATTGCTAAAGTAGCCAGTCATCGCTCAGCCCTCCTACCCTCTCCCAGCCTCCCAACCTCATCCTTTCTCTGCTTTTCAGCCCATTGTCTCTCATCCGCTCTCATTCATGCTCAATAATGTACCTTTATCCCTTCAAAATGTCTGGACTGCATAATTTTCCTTAATAAAACTTAAAATTTGCCCCTAAAGAGTAATCATGTGAGAAAAAATTAGAATCACCCCCAGTTTAACCAGCTATTTAAGCATTGAAGTCTAACAGATAGCATTTAATATTTAGAAACAGTATCTGTCTTTTCAATCTCGCCGACATTATTTTACACCTCCAGCGTTCAGTACATGATATACAGCAAACAAGTCTGATGAGGGGGAAAATTCATTCCTGCATCAACATAAAAAGCCACTTTATTTGGAGGAAGAATGCGTAGATGTCAAGCTCTGATAGAGTTTATGTTTTCTCACTATTTTTCAAAAGTAAACACATTCTGCGGTACATGACATTACTAAGTAGGTTAAGTATAGCCCCGGGCCATCATCCATCAGTACAGAATGAAGCGAGCATATTCTGCTCGATGAGAGGTGAAAGTTTTCCACTGTGCCACGATGACATTTAATTTTTCACATCTCCTGCGTGTTCCTGGGATGAATTTTGGCAGACCTGGTGCAATTTAGCTGCTTGGCAGTTTGAAATTGGGCGATGAATCACAACGTGGATTCAATGGGAGCCAGTCAGTGTACAATATTTTCTCTGTGTCAGAATGGAAAGAGAGAGAGTGAGATACAGAGAAAAGCAGCGAGAGAGAGAGCTGCCGAGGCTTTAGATTGTGTTCTCCAATCATCTTCCGCTCACACAGCCTATCATCCCTTCCTCCCCCCTTCAAGAAACAAAGTGCAGGAGTCGACCATTAGAAGAGGAGCCGTGTGTGGCTGCAGATGTCGAGCAATGGCGGAGGTCTTTAAGGTCCGCAGTTGGATATTTTGACAAAGAGCAGTGAAGAAAGAAATCAATAAAGTCAGGACTTTGCCAGTCACTGAGCCGAGCGGCGGAGAATGCAAAGCTCTGCTCCAACCCCGAGACAAACTCAAAATGAGCAACCAATAGACTGACACTGCTTCTGACACAAGCCATTTATTAGCCTGGCAGTCGAATATGGTGGATTGCACAGTTGATGGTCTGTATCTGGGAGGACCACACCTGAGGAGGAGACGTAGGTAGAGGACAGCTTGTGCGGTAGCACTGGACTGTGAGGTAATGACTAAAAGAGTGCAATACAGAGAAAGTGAAATAATAACTACAACCTAATCTGTTTAACCACAATGCACTGGGGTCTGACGTAAAGGACTGAGCTCAAGCCCCACGTTTGCATCATCTGCTCCACTGAGCACTGGAAAATGATCACCTCCAGTGGTGCTGTTGTGTGGGACTGTGCACTTTGACCTCCCAATGGAGAGGGCAAGAGAAAGCAGCAGACCTTTTTTCTCCAGTGATCAAACACATTTGACTGCTCTTTCGTCACGAGTGAAAGACGTGGAGAGAAATTTAATCACAAATAACGATAACTGTGAGAGGGAAATAAATGGCAGTAACTCAAAGCAAGTGCTGACAAAGCAAGCAAAATAACAATAGTTGTAATGGGTCACATCACAATGAATAATTAAATACAATGAGCGTAAACCATGTGAAGCAAATAATAATTTAATAAGTTGTTTTCGAAGTCTGAGCAAATGAGTAACATATTCACTCTTTTGTCCCATTATTATTATTGTTTTATTTTATTAATTTACTCAATTTATTCATCTAAATCATATGAGCGCAATGCAGAGCGCCGGCCATTAGGCATGCACCAAAATGCATGTGTGGCAGGCCCGGTTATGTCATAATATGTCATAGCCCCTTCACATTCTGGTGATAACTTTAGGTAATTCATTTATGGTTTAAAATAAATTCTAGCCAGATATTGGACATTGCATTTAAGGCCCTGTCAACATATATTCTCAATCATGAGTCTAGAGTTTTCCTATTAACCATGTGTTATTTTTTATGAAACATTGAAAGTATAAGGATGTTTTTATTTTCTTTATCTGTACTTCCCTTTTGAATTACGTAATGGTGAATATCATTATGTTTTGTGAAATGTCGTCTTTTCCCTCTCAGGGCCATTGTAATAAATTATGATAAAACAGATATTTCAATGTCTGTTTTATCATATACAAATGTCTCAATATTTCAATGAGACATTTGTAGAACTTTTGAACAACATATGTCACAGTGAGAGCAAACATAGCTCTCAATACTGAAAATTAATTTTGGGTGTCCTCTGGTTTGGACATTGGACGCAGAAATTGTCTTTCTCAACTCCTTCCTCCATTATATTGTACATTAAAGTGGCTCAGGGAGTTCTGTTTGAGGACCTCAGCGAGAACAGGAGCCACCACGCTGTCTTTTATGTTTTGTACACCTCTCAACGTGTGAGCCACATGTGTTCTGTCTGCTTCGCTCACTGATCCCCTGTCCGGGATGTGTGAGAGCTTCCACTTCCACTGTGTAAAATCACATTACCCTAAAGTGGAAGGCGAATGAAAGGATAGTGCTGTGAAATGGCCATAGACCAGTGAGTTGTCAAAGCCATTCACATTTAGAGAGAGACAGAGAGGGTAAGCGAAGTTGGAGCGAGGAGGGAGTCGAGCGGACTGAGCAGAGTTTTTTCAAACAATGTTTTTCTGTGTTCCACATGTGCTCATTTTTCTAATTCTAAGACTCCACCACCTGCATTTATGTATCTCCTTTTGACTGCTCGTACATCAATTGACAAACAAGCCATATCCCCCCTCCTACAAAGTGACCCTGTGTCTCCCCACCTCTTGAAGTTGCATATTTTATACGACATCGGGCTGGAAAATGTGAAGTGAAATCTATTTGTGCGTGCATGTGTGTTTAGATGTGTTTGTGCGTGTCATTACGCGTCCACGTCCGGGGCGTGAGGATGATTCAAAGTGCCATTTCGTTGTGTGAGGACAGCCTTCACAAACACACTCGTCATGCAGAAGATGTTGTCATCCGCCGCCTCATTGTTTGTGTAAGGGATGTCTCCAATCACCATCAAACACGTGGAGGGTTCGCCCTCCCTCTGTCACTCTCTTTCTCTGCCTTCTCCTCCGATTGTACAAATTGTCCCATCGTCCTTCTGCTCCCGCAGCCTCACATCCCTTCTATCGCTCTCTGCTCAAGAGGTTCGACTTTAAAGGACTCATAGATAGTCACAGTGACGAACAGTGTAAGGAGCGAGTTTAAAATGAGTTTACTGGCATAACCTTACAGGCGCGGCTAGGGATTCTTTCTTTTCACACATGCACTACATTAAAGGTAAAGAAGCCAACTGCCATCAAACTCAACAGAAGAAGAAGATGAGGCCATGCACGATGGAGGTGTAAATGGCGGAAGACATCTTTTCCTTCTTTCAGGAACATGGCAGCCATTTAGCTGTTTTTGTCCGGAGCAAATGTCAGATCCTGTAAAAATATTCAACAAGTTTAGAAGACAATTACATATATATATATACATGTTTTCTCTTATACAGATCATTTAAAAACATCACTCTTGTCAGGAAAAGGCTTTGTCGTGCAGAAAATTGATTGTCATGTGATCTGTTAAAGGTCTTGCTGGCACACTGCTTGTTACAAAACACTTTAAAAAGGTGGAAAGCTGCTTGGAAATAAATCCCTAAAGCTTTTTATTTCACAAGAAAGTGCCCGATAGAAGAGATTAAAAAATGAGTCTGATGTTTTGGCATTTGCATGTGGATGGCAGAATTTAAGATAGCAATTTAAAATCGCAGGTGTTCACAGACAACGTCTGACACATAAACTACGTTCATGAATGTGTCCGCATTAGCCTGGACAGCCTGCCTTTAAATATGAGCTTAATTGGCATCGCAAACACATTTGCAGCAAAAAGGAGAAGCATCTCAGTCGTATGCTGTTGATTTCACTGTAGCTCCTGTTTTGTATCTTTGTATAGGTGAGTACTCCATTAGCACTGTCTCTAGACTTATAATGGAGCCAGTGAAGGCTTTTGGCAGGCCCATTACAGCACCAGTCCCCCCCCCACTACACACCCACCCACCCAAATATCGCTTCTCATTACCTGATCGACCTGTTAGCATTTGTTACCAAAAGCTGTAGCCGCTCCCCGCAGAGTACTTCAGATAGATTTCCCATTTCAGATCAGAGCAAAGTGGAGTCAGCTTCGATTGGAGCCGACATCGGAGGAGTTCTTCAGGGCAAACCAGCTGTGACTGGGCTGATGTGTAGCTGTCACTGTGTCGTGACATGATATAATATGAAATTATATTGAACAACGCCAGTTTGGCACTAAATTGTTAGCAGGGCTTCAGGTCTGACAGCAGCCAGTTTATGGCTTTAATCCCAAGGTCCTTTAAACCTTGTTTGACATAAATTGAGTTTGGCTTCTTGACGGAGGGGAAAAAAAGAGCAATGACAGAGAAAACACTTTCCGTTCTTCTGTCTTGTTTGGTTCAAATGGAAAGTTTTTTCTGCCGGTGAAGTTTCGTTTACTCCTGAGCCACAGTAAATGTAGATGTTAACGTCTCAGGAGGGCAGTTGTGAATTCAACTCAATTTTGACAGCATATAGTTGAGATTAAACTGACACCATCTCACAGATCACATGCCTATATCCACACACTGCATCATCCAGACCTTAAATTACAATACTGAAGCTGAACAGCTTAAGACGGTCATCTCATCTCATTGTTGGGACGCTGACATCAGCGAGTGATCTGTGATAAATCTGCTATGTAAAGCTCTAGGAAAACCCCGAACACAGGTCTGAGGGACCCGTTACCATGACTAATGCCCCGACTGACAGCGAAAGATAAGACTCATCCTTCACCTCAGCCGAGCCCATTTCTCAGCAATAATGTTCATAATGGAGTGCTCCGGTGTCGTTATTGTGTGAATAATTTAAGTGGTGATTTAGGTTATTGGGCACCGAGGTCGCAGCCACAACACCCACCTAGCCGGATGCAGATGAGATACAGCTTTACTGTACAGTATGTTGAGATTCCTCTGAAAAGGGAATTTCTATATACAGAAGTAAAATGGCTGGCGATGACCGAGAGGCAATGATTTGGTGTATCGCTTAATTAGATGTTCCGGCAACATCTGTTTTTAAGGGGAAACTGCAACTCTGGCACATTAATTCACTTTGTAATGAATGACTGAATGTCAACGCAGGCCGTGAAATCACCAAGAGGAAAGTGTGTGTGTCTGTGTGGGTGCAACACAGTGATGCTTTTCCATCTGTTTGGCAAAAACATTCCCCTCCAACACTGGCACCATCGCTGCGCAGTAGCCAGAACGAGGAGGGATTCAAGATGGCCTAATGCTGATTGGAATGCCTTTTGAATGGGAAAAATGAAACAAAGATGGAGTGGACATTATGCTGCTGAATCTTAGTTAAGGACGCTTCACAAGTGTGTGACAGTGTCATTAATCTCATGGAATTACAGACAGAGAAACCAATACAACAGAATCAGAGGCTGCTAACAGAAAATGTACATAGAAAGACAGTTTTTTTGCTGTACTGAAATACTTTAAAAATGCATCCAAAATGATGTCCATACTGACAACATACACATCACAGAAATGGAGACATAGTACCATAAAATATAATATTGGATATATTATACATTTTACATCAAAGCAGGTTTTTTTCTGTCTTAAAATCTCTATAACTCAACTAAATATTATGTTATGTATTCCAGATCAAGCTAGAACTAGCCGTGTTATTCTCTCCAGCAGGATAAAAATGGGATGCTGCGGTACTTCCTCCCTGAGTGACTGACTGCAGTCCAAGGAGACCACTTGGCACCTGGAGTGACAGGCTGCCATCAGCGTGTAAAGATGCTAATATGAATTCTGATCACTCACTCATATAGGCAAGGGAATTACTGCCCATCACCAGCGTCTAGTGATTCTCCACACATGGCAAAGTCAAGGGGCACGATGTAAAACCCAGGTAAATGGAGTTGGCACGACAGTCAACGCCAGATTCTGCTTGACACTTCCTTCATAAGTGATAGTGCTACAAGATGTGCTCCATAATGTAATAAATTGGGAGCTCTGCCCTCAAGATTTCAGGCTGATGAGAAATTTCGATGAGAAATCCATTGCTTAAACTATCTCTGTCCTCCAATCTTCATGCCTGCGTGAGCCCAGGGGGTCCAAAGGCTAATTACCAAACAGGATAAGAGGAAGAGGAGGAGAAAGACAGAACCTGCACATTTTTAAAAGGTGTAAATTTATGCAGATTATTTCTAAGACCGTAATTCAAGAGGAAGAAGCACCTCAGACAATGCGTCCACAGACATGAGCCATATATGTAAAGTTGAACAGTGTCTGTTTCGAAGCTTCCCTTTGTTTACATGTAAGGGAATAAAACAAGGACAATTTATATCCAATGTATTACCTTTTCTACCTGTTGTTGTATCCCTTGAAGCAATAGTTCGGCATTTGGGAAATACGTTAATTTACTGACTTCAATCTCCTCATTTAATCCTCTGCGAGAAAGCTGACAAACCTGTTTAATTATTCCTGTGAGATTACTTCACACACACAGTATCAGTTTGATGTATTCGTTTGGGCTATTTCACTTTGTTTTCACAGATACAAAACAGTGTTATTGTTGTACACAAATGGTAAGACTACATGTGATATTTACATGCCAAAACATATATCTCCAGTACTATAATATGAGCAAGGTAACAAAGAAAGAAGCCCAACCCGACACAAACGTCAGGCCAGCACGCCAAAGACGACGCCCGCTCTGCACCACTGTCCCTTTACTTCTCTCCTCCCCTGCGAATTCTTGCCTCACTTGGGAGAGTGATGATACTGTCTACTCTGCTAAGACTCCCCTTGCTTGACATCTCGACACGGGGAGAAGGATGTTCCTGTCTGTCTCGTCACATCACAGCCTTCCTGATTCGGATCCCTCCCATCCAACACCCTGTGATGCTTCTCTTTAAAAAGCTGCCCGTCCATCATAAACATCCTCCCTTTTATGTTCCCCGCCTGAGAGGGAAGGGGAAAGAGAGAAATCAGCCCTCTCTCAAACACAAGCTGACAGCTCTAAGCAGACTGACGTGACACCAGGGGAGCGATGTGCCAGACGTAGCTTTGAATTTCCAAAATAAGGTAATGCCACAATTATTAGTCACTCACTGAGACCATAGCTTCTTAGCTTTATTGAAAAATTCCTGAATTTGCTCAGAATTGCAAATATCAGCAAAACAGATACAATCCATATTAGAGTTACAACTGATTCTGCGTTAAACTTTTCCACCCTAAAGAGTGCTAATCATATAAATCATTGGTCCTTAATCAGTCTACTAAATATTCTCAGCAGTTCTGCAAGAGTCTTAAATTAAATCCCTCACCTTGACTCCATATAAATGTAATACTGTCAATAAAGGAGATATAAATAGATGTGGGTGTAACCATTCATAATCTACCTGAATATTTTAAAAGGGTCTTTTGGGCAATGAGGGAGAGAAAGAGAAGAAGAGAGACAGACTTGATCAATCGTCTGAGTTCTGCCTCCACAATCAGAAGTGCACTAATTGAAATGGCATGGACTCATCTACCTCCCCTAAAGGATGAACCTTATCAGATTTTTCATAATAATTTAGCACAAAATGATATTAGAAAAAAAGGAAATCATCTTTCGTCTCACACATTTCCTCTCCTCTCGCCTCCCGTCTGGACCATGATTGAGAAAGAGTTGCTTGTTGGCTGTCTGGGGAGAGGCAGTGAGAAATGTTAAGGAGACCTTTTCAATGCCCAACCCATTCAGTTTGTGAATGTTAATGTTTTTTAATGAAGACATGAACTGAAATCTGAACTATACGGGTTGATAACAGAGGAAAAGGGTGGAAAACCAAGAGGAGAGTGACAACCTTATAGCAGAAAAGTGATTTTTTTATTGTGGGTAGTTCATGCTTAAGGGCACAAATGAACCCCGAAGAGAAATATGTAGCGTGTCAAAAGCTTAAAGAAAGATCATGAGTGTTTAAGGTGGATTGGCGGACACATTTTAAAGGTGCTTACTCTGAGCCTTCATCGCATGTCCACCTTTCCATGAGCTTTTTCTATTTTCAGTGTGAAGCTAATGAATTGGGATCTGGAAAAGGTTTTTCTGCAGGCTCACAATGAGAAATGATAAGAGATTATTTTAGAATGAAGATCAATGACAGAGTCCAATTGGTATGAGGAGGAGCAGGAGGAGGGGGAGGAGGAGGAGGAGGAGGAGGAGGAGGAACAGGAGAAGCATGTGCCCTAATGTAAGATGAGTGTAATGTGCAACCCAAGGCCAAAGGCAAGAGCTTCATCTCACCAATTCTCTTTACAGGAGTGGAAATAACTCGGTGCCATACATAGCTGATTTATACAAATTAATGACCTGGGTTATTAATAGGCAGAGATGCATATATTAAACACTATGAGTAAAGGTAGCTTTAATTATGCATCCTTTATAAAACCTGTTTGACTTCAGTGCCTGCCGTCTAGGTGCATTTTAAAAAATTAATCAGATTTGTGAAAAATGAGAGTTAATATAGCAATTGTGCCTATTTCTCCTTTTGAATCATATGTTTCCTCTAATACATCTATTCTATGCACTAAACAGTGACGATAAATTATGAAAACGTGCATTCAAACAGATAATAGAACAAGACTGTTATTTATTTTTATGGCTTGGTTTAGCTGCATTGTCAGCCAAAGTACTTGTAATAGTCTTTTCCTGCATATTATTTATAGTGCAGATGTTGTTTGAGCTTTCACTATGGATGCAGCATATTTACTCAAATGCTGTTCACATTTCACTGGACACTTTGGGGCCACCGTATGAGCGAGAGATCCTGCCCTGCCCCTTCTGTTGTCCGAGGGGACCGCCACACTGACAATGGTGTCACCTCTCCCCCGGGGAGACACCTCCGAGTGATTTGTGGTCGGGGAAGACTGATGAACGGCTATTGCCACCCTGTTTCTTTGCGAGATCAATTCTACATGTAGGAGTGTGCTTTATGAATGATGGAGACCTCCTCAAGCCATCCATACAGCTGCCCAAAGACACAGCCCTGGCCCCCATAGCACCTACATGGCAGGAATAAAGCAATCACTCTTCTCAACAGGGCAATGCATTATACGCACACACACCCACACATGAACATACCCACATGAATACACAGATGAGACAACAAAGCGCACACACACACACACACACACACACACACACACGACAAACAAACAGTTGTATGTCTGCTGCCTCTTAAGCTGCAGCGTGTTCAGAAGCATTGTTTTAAGAACAGCAGCCAAAACTTTGCCAGATTATAGAAGAGCGGCCTTTTGATTGGTTAAGGCACTGGTGAATGGGACTCAGTTTGTGATGCTGCACTGTGCTGCCTTTCTGGACAGCCCATATAATGCCAATAGGAGCGATCTGATGGTGTTGAGGGATCGCTTACAGCACACATCTGAAGGCTGAATAGCATTGTGAATAGGAGCAGCATACATAGATGTCATGAGTCCTGCCTCCCGCAGAGAGGTTGAAAGCGAAAAGTAGAGCGCAATGAATACTTGAGTGTTCTGGAAGCTTTAAAATTGAAAGGTCTCTCCTTTTTTTTTTGCCAAAAGATTTCAATGGAAAAATAGAGGCAGCTCGTGCTTTTTAATCGCAACTTTGAGATTGATTGGGATAACTTGTGTGCAAATCAGTGCCGGCGTGACAGACGCTCCTCTTTTATGGTAATCCTGGTGTCAAGATCAAGAAGAAGGGAATAATGCAACGGGGCGACCTGATATAAGCGAGAATCACACTTTCAAAAAAGATTCAGAATATTTGTAAAGTATCCACACTTATTTTATCAAAATGCTTTTCCTATAACAATGGAGTAACTCACTCTGTGAGATTTATTTAATATTAATTAAAACACATTTAGTTATACACTTTTCATCAGCACAATAATGGGAAAGCACAACAAACATCCAAGATACAATTTGCATTTCACTAATTATATGCACAATGTCTTCTTTATCATGATGTGCAAAACATCCACCCAGGTTGCCGTCCCTTGATATCATGGTTTTAATGCACAGAGCAAAGCAAGACAGATGCACATGATAACTTCCATTTACAGTGGAAGCCTGGGAGAGCCACAGTGTAGAGGCCTTATACTATTTATGGGTTGATCGATACAGTAGCTGGATGACACCATGTCCCCGCTACTTTCTGTCATGATGATGGCTCACTAATTTTGGAACGGCTGCTTTCTCTTCCTGCCTTCAGCAGGCCTGCAAGACGGTTTAATTTGGCTGTAAAAACGCCAATCACCGGGCTACTTCTTGTTCCTGGGGGAGGTCATGATAGGGGCAAGTCCATAGGAGGAAATATATTCACATAGTTCTCCTAGAGACACTGCTAACCCCTGACATCCCATTTGGGTTGTAATTTCATGTTGTTAAAGTGACAGGGACCCAGCCTCTGTGCTCTTAGAGACGGGGAGGCGGGGGCGAGCCCTGATCAGAGAGGTCTTTAATTCTTGTTCTTGAGTGTGTGTGTGTGTGTGTGTGTGTGTGTGTGTGTGTGTGTGTGTGTGTGTGTGTGTGTGTGTGTGTCTGTGTGTGTGAGAGAGAGAGAGAGGAAGAAAGAGAAAGAGGGAGTGCATATGTTTCCATTTGTGTGTGCATAAGGTTTTAGATTTGTATCTGAAAGACTGAGCAGATCCTTGACTCTGAGTACTCTATGTGTGTGTGTGTGTGTGTGTGTGTGTGTGTGTGTGTGTGTGTGTAGCATTGAGCACCCACACGCAGCATGTTTTGGTATTTGTATGCGTCTTTTTGCTGGCAGGGGTCAGAAGACATCAGAGGCCCAGAGGGTGACCCGGGACCATCCCACTCAGCAGAGATACTGCTGGCTCGAGAAAAAAGCAAGACGAGTGTTGGAAAAAAAAAAACCAACTCATTACCTTGGCACTAAGACTTAACGCTCCTTCCTTGAACTGGCTTTGATCTCTACCTAATGTGGATATATGGGAGAAGTGATGCTTTTACTGTGATGAAAGCTAACATTTAACTGCTCACATTAAATTAGCGAGGACAGGGCCTCAGGCATGTTTGCATTTTGGGGCAGTAAGGGGGTTGTTTAACAGATTTCTGCACTAGTCATAAGATATATAGACGATAGGAGCGTGTTTTCTTTTGAAATAAATACAATTACAAAAATGTCTGAAGCAACATACATAAAGGCCATTCCACCAAGGCTCATTGCCTTCTGTATTAGCACTCCCTCGTATCTACTATAGGCTGTTAAAAGTAATTGTATTTCACTCTATTTTTGACTTTACATTTTGTCTTATTTTTTTTTTTACACTACATACTTCAAACCTCATTAAACTCATTTCATTGTATATACTATTTTTCGTGTCTGTCTATACTGTAATAGTTACATGACATCCTACTGCACATTTTCAATTATTTTGTTTGTTTTTTTATATATAAAAATATGACCCCTGTATCTTATGTACCCCACTGGTTTACTGTTTATTCTGTACCTTGATTTTTTAAATATATCTACATGCACATTTGCTCTGTTTGTACTTTCTGGTTAAATGCTAAACTGCAGTAGTGTGCAATGCTATCTGATCTGAGCAACTGTTAAAAATGAAATATACAAAGAAACATTTTACATTTACAAAATAAAGATCTGTAATAGATGTGGCATTAAAATGCTATTTTGTATTGCAGTAATCAAATCTAATTATTATCATGAACCTGAACAAAAGCTATGGAAATGTGTGACATTTAAAAACAATATGACTAGTGGATGAGGGGCTTTTTTTGTGCATATTGACGCAAAGCTTGTAACAAATGTGTTTTGTCAATATTTAATTATCACTTAAAATACTTTAGAAACAATTACTGCAAAGTCCTATATTTCTATAGAATATAGACACAGAAGTATAATCATAATAATACCAATAGAATATATTCTATCTCCACATTACTGTGACAGATTAAAACAGAAAATGTGATCATAAAGGTTAAATTCAGAGATGACGACACATATCTGGGGACTTTATTGGAATGTTATTCGGCTTGTTTGCGGGTTTGTTGCTAATTATCCGCCCGCTGTGTTGTAACAATCAGCGAACAGCTCATGCGCTGTGATTCACACGAGACGCAGAGGTGGGAGGACACTCGCGCGTGGTGTCCGCCCCTCTGAGAAGTAAAGAGTTAACGGAGCGGTGGGTTTGCCCATTCTCCTGCTGTGAGTGACGCGATCATCTCTCTTATCCCTCAACTTTGCCTGTTGCCAGACCAGGCAGCCGAGGTGGACGCTGGCTATCACCGCTGACATTCCCAACGCGATCAAACGCACACGCCAAAAAAAAAATATTCCCCCCCCTTCCTCGTTTCATTTATTTTTTCCGCTGACTTTTCCTGCAGGCAATTCCGTAACGATGGTTTTTAGTTTCCCTCTCCATCGGACTCCCCGATGTTGTGCAGTCCACTGCACGAAGGCGTGAATCTTTTTTGAGTAGAGGTGGATCTTCCCGGATACGGCGAGGGGGTACATTGAATAAAACAAAAAAGAAGAAGACTTTCACGGAAATCCCCTGAAATAAAACATGCCTCGGAGGAAACAAGAAGCGCCCAAGCGCGCAGCAGGTATGTGTGTCCACTGGTAATGCTTTACTATCAGAGAACTGCGGATGTTACCTTTGTTTTGTAGAGCTCACTTTATAGTCACTGCATTTCCGTTTCCACTTTGTCTTCTCTCTCTCTTTCTGTTTTTTTCTTCTTCTTTTTGTTGCTCTCTAACGATTCGCCTTGTCACTCGTGGTTATATGTATTCCTGTGAGACGCTCGTGGGAAACGGATCCTTTATGAAAGCGGATGTACAGTTTCGATACAACAATCTGTGATCCTGCGTTTTCGCCCCGCACTCAGCAGCTATTGTAGTCCCGACGGGCGAGTTGCCTGCTGTAAACTTTCGCTTCCCATTGTTCCCAACTTGAATCCTTGTCAGTTTACCGATCCCAACCGCCATCTACGTTTGATCTGTCGCGAGTAGTTAAACCCGGAGGAGATGTGCAGTGTTTTGTTGACGGGGAGAGCCCGAGGCGTGCCATAAGGGGGACATAAGGGCTTTGTGCGCATTTGATCCGAGCGCATAACTTCTTTGCACAGGCTGGGAAAAAAAAAAGCCCTACCTCTGCTTTTCTTTTCCTCTCTTTCCTTTTCTTGGGATAAGATAAACAATTTGAGAGAGACAATGGGGTTTCGTGGGCTGGAAGGAGCCATAATCGACAGTTGCCATGTCTGATTTGACGGTTGATTGATTGGCTGTCATGCAGCTTTGATCTGATCCTTCCCGATTTGCATCAGAAAATCACTTCCCACCATGTGCTGCAGGCCCCTGACGTCACGTTTGAACCACTTTGAAAGGATCTGTGTACTTTTTACCCCTCACACTCAATCAGTCTCTCTCTCTCTCTCTCTCTCTCTCTCTCTCTCTCTCTCTCTCTCTCTCTCTCTCTCTCTCTCTCTCTCTCTCTCTCTCTCTCTCTCTCTCTCTCTCTCTCTCTCTCTCTCTCTCTCTCTCTCTCTCTCTCTCTCTCTCTCTCTCTCTCTCTCTCTCTCTGATGGTCAACTGACTAACGAAAATGTGAAAGGGGTGGGGACAAAGTGGTTTAACAGTGAGACATCATATACACACACACACTTCCAGCAGAGAACATCACACTCCCATGTGCACGTGTTCACTTTGAACACACACGCACACGCACACAAACACAGTGGGTAGAGGAGGCGGGAGGAGTGGGTTAGAGGTTGTAAAAGGAGCCGTGTGCTATGTAATGGAGGGGAGGAATGGGTTTGCTCTGTCAGACCGGGCCGTCACAACGGCTTTGTTTCATGTTTGATTTAATTGTCTCTCCCCTGACAGGCCCATTCATCAATGGCTTTAATGGTCAATCAGAGACAGGCTGAGTGAGTGCTCCCATTCTGTTTAGCCATAAGCCGGCCTGGGCTTTTATTTCATCAAAATGCCCCAGCCTAATGTACATGCTCACTGGCTCAGAGTGGCCGCGGGGAGCACATAAAGAATGACTGAAAGCTTTCTGATTTCAGATCAGTGAGAAGGATGTTTTTTTCTTCATCTCCTCCTCTCCTCTCTCCTCCCTGCTACACTGCTGTTTCTCTGTTGACGAAAGGGAATAAAGGGCTGTAATGTAGATCGTTTTGTGTTTTTAGAAAACAACTTTTTCTCCCTGAAACCGCACTTCTTTGTTCATTCATTCATCTATTCATTTCTTCATTTTTTCATGCTCCCCTTCCACCCCTGTCAGTCAGCCCGTGCAGCTGCAAGTTATAAAGTTGTCAACTGTTCAGTGGCACACAAAGGGTGATGATGAATTGATTGCAGCACAGAGCATGGTGATAGAGAGAGCAAAGAAAAGGATGACAGATGATGGGCCTTGATTAGGGACTTAGGGGGAGAGTAAGCCCACTGCAACCTTGAGACTTGCATGAAAAATCTATCCCCCTCCCCTCCACACACACACACACACACACACACACACACACAAACTGCCTTGCTCTCTCATTGTCTCTCCAACACACTCTCTCAGCTTCTCCCTATCTCTCTTTCCTTCCTCTGTCTGAGAGGGTTTCTCCCTCCACAGTACAAAACTTGTTTTGCCTGCTTCATTAGCGTTGGTCCAATTAGCCGTGAGGCTGATGGAGTCCTGACAGGCCCTGTGATTGGAGATGACAAGCTCGGGGTGCCCAGCCCAATGAGGTTTGCCACCACTTTGATGTAATCAACTTGATATTACACAGAGCCGCTCGCCTTTGGTTGTGCTGTAACTCAATTTTCCGCTGCAGGTGACAAATGGGCCTGCCTACCTGGGTCAGGTCTGAGTGCTCTTAACAACCGAGGGCAGCTGGCCACGTAAACAGCCGAGCAAACATGAGAAAGAGACTCCCCCAGCTGTGGAAATACAGACTCACTTCCTTCAAGCCAGAGGCCTGAAGCTGTTGAAAAGGCCACAGAAAGTTAAAATACTCGGCGGACTTAACAGGAAGTTGATATCAGCTTAACAACGTGTGGGCAAAGACGAGGCTGTTTCACTGGAATGTCGAACCTGGACAGTATTTCTACAGAATGGTGCCAGTGTGTTTACAGTGTCCAGTGTGTTGCATGTGTCGGTGCACTGTCAGGCAGGCCTTGTCATAATCTGGTCATGTGTGTATGAGTGTGTGTGTATAAGAGAGAGTGCGACACAGGAGAGGGGTTCAGGAGTAGGAGGGGGGTCTGATTTGGACCAGGCGCCACAGCAACAGTCTCTTGTTTCTGCAAGGTCAGGATTATTGCTGCCAGACTGGCACCCATCACTCACTGTGTGTGTGTGTGTGTGTGTGTGTGTGTGTGTGTGTGTGTGTGTGTGTGTGTGTGTGTGTGTGTGTGTGTGTGTGTGTGTGTGTGTGTGTGTGTGTGTGTGTGTGTGTGTGTGTGTGTGTGTGTGTGTGTGTGTGTGTGTGTGTGTGTGTGTGTGTGTGTGTGTGTGTGTGTGTGTGTGTGTGTGTGTGTGTGTGTGTGTGTGTGTGTGTGTGTGTGTGTCTTGTGATGAAAGGAATCGTAACTGTAGACCACCTGCCAGGGACAGGCCATACTTCTCTTTAGGCCTGCGTTGAGCAGTTTCTTCTCTCTGTCTTTGCACACCACCTATGCAGCACACACACACACGTGCAGTGTAGACACTGGTGAAGATACGAACATTCACAGCACACATTGCAGACACATGCGCACATGTTGTGACTTGGTTGTAAAAGCGGTAAGTGAAATAAAGTTTTTAGTTTTTCTTTTCTTTTCTATCAGCCTTCCTGTTGTTTGTGTGTGAAAAGCATGCCCTTAACGGAAGCAGCGGGGGAGCACGAGTTGGGACTTAATTGTTGGGCCGACAGTGTTAGCTAGCTGTAACGACAGTGCGCCTCCGCTGGCGATGTTTGCAGGTGCGAGTGCGGCAAATGTTTTGGCCTTGCAGGCCCCGTTGCTAATGAAAGTCCTGTGGCTGGATTCCGGTGAGGTTGAGTCACGTCTGTGATCTATGTGTCTGATAAGTGCATACCTAATGAGGCTGTGAGCCCCAGTGGAAGGAGGAGGAGGAGGAAGGCTGACAGAGTGTTTCCCACAGGTATTGACAGATGCCTTTTTGTTTTTGCCATAGGCCCTGACTCCATAAATCCTGCCTGTGTAATGATAACAGTGCCACCCTGCCAGCAAGTGAGTGAAGGAGACAGTGTAAGAGAGAAAGAGGGCAGAGGGGGAGGAAAAGGAGGAGGTGCTGGTGGTAGGGACGATGAAGAGTAGAAGAGCGGGGGCGGTGGAATGGGCCTTCTCTCCTTTTTAACACACACTTGGCAGATGTCAAGCCATAGGGTTGGGCTTCGGGAGAGAAAGAGGAGTATAAGTGCTGTAGTAGTGTCACAAATAGAAAACCGTTAGCCATCCACTCTTCCCTTTCAGCTTTCAGGGTGCTTTCAGCCCATGTTTTCAGCCGGGGCTGCTGTCTGGGCACTGAGTCGGAGGCTTTGTAAAAATAGTCCCACCGCTGTTGTGATAGATGCAGCTGCACTGTAGCGACAATTGGGACAGGCTGGATCCCTCCAACCCCACCTCCCACCCACCCTCTCTCCGTCTCCCACTCCTAGAGGTGGCGAGCGTCAGAGCTCGGTGGGATGTGTGCTCTTTTCGGGGGAAACTGAGCTGCTCCGGTCTTCAGGGGTCTTGAAACCCAATCCAGGAGGAGAATAGCCCGGCCATGCCAGAGAGCCGATTTCCTTTTCAACAGAGTCATTTATCACTGACCCACCCTTCGCTTCTGACACGGTGACGTGTGTCATTTATCAAACGGGCTTTACCAGACACACAGAGAAGGGAGGTGGATAGGGGGCAGAGAGGAGGAGAAAGAGAGAGTGAAAGAGGGGAAAAACTAGACAGAGAGAAACAAAGAGAAGGAGAGGAATGGAGAATGAGGTGCAGAGTCAATGTAGAGCTGGGAAACCAGACTTGTGTGTGTGTGTGTGTGTGTGTGATTCCAGGGAAGAGTGAGTTATCCTGAAACCCTTGCGGAGAAGCGTTTGGGAGGGGAGATTTTTTCGAGATGACAGGGAGGTTAGAGTTACACTGAGTTGTGTTTTGATGAGTGACAGAATGTTCTCCATGAGTCGATGAAGAGGAGAAATATGCTTTGTGAGTACACAGTCCGACAAGTGTGTTGGTGTTGTTTACTCACTATATATGCACGACGAACACGTATAAGGGCGCCGTAGAGGTGCGTGTGTGCGCACATGTGGCCATATGGCGTCAGCGTGTGCGTGTGCGTGTGCGTGTGCGTGTGCGTGTGCGTGTGTGTGTGTGTGTGTGTGTGCTGCTCCCTGATGAGCAGGGCTGACAGGTATCACTCATGCAGCAGCCTGGCCTTTAAATGAACCCGAGCTGCTCTGCTCCCCCGTGGCCCTAACAGGCTCTCTCCAAGATGGATGCTTCTTTAAAAATCAGATTAATGATGGATACCAGGCTTATAGTGCCATGTATCATGAAGAATATTATTTAGGCCGGCCGTGTATGGCTGTAACTGGAGAGCCAGGACGAGAAGAAGCAGGGTGGAAAGCCTTAGACAGACACTCACTGTGTGATGGATGGCTGAGCGCTCTCTGAGTGTTACTAGACACCAGTGCCGCAGCAGTAGGCCATAATCAGATAGCCTAGGGATGTTTATCCCGCAACTACACTACCCAGATTGCCTTGCCTGGAGGGTTGCGTTTTGAAAAGTATCGTCTATCATTATTATCATCTTTAAAAAGTTACTGGTATCATGAAAACACTCTCCACACTGAAGGGCACGTAGACGCCTCAGTGGGGATTATTGCAATTGTACATTATGAAATGATCCATTGGATCCAATCTAACTGGCTGTAATGATTACCTAGAAGTTTCCATTAAGCTTTGCCCAGAAGAGTCTCCTGCCCCGTGTCATTCCCCAACAATCATGAATAAAAGAGTACAGTGAGAGGTCAAGGCGAGGCCAGCTCTGCCGCTGCTGCAGAAAATGAAAAGAAAAAATCAGTTGTTTTGTTTATCGTCCACTTCTGGTTCCCTCTCTCTGTCTCCTACCTCCTCCTCCTCCTCCTCCTCCTCCTCACTACTGTGATTTATGGTGGCCATCCATCTTCAGGCTGCGTCCATCACCTCCTCGTTGCTAGGCGATCATGGCAGCAGCTGCGTGTTGTGAGAGGGGTTTGGTTGTCCCACTCCCAGGCCTTGACTTTACTCCCTTCACCCCACGATTCAACTTTAAGCAAATTCCCAGTGTTTGTTCCAGCTACAAGCCACAAACGTAATCCCAGTTTCAGACCTGAACCAATCCTTTGTTCTTCACTGTATCCCCAGTTTGAGCTCCGAACGTAGCGTCATCTCTTTACTACTCGGGACTCGGTAGGTCTGAATTTAGACCGGTCCTGAATTGTTGAACTGCAGTAACCCGTGTTTAGACCCCAGCCTCAAGCGCAGACCTCCAGTAATGTGGGTTTTAGCACAAACCTTAAATGAAAGGTTGTTGTTGTTGTTTTTTTTGTCCCTATTTTTTTGTTTTACCCAACATTCCAATATGGCTTGATACAATTGTACCTACCTTTAACCTTCTTTTTGAGAAGCAATGACACAATATCAGACACCTGTACACCCTGCCTTGACACAGGCATTATTAACTAATATAATAAAATAAAATATGAGCAGATCAGAAAGGTTTTTGAAATAGATTTGGTTATATTCAGTTTATTAGCAGTATTGACAGGGATTGTGACTTGCCCTAGAATAGATTTTATCGAGTGTGTTTGTGACAGTCAAAGTGAGTTTCTGATGGGGGCTTTCCGGCGGGTCAGGGGGAGAGAAAACAACACTGAACAAATCAAAAGCCTCAGCGCCTGGAGCACATTGGACAACAAGTGGGGGTCGCAAACACCATGCTGATTATTCTGGGGGGTCGCAACGAAGGTTGAGAACCACTACGTTAAGTTACACTGTTAACTAGTTTAGATTATTGGCATGTTCGATCTGGTGAAACTAGTGTTTGTAAGTGTGTTGCAAAGCTCTGCTCTGACTAATTATTGCATTCTTGTGTCTCTACAGAAAAAGCTGCAGAGTGATATATTTGCACAGCCTTGTGACCTTTTTTACAACATTTTTATATGAGGCCTAAACAGTTGGAGGAATGTGCAAATAAACAGTAGTTCTGTTCTGTTAAATGGAGCTTTGCTTGGTAACGGCCTGGGGGAAGAGTGATGGAAAGACGGAGGCAGAGATGTGGTATGGTTGAAGGGAGTCCGCCTGACTACATATCATCAGCCCAGATAGGCTCTGTGTGCACGTCGGACTGGAACACCGCCTGCCGATCCTTATTACTGCCCTTGGTTCTGCACCTGGGAAGCTGTTTGTGTTTGCTTTTTGTTTGTTTCCTTTTTTTTATCGCTTATTGTGGCTGCATCAAGTTAAAAACTTGGACTGGAACCATGAGTCACCTCGTTCTCTTCTACGTTAGAGTCAGTAACGGGAGACCTTTATGCGTTTGTGGCTCGTCTCATGTCAGATAAACGAGATGAATTTTCAGGTCTTGAAGGTCTGTACGTGCAGCTGGCAGCTTAGAGGTCTACTCATAACACAACAATCTCTCTCTCTCTCTCTCTCTCTTACTATGTGCATTGACAAGGCTCTGCCCTAAGCTTTGCCTGGGGCCAGAATGATCTCTCTGTTTTTCCCATCTCCCATATCACACATCCTGCACTACAATCGGCGGACACAATGTATTCACAATGCCATCAGGGGGTAGAGAACACACACAAATGAAAAACTGACAAAGACATCCTCAATCGCTTGTAACATGAGAGCCTGTATAAGCACAATGTTCTGGAGGAGCGGAGTTGGGTATTAAAAAATGAAGCGCACAAGATGGCCTTCTCCGGTCGTATACAAAAACAGCGAATTATGTCAGGGCTTGTCCATTTCTCAAATGGCCGCAGATCACCTGTTACGTATTTTCTCGTGAGACTTTCAGCCAGGCTGTAAGGATCAAAGGAAAAGGAGGGAGAGAGTAAGTTTGATTGAGTGTGTTGCTTTGACAAATGTGTACAACAGAGAGGCATTTTAGGTATGTTACTGATCTGCTCCTATTTTGACAGAATGGGGCTGTTTTGGACTAAATTATTCTAATCTATTTAAAGAGTTTTAGGCTGCTGGGAAACTTGAGAGAGTGAGTGGAAGTCGGTGGTTTGTGGGTTTTTTTGATTGAGACTGAGGCGACTTCCTGTCCTCTAACGTTCTCGAACTGTTTCCTGTAAGTAAGAGCCCCCTTGCTGAGGGGCTGTGTTGGTTTAAGGGCGTCAAGGTCCGGTTAGGATACTGTACACATGTCGAGAAAGACTAGTCATGTTGTGAGACGGTTTAGCTCGCTCCCCACTATCCGTTCCCCGACTGACTTCAGATATCTCAACCAACAAAGGTCTTGGCAACTAAAACCTCCTTTCCTCTATTTTTAAACTGGATAATAATAATTATAATAATAATAAACTGTATATGTCGTCTTTTATAAAATCAGTGCATCTCTATGTGTATAGAAAGAAATGTCTATAAAATCCCATTGCAATGCATTGTTGTATAATTTATGAAACCGTAAACAATAGACTGCACTGTCTGTGCTTCTTTGTTCCTGTTGCTTGATTTTTGTTGTCTTTGAACAACCATAACACTTTTTCGTAATCGTAACAGCAAGCTATAAGGGACCACCCATGTAGACCATTTCCTCTCCCCTCCCTGTATCCCAGTTGTGTCTTTGTGCACGGTACAGTTCTCTATTCGTACAGTGATTATAAATCTAAATAGAGGGGTAATCAAGCCTTGAAACCCATGTAAACAATGCTTTTGCATTTTTAGCATCAGTCTGCTGTATTTTCTTCTGTAGATTAATTAAGCATTCTTATTCCTTATATAAAATCTCTCTTCTATTTGTTTAATGCACAGAAATGTACACATTGAATTTACATTATATATTACATTGGTTTATGAAGTGGGTTGCACATTATTTAACATGGTAGTAGCTCCGTGTGAATTTTAACGAATCCTTTTTTCACCATATTTTTACACCACCATTTAAAAAAAAAGAGTAACAGAGATAATGTACTTTTTACCGCGATATACAGACAAAAACCGCTGATGCTATTTTCTCTTGTAGAAAAAGTAAAGATTAAAAAATGTTCTTATGATGACCGCACAAATAACCTTTTTTTTGTTCTTGATATCATGATGCCTGTGGCAAGGTTGTCCCTTTTCCTTCAGAGACCGAGCAGTCATTTGAGTATGAGGGTCAGACACAGGTAGAGTTTTTAATGACACATCCTGTTTACCCCGCTGCTGTTGGGTGTGATCGAGCTCCCAGACTGATTTCCCAGCTGTGGGGGCCAGACCAGGAATATGCACTGTGTTGATCAAGGGACTGATTGAAGAAAAGGACTTAGTAGTATGAAAAGGTATGGGATTGCACTCCCGCAAATTCACTAAACGTTATTCAAATGCATTTGAATCGAGCTGCGATAATCTCACAAAGAAAAAGGGCCGCGTCGATTTTTCCTTGAGATATTGCATGATTTATTGAAATGTTTTTAGGTCCTCATATTATCGCTCTTGCATACGAAGCCTATTTAAAATGCGGCATCAAAAACAGACAGCGTATTCAGCATTGCTTGAGGAGAAATAGCCCATGGGACAGAGGGAGGGAGACGCTGAGAGGCTCTGCTTTAGAGGCAGCCACAGCACCTTCCTGCTTAATCACCCCCTGTCCCTGCCCTGTCTGTTGTTCCTGATCGTCAGAGCAGCACTGCAGTATTTCTATCAGATGATCTCTCCCTCTTCGTCTGCGGCCCTTATGTTTATGAAAATGATACTCCACAGGAATGCCTCCTGCATGCCAAGATGTCACTGTCTTTCCTCATCGCTCGCATCTACGTGCATGTGCGAGTGTGTCTGAGAAGGGGGGGTGTGTGGGGGTTGAGCTGGTGTCATAACTGACTGACTAGCTTTATTTATAATTAGGTGGGGGCCGTGCATGTGACGTTGTGTATCTTACGGTGAAGTGTGTGTGTGTATCTTCATGTGAGACTTATTTTCTGCAGCTTTTGTGTTTGTGCGAATTGTGTTATTGCTATTTCTGTGTGAGCCGTGACTGAGATGTTGATTGTGTGAAAGTGCACCTCCTACCCTTCTTACCCACACCACACCCCCACCCTGAGGAATCAATCATGGAACCTAATGATTCTTGTCTTTCCCCCACATGGCATCAGCTCACTTTATCATAACATGAACACACACACGCTCTCTCTCTCTCTCTCTTTCTCTGTCTTTCACATGCATACACACACACATTTGGAAAACTCACACATCCACCCCTAGACCATATGCTTAGATATTAGTTAAGACTGCAATCTATTGTTGTATTCATAATCCTATTCTTTTTTCTATTCTAAGGGACCCTCTATACTCCCATCACCTTTTATTAGCTTGATAAATCACCTCTGTTGTCAGTCAAGCCAGGGAGAATAATTGGATGTGGTTGTCGCCCTGTGTGATGGATTATCAGTCATTGGGGATTAAATTAACAGATAGTGCTCAGACATAATGGTTTTTGTTTTGCATTTTAAATTGCCTGGGAGCATGGCTAGACTCTGTAGACTTTATAGCTGGTCCTTTTGGACTTCTCTCCCTCTCTATGTGCTATCCAGGCTTAATGACAAATGAACAATAACATATAGGGCCGCAGCTCTATTAGTAAGAAATATAAAACATTTACGACCACGTAAAGGCACAGAGAGAGCCCCGGGAAGGGTTACAAACATGATAACATGACAGGAAATGGGATGTGGCAATAGTTTGATGAAATAGCACGACAATTTGAAGAAATATGTGGAATAAGAGAGAGGTGACCTGACAACTTGGTCAAGCGTTGTGCCGGGCTCGCCTGATGTGAGCTGACATCCGTGACCAGCTAGTGAGGACACAAACACATTAACTACCTCATCCTGGCTGGATTTCCTCTTTCAAATGAGAGTCTGACACGAATGCCTTCCACGGGAGAAGCGGAAGAGAAAGTAAAGGAAAGAGGGTGTGGGCAGTCGCTCGGGCGCTGGTAGCAGTGAGATATCTACCTTGTGTGTTTGCCCGAGCGTGAGCGATTTAGCTCCTCGCCCCTTCTTCATCTTCCCAGACCCCTCCCTCCTCTCCACATCTACATTATCATAATTGTGTCCAGAACATGAGGGGCCGGGGAAGTGATCATGTCATTTTATTTACACCCTGCTTGGCCTTTTTTACAAACGACATGCCACTGACTGCCAAGCGGACTGGGGCCCGACGACATCTTTTGATCAGGGCTGTCGGGGCCGATCAGCGGAGAATGGCAGGTAATGGATACCCAGTGACAAACCAAATCTCCGGGAGGACGGAGAGTGGTCTGCACCTGCCAGGTCTCCATTAGGCTGGCCTCTCAGTGGGGCTGCCTGCTGACTGTGCCCCCAGGGCCCAAATCAGACCAGCGCCAGCCGCATGGCTGCCTAGAGATTGGCTGTTAGCACTGGAAATGAGAGTTATTTCAGCTATGACATTTTTGTTTAGACTGGACGTGAGTGTGTGGGGCGGTGGGGGGAATGAAGGATTTAGTCACAGCGTGTGGGTGTATGTGGGTGCCTGTTTGCGTCCACATGCCCAAGCTCCATTGTATGAGTGCCCAAACTATAAAAGCTTATACCTACAGCTTCTTTCCATGGCATTTGTCTTCGTTTACAATATTGTCCAAATGGCCGCAGACCTGTCCACAGGCCATCCGCTATTTTCAGAGATTATTTGTTTTTCCTCAAATTGAGCGGTTTCGTGAGTGAGGTGGACAGGAAATGAGGAGGGGGGAGGGGGGGGCATGGTGACACTGCGGAAGAAGGTGGTGAGTGGTGGGTGAGTCGCCGTTGTGTGTGTGTGTGTGTGTGTGTGTGTGTGTCTGTGCACACACAGTTTATCATCTTTCTCCATGTAAGGAGCAACATGCAAAGTGACAGATCGCTTATGCATTGCCATCATGTTGACGCTCATAGAATCTCACCTTGTGCGCTTTATCTTCCCTTGGTCTCATTTTCTTCCTCCCTTTATTTTGTTAATTTCTTTTTTTCTGATCAGAGAAATGTATTTGTATTATTTGCATGCCATTCAACAGCTGTTTAGACCGGTTGTGATTTGCTTTTATGAATGCAGCTTGGACAAAAGACTATTGACTATCTTCGCCATATCAGGACACTAATGAACTCAATCAGTCCAGATCATACCGTACGATGTCTTTTCAACATTTCATCAACAAAAGTCTGACATCCCTTTCTTGAAATCCTTCGTGTGTGTGTGTGTGTGTGTGTGTGTGTGTGTGTGTGTGTGTGTGTGTGTGTGTGTGTGTGTGTGTGTGTGTGTGTGTGTGTGTGTGTGTGTGTGTGTGTGTGTGTGTGTGTGTGTGTGTGTGTGTGTGTGTGTGTGTGTGTGTGTGTGTGTGTGTGTGTGTGTGTGTGTGTGTGTGTGTGTGTGTGTGTGTGTGTGTGTGTGTGTGTGTGTGTGTGTGTGTGTGTGTGTGTGTGTGTGTGTGTGTGTGTGTGTGTGTGTGTGCACTGTATGTGTGTAATCAGAGAAGAGGCAGATGAAGAGGCGTCAGACATATTAACTGACAGATGGAGGTTGATCCAACTCATTTATTACCCCAGAGGAGAATGCCACAGTGAGATTGGGCTTCATTAATTTCAGATTTAGTTTTCATTTCAAGCTGTTGCGCCCTGAGATAAATAAAATGGCGCATTATGTTTTTGCCAAGATATTTCTTTTTTGTTTTCCTCCAATAGAAGGAGTGAAAAGAGGGGAGGCATAAGTTCCGTGTGGCTGGGGTAGTATATAAATACAGGCTCGCCTAGAGGAAAATAACACCTCAACGGTTGATGAGGTGAAATGGGATGACTGTAATTTCTCAGCTCAGCTTTAAAGGCTCCCACACAGATGGCTCATTTATCCCTGGGAGTCCTCGGGCACACATAGCAGGGAAACTTTTTCTCCAGTTATTCTAACATAGCGTGTTCACTCCCTGCAATTTAACTCATCTCTTTCTTTCTCTCTTTGTCTCCATTCTCCTCGCAGCCTATTCTCCGGAGGAGCTGACAGAGCACACTGTGGAGGATGAGGAGGAGGAAGCAGACGACCTGCCCACAGCCCCTCAGGATGACCTTCCCATGAAAGATGAGTTTGTGGAGAAAGGCGGAGGGCCTGCCAAGGAGCAGACATGTGACCAGGAATCAGCTGGGGCAGCAGAGCTCTCAGGACAGGAGATGGACAGTGAGTCCCATGTGAGTGAGACCAGTGACCGTCTCTCAGACTTTGAGAGTCCCTCAAGAAAAGCCGAGGGCAACATGGTCACAGCTCCTCTAAATGGTGGCACTAAAACACCTCCCATAGGCATGGACACCTTAGAACAAATGAAGGTTATATACTCCAGCTTCTTGACCGGCCCCTTGTGGTCCCCGCTGAACTTTAATTCCACGCCGCCACAGGCGCAGACGTCGGCCTCCACCGAGAAGCCAGCTCGCAGCAACAGCACTAGTAGCAGTAGTAGCTGCAGCAGCGGTAGCTATGACTGGCACCAGTCTGCAGTGGCAAAGACACTACAACAGCAGACTCTCCAGAGCCGTCACCCTGCGCAGTCTGAGCCCAGCCTCTTCAGTACAGTCCAGCTCCACAGGCAAAACCCAAAGCTGTTTGGCTCAATCTTCACTGGAGCCAGTAAGTTCCGCTGTAAGGGCTGCAGTGCTGCTTATGACACCCTGGTGGAGCTGACCGTTCACATGAATGATACAGGCCACTACCGCGATGACAACCATGACAGGGCAGGCAGTGGCTCAAAGCGCTGGTCTAAGCCACGTAAGCGGTCCCTGATGGAGATGGAGGGGAAGGAGGACGCCCAGAAAGTCTTGAAGTGCATGTATTGCGGCCACTCCTTTGAATCGCTCCAGGACCTCAGCGTCCACATGATCAAGACCAAACACTACCAGAAAGTGCCTCTGAAGGAGCCCATGGCCCCTTTGGCAGCCAAAATCATGTCTTCTAAGAAAAGGGGGCTTGTGGGGTTGGACCTCACGGCCGCGCCACGTTCCCGAGAAGGAACTCCCAAAGCTAAGCACTCACACGCAGACCTGGGTGAACACCCACAGAAACCCTCCTCCAGCCCCTACACGACCCCTAACAACCGCTACGGCCACCAGAACGGTGCCAGTTATACTTGGCAGTTTGAATCCAACAAATTTCAGATCCTCAAGTGTATGGAGTGTGGGAGTTCCCATAATACACTGCAAGAGCTGAGAACCCACATGATGGTGACAGGACACTTCCTGAGGGTGACCAGCTCTGTGGGGAAGAGAATCAAAACACTTCCTGAGGCCACCTCCCCCAACCCTGGTAGGGTTAGCACACCTACTGAACAGAGGGTCCAATCTGTCCCACTCGCACCCTCCACCTTCTCTCCTCCACCTCCTCAAACTACGACAAGTCCCCCCGCTACCTCCCCTCCTCTGAAAGATATCAAAAAGGAGGAGATGGAGGAGGAGTGCTCTAAGCAAGAGGCTGTAAGAAATGAGAAGCAAGTTGCAGCGTCAGATGGGAAGGAGGAGGATGCTGAGAAGGAGGAAAAATATGACATCTCAAAGTATAGCTATCTTACCGAAGAGGATCTGAAGGAGAGCCCTAAAGGTGGCTTTGATATTCTCAAATCACTGGAAAATACTGTGACATCAGCCATCAACAAAGCTCAGAGTGGGAATCCAAGCTGGGGCGGCTATCCTAGCATCCACGCTGCCTACCAGTTCCCCAGTGCCCTCAAGCTCCAACAAGGCGGCATGGAAAAGAATTCCCCACTGAAGTTCTTGTTCAACGGAGGGGATGGAGCAATGTCCTCCCTTTCCAAGAACCAGCCCCTCGTTTCCCCACCTCTTAGCCAGTCTTCCCCCTTCCCCAGCAACAACTTCCAGGCAATGGAGGATTTAGTAAAAAAAGTGACAGAAAAAGTAGCAAAAGTAGAGCAAAGGGTGAAGCAGTTGTCTCCGAAGATGGAGAACTACCCCTCTCCCTGTAGCAGTGAGGCTGGAGAATCGCATAAGGGAGGAGAGGCCGACTCCCCTCGGGACTGGAGGGCGGTCACGCCAGCCAATAGCGACAGGGGAAGCCATAGCGACAGAGCATCCCCGGCAACCGAACCCAAAAGGGAGACAGCAGTCAAATCCCCGCTCGCCTCTACGCTGAGATGCAGTACAGCCATTATCACTGGCCATACTCCTCCAGAGCAGCCCTTTGTCAACCCTCTAAGTGCTCTTCAGTCAGTAATGAACATTCATTTGGGGAAAGCAGCCAAGCCCTCCTTGCCAAACCAAGATCCCCTGAGCCTGCTCTCCAGGCTCAGCCAGAGCATGGCTGAGAGGGCTGCTGTGGCCGCTCCTCCCTCACAAACCAAAAAGCCGGAAAGTGTAGTTGATGATAGCTTTGGCCAGCCCAGTGATGACCAGCCTATGGACCTCACTAAAGGGAAAAGTGATAGAGGGGGCTCTGTAGGCTCAGCCCCCCTAACCCCTTCATCCACGGCTTCCTCCATCTCCCCTTCCTCCCTTTATACTCCTGCAAAGCTATCGGTTGTCTCTCCCTACACATCCAGCAGCCCTCTGCATGAAAACGCATTGTCGGATATCTCAGACATGCTGAGGAACCTGACACAGTCCCACCATGTCCCAAAGCCTCCCTCGCGGTCCCGGGCCACGGACAAAGCCGAGATCGTGGGCTCTACTCATGACGACGACGAAGCGTCCCTGCACGGCCACAAACGCAAAGGCCGCCACTCTAACTGGAACCCCCAGCACCTCCTCCTCCTGCAGGCCCACTTTGCTTCGAGCCTGAGGCAGACATCAGAGGGGAAGTACATCATCAACGACCTCAGCCCACAGGAAAGAATGCACGTGTCTCGTTTCACAGGCCTCTCCATGACCACCATCAGTCACTGGCTGGCTAACGTCAAGTACCAGCTAAGGAGAACTGGCAGAACCAAGTTCCTCAAGAACCTGGACTCGGGTCAACCTATATTCTTCTGTAGTGACTGTGCCTCCCAGATCCGCACCCCAGCAGCGTATGTATGCCACCTGGAAGCCCACCTAGGGTTCAGAATCAGGGACCTGGCCAAGCTGTCCCCTAAACAGACTGCCAGGGACTCCCACACTCTCTCTGAGAAACTGGTGCCCCTGGAGTCCTTCCTTTCTCCACAATCACAAGATGACTGCAGTAGCAACGGGACGGTGTTCCGCTGCCAGCTCTGCGTCCGTAAGTTTGCCACTAAGCACGCCATCAAGCTTCACCTCAGCAAGAGCCATGGGAAGTCTCCAGAGGACCATCTGCTATATGTGAGCGAAGTAGAGAAACACTAAATGACTCACGGCAGTAGACGTGCTGGACAACATATGTGGAATTGCTGGTAAACAAAAACACAAACAGTATATTTGAAAGTGTGGTGATGCACAAAGATGCCATGAACTACTGTCAAAATAGTCAGCACATGGTGTGTTTTTTGGCCTATACACATTTCTGATTTCTCTGTATTTCAAAAGACTTTTATTTCACCAAAATATACTGTAGGTCAAAGATATTCAGCCTGATTTGTTGAGGACAGATTCTTTCATGATCCTGGTGAATCTCTTGACTAGAAAGTCAGCTAATAACTTGAAATGTATTAACTTTATTGTATTTATTTTGTATTTTTGTGAGTTTGGTTCTGATTTGCTGGTAGACTGCATGTTCAACAAGTTTTACTGTTAACATTTGTACAGTCCTGTCCTGTCCACATTTTAAAATGCCCTTTCAAACTGGTCATTTTGTAACACCTTAAAACAGCCAAACGCCTGGGAACGCTCCTTTAAAAGACTCTGCCAAACAGCAAAGGTTCATTGCTTGTTTTGTTCTTTTTGTTTTCTCTGTACAGCCTGTTGATTTTCTTGCTGATTGTAAAAGCTGCCTTGTTCTTTATCATTGAGTAAGGGGCACTTAGAATCCAGGTCTGTGTAAAAATGTATAAATAGTGTATAAGCTTACAACTTGCTGTTTAAATTATGCATACTTGTTATATTTCCTAATTTAAGAGGACTATGACTATCCACTGGTGCAGAGCCTTTGAAGAAGATGAAAAGGACATTGTTTTGCACAATAGTTTTATAAATGTTATTTGATAAAAAAATGAAACCCATACAAATATGTTAATGCCTTGTGCTTCTATGATTAAATTGAATTAACTGCTGCATAAAACATTTGTTTTCTTTCATATTTACCACTCAGAAACATTTGTAGATCAAGGTGCATTATGGATTTCTAATCTAAAACACAATATTTCAACAAGCGACATTTGAAATAAATTTGTTAATAAATAGTTGCACATCACAGTATTGTCCCAAATGTTATCCTCCATCTGTTAGCACACTTTTTCACCTGGCTTGCAGGAACACCATACATCTTTAGAGAGAGGACAAAAACCCTCATCCCTCCAAATGTCTGTCCCATCTTGTGATGACTAAGCATGTACAAATCAGCTGACAGAAACACTGAGCAGGACTTAAAGAACCCTCAGCATTTTCTTCTGCAGTTGTTTTTCGCAACCACAATTTCTCTCTCGATATTCCCAGTGATTTCTGTGTCGTCGCGTTGTTGTGAGGCGGACTCGAGAGGTGCGAGCGGTGCCACTGCCTGCAAGGCGTCTGGCAGGTGGTGTGTGCTGCATGTAAACCACCAGATGTTTCTGAAACGAGCCACTGGAGGAGGAGGAGGAGGAGGAGGCAGGCGGGCTGCAACAGCAGGCAGAGTGGGCTGATTACCACGGGGGCTTGGATGCCATCAGGAGCCCTGGGCACAGACAGCAGATCTGGCACACACCTGGACTCCAAGACTGTCCCTTGGAAAAAATAAAGCGGATCCTATATACGCGCGCTGAGACGAGCTGACAGCGGTGCAGAATGCACAGACAGGTGCTATTCCCTCAAAGCAGGCTTTTGGATCTAACAATCTTACTGGCAGGTGTTGATGCTACCAGAGTAGTCACAATTCAGGCTCAGGGCCATGTAATGAGAAAGTTGTTTTATTTTTTATTTTTTAATGTTTTTCAGTATGCATGATAAAGACTCCCACATACACACACGTTTCTTCTCAGATTTACTTTTACGTAATTTGAAGACGCCCGGGGACACCATGTTCTTTCTGTTCGATGTTCCCAGGCTTTGCTTGTCATGACTGACTGACTGAGTGACTCGGGGCCGGGAGAAGTTATCTGGTTACTATGGTGACGGCCATTTGCCCAGCCTCTAACCCTGCTCGCTCACTCAACAGAGGACAGCTCGAGTGCAGCACACCCATTTACTCTCTTAAATCTCATCATCTCGCTTCAGTTCCTCCCACCCGGGAACAGATTAATTAACACACACACACTGTGTCCTGACCCCGTCTTCTCACACAAACTCATTACCGCCTCAGACTTGCTCCCGGCCCTCCGACGTTTAGGATACATTGGTCTAACGTTGTGGGAGAACCCAGTGATGACTCACATCTGACAAGCAGAATAAAGCCCTTAACAAAGGATGATAATTGAAAGATGGGATTCAGACGGGTAGCCATTGATAATGCAAATGAAAAAGGCTGAGCTGCCTTATTGAATATCTTGTGAGTTCTCAAAGCTTGTTGAGTCCTTCCAGATATGAAATTATCTCTCAGGCATGATCCATTTTATTTTTCCACACTGTATGTGTTGATGAATGCTTTAGGCTTAGTGGTGGACTCGGGGTGAGGATGGTTGGGGGAGTTAATGAGATAGTTGACACTTTGGGGGTTAATGAGGGGCTGGAGGGAGAGGGCTAAATGATTGGACTTCTGCTTGGATGAGCATTATAGGGGCTGCTAGAGGAGAGCAATGTAGAAGCCGTGGATCTGCTGTAGCCAATTATTTAACACGAAAGACGCAAAACTCCTCTCAGTTGTATTTTTCTGCGACAATAAAGAGGAGATTAGATGTGTTATCCATTGTGCTTTTGTCTTGACTATCCTTGAGGGCTGGGTAGTTATAGACGCCGATGCGCCTCAATGCTCCTAAAACAAAGTCAGCAGTGAAGGGGGAAGAAAGGAGGCGGACAGGACAGGGATAGGATAGGAGGAGAATGAGTCCCCCACTCCTCCACTCCACAGATCTCCCATCAGCTCTTGTCATCCCTCTAATGAATATCAGTTAAATTGCTCTGTGGATCTGAGGAGTTTGGATGTCAATGTGATTTGTGTGAGTGTGGCGGATGGAGGGGCCCAGACTAATGAAAGGCGAGCCTAGCCTGACAGAGTGATGAGCATCAAGCCCATCAGACCAATCACACAGGAGTGGCTGACAGCACAGACAGACGGACAGCCGAGGAGGAGAGGCCATGTATTTAGGAAAACAAAATGGCTGCCAAAACAGTGGTGGAAGTCTTTAGAGCATATTGATGTATATCGCTCCTGTCTCAGTGTGATGGTGCCGTTGTGTGAACTGATACAGACAGCTGTGTCGCATGCAGAAATATATGTGGTTCTGAAAATGCATAAATTGTGGTTTCAGTACGATTTATAGACGCCAGCTCTCTTGTGTGTTTTAATGCTTCACGTTAATCAGAAAGAGTCTTAAAAATATCAACAGGTTAAGAGGATAAAACGGGTAAACTGCTATTAAGAAGGACCAACAAATCAAATGTTCCTCTAAGTGTCTCTGGCTTGACATCGTAATTTGATAAACAACCGTGTCGCTGGCTACACATAAACTTCAAGCTTCACTAAACCCCTGCATGCCAAGATGGAAGACAATGTAAGAAGTGACGTCCATTCACACAACCTCCATGGGAAAGGTGACATGATGTCTTCTGACAGCGGCAAAGAGACATGGGTAGAACCAAGTTAGCTTGACCTTGAACCGCTGACCTCCAATGTATGGGAGGAGTCACACGCAGCCGATAAAAAGGTCTTTGACCTGTTTCCATTTGCACCCGAAAGAAAATATCGCCTTCACTCTCTCCAGCATTAATGATATGGACTATAATATCATTTATGTAATTGGCACCATAGACTGAAGTCACCAATAACATGCACATATTTGTGAGTGAGCAAGAGGGCAAAAGATGGAGACAGAGATGCTGAGAGGAAGAGACAGAGAGGTGAGTTTATGGTGGTCTGATTTCCAAAAAGTGCCTCCACTAGTGAGTGCGGGTTTTCATGCTGCTGTGTTGCAGAGTGCTGCCGCTGCCTGAGATAGCTGTCAGAGGCATTTTGGTGTGATATCTGACAGATTTGCTAAAGACACTCGTCTCAGGGCACTACTCTATATATCGTTAGTTTAATGCACAATGACATGACCAATTATAGCGAGCTCCATGCTCAAATAGCATGTCAAAACCTGTGTATCAATCCATTAGATCCTGTCTCCCATCACATTAAGTGGTACCTTTAGCTATCTGTTCGGCACGTAAAGGAAAATGCTGACGGGATGGAAAAATCTGCCGGTGCTGTTCACAGAGTTGATGTCTTTTGGAGAAGCAGGTTGCCTCTCTCTCTCTCTCTTCTCTGCTTCTTTGTCTTTCTGTCTCTCTCTTTGCCACTCTCTCGCTTATCCCAGCTACCGAGCGGAAAAAAATGCATAAACAATACATCTCGATAATGGCCTGCATTGTTTACTTAGCTTTGAAAATGTATTTGTGCAAAACTCTAAAATGCATTTAGGAGGAATCATTCACTCCGTGTAAAGCCTTGTTGACATTGGGGTGCTCTCAAAAGCAGGGGAAGTGTCATAACAACATCATATATCACGGTATCAATTGGAATAAGAGGATGTGATGTGCAATAATACGAACGAACCAGTACAATCGACCAGTAGCCGTGCTGCCTCTCCCAGTATTTCTGCATCAACCTGCTTTGCCGGCCATGACAGTGGGTGGGAGGAGGTGTGTGATTTAGTGCAGTTGGGCCTAACGACCTCTCTGTCCTTGTGACGAGGACACACAGCCTCAGGGCGCTGGCATGGAGGATGTGCCTTGGACCGCCTGGCACCTCGCCTGGCACCACGCGTGGCAACACGTCCACAGTCTGCCGCCGTTCTGATGGATTGGCCTGTCTCTGGTGCCACCTTCATGAAATCACTTTTTGATTTGTTGTCATGTTTTTCTCCTTTTTTTCCCCTGCTTCTTGGGTTTTTCACGGGTAAGAACACCCTCTGGTCAGGTATTACAAGAGTGATTAAATTAACCTTCAATAAATCAGCATAATAGAGCATTACCTGCGAGTGTGTGTGCGTGCTTGCCTGCCAGCTCGGCGGTAGGAAGGTGTGCGTTCAGGAGGTCAACATCAAACGTCCATTCATGACTACTGCATGAAACACTGATGCCCCGTGGCTGAAGCTGCTCTTTCCAATGTGCCATTTCACAGGAAACACATCAATAAGGCGCGATTACAAGGCTGACAAAATTAATCTCAACTGTCATTTCATAGAGCTCCAGTTTGAGAGTGCTCTGATCGAGTTACATTAGTGGGAAGCAACTGACTGATTTGGAGAGGAATCAAAATCCATTTGACTTCCTTTCTATTTGCCAAGGGCTTATTATCATCGAGAACAATTTCTTATTAGAAACAAATGCTTTCTAATCTAGGTTCTTGAGTTTAATACATATCGTAGTATATCTGTGGAGCTTAGTTTCCTCTGTTAGTGAAGGAAATAGCATATGAAGCAGAGAACTAGTAGTAGGACTGTGTGGGTGTACAAGGACTTGTAATGCAAATAGACCTTTGTCCTGTAGCGGTGGAAGAGGAATCTTGCCAACATAAAAGGAGAAATATTACACTATGAATAAAAGTCCTGAATTCAAAATGTTAACTTTATAATCCTTGAAATTATAACAAATCAAACCCTGTTTGTGATATTCAAGGACGCACCTCTTCAGCAATAACCATTTAATGTATTTTTTGTTCTGTAATTACTAGCCTACTCTCGCTCAAGTTATATATATATATATATATAACTGTATGTTTTCATTGTTAGTGGCAGAGTCCGCCTTTCCTGCACTTTATTCAAATGTCCTTTATGTGCTGGAGGGTTTCACAGGAAACTATTTACATGTTCCAGCGTCACAGTTTTTATTTCTGACAAAAGAGTTGCTCAAGGACTGTTTTGCGTTGTATTAAAGTGCATTTGTTGTTGCCATGGTTGTCACCACATCAACCAGAATTGCAACTTTAGTTAAAAGTACATACATATTATCTGCAAAAAATCGTTGTGCAAAATGGCACCATTTCAATTGTTAGATTTTGATACGTATTATTGAACTATTATCACTGATGTATTTACGTGTACATAGAAAACATCTTATAGTTGTCATGAAGGAGAAAAGGTTTTGACATTTCAGATCCAGTTTTAATCTGCAACGATCTATTCAATTTCATGATGCATCGTGATCGTAACTTCGGAAATGTTACGAGTAACTATCGTGGTGAAATGAAAAGTACAAGGGAAGTATGAAGTAACATGAAATTAAAATACCTAAGAGGAGTACCTTAAAATAATAATACTCAAGCACTGCTCTTGAGTAAATGTACTTTTAATTAATATTAGTGTCATAGAGTAAAGAAAGTAACCTACTTTATTAAAAAGGTGATGCCTGAAAACAGTCCTCAGAACCAGTTGGCAGACCTGTTTCATGGAAAAGGAGAGTTTTCAAGACTAACAGTACTAAGCTGTATGTTTTGTGAAGATGAGTAAATCCTGTAAAAGAAAATACAGCATTTTCAACACAGAGCTTACTGTTTCTCATCATAAAACTCTTTCCTGACAGAGAAACAAGCAAAACCTCAGACAACTCATTCTTTCCATCTGCGCCGTCTTCGGTGTCCTTCAAGAGCAAATCTTGACAGCTCTGTCCAGAGGAGGAAGGCAAACTCAGGACATCTGCTTCTCTGCTTCACGGAGACATGGCAGGGATTTTGACACAGGGTGTCAGGGTAATCTGACAAGACAAGCCTCATGTTTTATCGGAGCGTTCAAAAAATGTGCCGCCGTCGCTCTGGCTCGTGTCTTCCGTACATCATTCTGTCTTCTCCTTGACTGTTATGCATTGCGTAGGTGGCATCGAATGTCCTGTAAAACCGACGAAAGAGGGTATAGAAGGAAAGAGAGGGACAGAGAGAGAGAGAGAGAGAGAGAGAGAGAGGGAGGGAGGCAAAAAAAGGAGTCAGACCCGTGACCTCTTCGGCCGTGCGATGTGTCTGGAGCTGGCAGGGGACGCAATTGAGAGTGACACTCCTGGTTGGAGCTGCCAAACTGCCACTTCCTGTCCTCTTTATTCACACATAGCAGGAGTTTAAGCTGGACGTTTGAAGAGCAGAGAACAGACATGTGTCTCCTTGTACAGCATCGCTTCTGACTGTCATTATTGTGGTTCACGACCACTCCGTCAACGTCACAGTCCAACACCCATCTGAGAAACAAAGACAGGAAAATGGGTGGAAATGAAAGGAAAGCAGTGTAATGGGTTAAGACATGAGTTTGTGTGTGTTCTTTTCTTGTAATTGACTGAAATATAAAACTTTTTTTGTCATCATTGCTCCCTTTGTTCAACTCTTTATGCCTCCTCTGGTGTATCATTTGATTTGGGAGTCCTCAGTGGCTCAGTGCTATCAAATTGCTATAGAATTGGAGAAATTGGACTCATAATTTTGATGTTTTGTGTTGAATAACCCTTTAACATTGTTAGGATCAAGTTTGTCACTCTTCCTCTTCTGCTCTCTCCTTTAATGGCTTTGTTTTTCTCCTTCCCAGCATCACTAATAATGCTTTTGCCTGAGATGGGTCACTTTCACCAATACAAATAAGATTCAAAGTCATGTGTCCAGTGCCAGGTTTTCATTGAATTCTGTCCCCTTAGGTCAAGTTTGTTTTATTTCTCTGATATTCTTGTCTTTCATGCCTTTGTCTTACCACTATATCCATCTTTGTTTCTGCTCTTTTCTTTATTTTTTTTCGATCTCTCGGCACAGGCACAGACTCTTTCACTCGCACACGCACACATTATCCTTGGGCTATTACCAGGATAAGTCAATTTGATCCATCCAAGGCAGTGGATGTCATTTTATTCATATATTTTCAAGCCTAGTGACTTTATTAAAGGCTACTGCTTCAATCTATCCTGAATGGATGAATGCACCCACTGATGAAACACAGGAAAAAATGAGGCCCACACAGCCTGAAATGACCACAGCCAATCAGCCTGTCATTTTCAAACATGTTCTCAAATTCTGTGTTTTATATGCAATCGAATACAGCTTGGTGATTCCGAAGCGTTTGGCACAATGTTTTCTATTCATCTGTGAGTGAAGAGACAGAGAGCTGCCTGCCGCCTTCCAATGACAAGAGAATGGCTGTTGAGACTTCCAGCTTGGGGGAAAAAATGAGATGTTACAGTCAGTGGAGGCACGGAGCAGTGAAAGTTGGAGACGAGACAAAAATGTGTCTATTCATGCCAACTGGTGTCCTGACCCTCCTCCAGGCTGCCATTGCCTTCTGTCAGAAGAGGGAATTAAAGGGCCATTCACCAGACTTGAAGATTTTTACTTCTTTCCACCCAGGCCTCATCCATTCCCTCTCACCCTGCTAGTACTCCTCTTAGGTCAGCACTGATACCTAATAGGTATCAGTGCTGAAAGAGGAAACTTCCCACTGAGGTTCATTCAGGAAAAGAGAAGCAGGTTATGTCTCTTTAAGGTGAGTATGGAGATGCCAGAGTGCACACGGCCAACTAGCCTTCCAGAGCAGAGGGGAAGGTCATATAGAGTTCAGAGTGAACGTGATGACGGATGGCTTTAGAGGGATTCTGGTGTCTGCTGTTGCACCTCAAAGACCAGGCTTCGCTGACTGGGAACAGGCCAGGCCGGGCTGGCACTAGACCAAGGACAGCCAGGGCTGAACCCAAGTCCCAGTGCCTTCAGACTGCCATTAACGGGATCAACATCTCATGGAGAACCTGTTCTTTCTCTGCTGAGACATCAACACAAAGGTTTTGCCATCACCGAGTTTGTCAGCTGCAAAAAAAGGTTCTGGAAGATGCTGAGCATCAACAGTCATTCAGCTTTCATTATTTCTAGTTGAAGATGTAAAAATATGTTAAACTTTGGTTCTGTCTCAAGAAATGGCCCATGACGTTCAGATTACTCGTCACAAGGAGAACTTGTGAAGATGTTCTTGAGGGATCTTTCTAAAGTTAGAAAAATTGTGTCAATTTTTACCACCTTTATTTTGCCCCTTTAAAGAGAAATGTGGGTATTTTTTGACAATGTGGGTCTCTTTCTTATATTCTGTTCATACGATGGTATTCACTAACTATGTTGCAGACATTTGTAAACACTCTGACAAGAACACAAGGATGTTGATCAGAGGCCTCCTGCAGTTGTCCATCACACTTCAATCTAAAAGAAATATTTGTGTCCGACTGAAAGTAAAGACAGGGAGACATTCCTACACCTGAGCTGCATAGCAAATCCACTTGATGTCAAGGAGTTGACCATTTTCAGTAGACGGCTGCACAGCTTTGGTGGAAGCCTGCTCTTTGAGGGAGCTCCCAAATAATTCAAGCAGCAACAGAGATTCTAATGATTCAAAGATCCACCCTTTAGATTGTGGTGGAGGAGGTGGCAGCAGCAACAGTGTCGCGTCAGGGAGTCAGCAGATAGCCGTGAGTCCTGACAGTAAAACATAATAGCTGATACTCTTAAAGGAATCTGATTGGATGTTACTAGTCAGCTGGTAGCTAAACAGAAAATGCAAGATACTTAACATGATGATTGAAGTAACACATCGGCTAACAATTGGATTTAATACTAACATTATTAAGACTTGGGCAACCCATCAGCTAGCTTTCCTGCTTCATTCATGTGAGCATGCCGGTTTGTTTACATGAGTGTGAGTCTGTTGCTCACTTTCCGTGTTGCTTGTGTGCATGTTAGATGTGTCGTATGAACACAGGAAGATGGGCTGTGGCTACACGTTTCCAAATAGCAAAAACTAACAGACAAGGCAGGTATTGTGCACACTATGCGGTTTTGATACAATATAAGTCTATTTGCTAAAGTGAGACTCCAGTTGTGCTAATCGCTCTAGAAATGAATCGAGATATGAATAAGAATATTGTATATGTGGAAAACAGTTTTAAAGAGTTACAATCACCAACTCAGAATATCAACACATCAACCTGAAATCTACAGCTGGAGTCGGGAGACCAAGTGCAGGAGGTATGCCATGCCGTTTGCTAGAACAGCAAGAGATTGCTTTCTGGGTTCACCTCAATAAATATAAATATAATATAAAAACAACATATTGGAATGATTTCCAACATTTCATTTTTCATGAAGCTGTAAATGTTAAGCACTGCTCTGCGAGTAAGTCTTCCACAAGTATTCAGTCGGTAGTAAATATATTTCAAAATCCAAGAGAAATCTTTGAATTCAGAGTTCTAAAAATGAAATGTAGAGATGAAATAGCTGATTAGTAGCCCCTTTACTATATTATTTGTAAGATAATACACCGTTGCTTTAAGGAAGTACCAAAACATTCTGTAGGTGGACACAGAAACAAGACGTGGAAGTGCAGGGACATCACAAAGACTTTGCATCCACATGGGGAGCCCCAGCAGTAGCCTGATGACATTGCGTGGTCTTCTTAATACTCAACCACACCAAGCGGTAAACCAGAGGCTCCCACAGCTGTAGAGAAGAGAGATATGTGCGAGTGCACGTGTGTGACATGTAACAGAATCAAAATGCATCCTCTCTTGCCTCTGAAAGCCTGCATGCAGCCCCCCACCCCTGTCCTCCCTCCTCATATCAGAGCTGTATCGTTTTGCAAACCTCTGCGGTGATGTTGTCAGGCTTCTTTCTGTGAAGTGGCCCCAGCCATAAAACAACAGTGACGTGAGTGATTGATCCAGCAATGAAGATGGCAATACTCCTCTGCATCAATATGAAGGCAGCCTGCGGGACTGGAGCCCTTTCAGACAGCTCTCTGTTTCTCCTCAGAGGAAAAATCCATACACAATTGATGGCAGTTCAAAGAGAGGCTTTATTGTGGGATATCAAATAAAACATCAGAGAACACAGAGAACGGGAGAGAGAGATAGAATGAAAGAGCGCATGTGAGTGAGTGAGAGAGTATGGGTGTGAAAGAGGGGGAGACAGAAAGAGCGATCTGCATTTTGCTTTATCTCCTTTTTGCACCTGAATGGTAATGAACTGGCTTAGATGAAATGGAGAGACTTCATCGTTTCCAGAGGACTTGCAAACAGCAAGTGGATGTCAACAGTATCTATGGCACAATTACACTATATGATCCTACACCAAAAGGGTATGCAGATACAGAGACCAGGTGATTGTGTGCGAATGAAGGCAGCCGAGATAGGCCGGTAGAGGTGTTAAGTATTTATAGGGTTATTTCAGGGTATAACAGAGAAGTGCAAGTAAGAGGGAGAGATATCAGTCGTTTCCTGTCTGTTCTCTGCAGCTTGGCCTCCGGCAAACCCCGTTATGATTTCATCAGCACTGCTTCTAATCCACTTACTTAATGAAATACATAATTAACACATCTTAATTGTGGTAGGAACACTTTTGACTGAAATCATTTCCTGTGGCCAATGTTGCTGTAATTTAATGTGTTCTTCACACCCAATCAAGACCTTTGGGTTTCAGCTGAGGTTTCTCCGTTTTCCCTTCACTTGTTTTTTCATTCTTATGCTTTTGTTCTTGTTCTTTATGGCTGATTGTTTTACCGTTTGTTGCTGGTGCACACAGCAATCTGACTTCCGTGATCACATTTTGATTGATGTTTACTATATGTGGCATACAGTTACACTAATTAATCAAGGATGGAACATAATTTCTTCAATTTTTACATCTTTTGTTTCCTTTTTTTGTCAGAAACAACTGATGAGATTTTGACAACATGTTGCAGTTATGGAATTCCCTGCTGCAGAAACAATCTGTTTTAATTATGCTCAATAGTCCAGATGAGTGGCCAAGATTACAAGTCAAAACATGTATTGTATAATGTATTGGGTCATAATTGGCTGGGTTTCATTCATACAGTGTTTAATATGCCCGGGGTTTCTTTTCATTCTGACTCTTCCTCTCTCGCGCTCTGTCTCTCTTTTGCTCTTTGGTCATGATTGATCGGTGTGTCAGGTATGATGGGGCATCACGGTGTTAGAGCGGGTTTGCAGCTCAGTCATGTGACCGCAGCAGATGGCACAGCTGAGTATTAGAGTGGGTTCACCTGCTGTTTGCTCTCCTGCTTCCTGCTTTACTGCTATCAAATACCATCTAGGGAAGGCAAAGGAGGGGAGGAAGGAGGGAGATGAAGCAAAAGTTGCAAGCAAGACAGGGAGAGAGAGCAGGTTTAATAAAAAAAGAACATGAGAGGGGACAATTGGGAGGGATGGATAAAGACAAGATGACATGAAGAGAGGATGAGTTAGGGTGAGGGAGGGATGTGTGATCCTGCAAATAGAGGGGGTGCAAAAGAAGGAGCACTAAAAATGAATGTACTGTATTCCTGTAATGATCTCTTCCTCTAATCACCCTCAGCATTGTTCCCTCTCTGCTTCTCTCTCAGTCATAAGGCTCAAATCATAAGCTCATAATGACGGGATGTGGTCTAGGATCCATTTAACACCCGTTCCAGACCAGTGGATGAGTAGAGATAGAGGGGCTGAAGAGACACACAAAGTAACTATGACTGATCACAGAGCCTGGTGACTCCAAGGGACATCCTCTATGTAATTCTCTTAGTGTGGCATAATATCATTTATCCCACAAATTGACATTTGACCTGCAGTGCCCGTGTCGCTCAGAGTTCAGGACTCTGGGAGTGCACTTGAAGGACAGGACACGCATTCATGATTACACACAATGCGGCTATAGCACATGCATAAACACGCATTGACACACATGCCTGGACTGCAGGCACAAATGCTGTCGCATGAGTACAAGTGCACACAGATAAGAGACATCATTCACACACGTACACACATGCTCATTACATATGCATAACCAACACACAGCGTCGCGGGCATTGCTGACTAATAGAAGCACTCTATGCGGCCTGCAAACATAAGCGCGTTATCAGTGATGAATTCCACCACACCTACCCACCTTGACAGCAGTCCAAGCGACAGCCTCCTCGGCTGCTATCTGCCCTCTGCAGCCCTGCTCCTGGGCTGTTTGGGAGTGAGTGGCAGGTGTGTGTAAATGCTGGTGCCGATATGTCACAGGCACCAATCTGCAGTCCCCGGGGATTGCACTGGGAGTTCAGCCTGAGTATCACACCGCGGAGAAAACAATTTCTCCTGCCAATACTCCCGCGCAGATGAGAAATGTTTTAATATTTGCTGCTGCTTTATGGCCGCGGCTGTGACAGTGATGGAGAAAATGTCAGCTTTTTCCACCCTTAAATGCCACTCTTTGTCTCAGTCTGTTTCTTTTCATTGATCTCTGCCTCTGCCTCGGAATCAATAAGGTCCACCAAACAGTCGCTTGTCTGAGAATGCATTGCTGCTTTCCCCCTCTCAGACCTTTCAACGATACAGGATTTCACACTTTACTTTCTTTGCCTAATTAGTTATCCAATACGGGCCCAGCTTGTGTAAGGCAACATGTACAAAGGGAGAAATAGCATTGTAATTCCACAGCTTATTTAGTTGTCAGTCACTGGAAGGAATGTGTGCACCCCGCCGCCACCAGAGAATAGGCTAATGCAGACATTGTGTTTGGGGAAATGTGTATGCTCACTTTACTTTCTTTGGCTCTGAGTTGTATTTGTGTATGTTTTGTCTAACTGCAGCAACATTTACTTCAGTAATAGCACCGCAAGAAAGGGGACAACAATACCTCCCTTCTTCCCTCCAGCAACTCCAGAGCTCAGCAGAAGCTTGTCGATAGTAACTGACCCAAACTTGCACCCTCACGGGGTGAAGGGTAATTCAGTCAGTGTTGCCACTCAGCTGCAGTCCCTCTTCGGCGCTCCCCTCTGGTGCCGCCGCAAAGAGGGAAGAACAAAAGAGATAGAGCAGTCACAGTTTAAGGCTCGAACAGGATGGTGGATGTTCACCATCGACCGTGGCCCTTAGGAGTAGACTGCTGCTGGAGCCTGTGTCAATCCTGATCAGATATCTGGGATGTCAGTTAAATAGACACAGGAAATGATTGAGACAGACATTGTTTTGTGTTCTCCTTTTAAGTCACCTACACATGTCATCAGATGACTGAAAGGTTAAGATTAAAATGAACAACAATAGGTCCATTTAGCGGAATCGTTGATTCTGGGGTCATTCAGGGGACGTCAGGGAGAGTGATGATATAATATAACGCATCACTTCCCTTACATGTCGACAGGGCAGACAATTAAAGGTTTGTTCTCAGAAGAAATGTCTCCCATTCCTGAGGGTTGGAGGAGGAGGAAGAGGAGGGGACATGAAACTGATGCCTCCTGAGACTTACCGGACAATGTATTGTTTTTATAGGCATGTGTCGATACACACATGGACATTCGGTGTAATTCTGGGAATTCATTAGCTTACAAAATGTAACAATAGAGTTATAGTATGTCTTGTAATTAATCTTTCATAAAGAAAGGAAACAGATGTACAATACCTGGAAGCAGCCAACCCCATGCATGCTGCAGGCAGTTACAGGTTAATGTTTGAAGGGGTTTACGGCTCCCTTTAACAATTGGCATGTTTTCCCTATGGCCTACTACAGTTTAATCAATAGCTACAACATGAGCAGCTGTCTCCAAAATGCTTTTTCTGACCTTTCATGTTAGCCTGACTGTCAAACTGTACGAGCAAACAAGTTGTACTCCTTCTGTACAATAAGTAAGCGAGAGCTTTGTAACAACAAATGGCTGACTGGTTCCGGGAACCCAAATAGTCACAGTGAGGTTTTACACTAATGAACATTAGTTTAACCCCTTTAAAGGATTTGTTCCACATTCTCGGAAATACACTTAATCTCTTTCTTGCCTAGGGTTAGATGGGAAACTTGACACCACTCATAAATCTTAGAATAAACACTGTAAACTAGCAGAAATAGATAGCATAGGTCTGTTCAAAGTTCTTATCACCTAATCCATCTATACCAGCACCTCTAAAGCTCTCTGGTTAACATGCTACATTTCTTGACCGAGCACAGTGACTTCCTGGTATCTTGATTTCAGGAAAACATAACCACAATTTGTCATTTTAACACTACCGGTTTTGTTCAGATGTAACAAACAACATATTGTGTATTAAGAGGATTTACCTTTCAAAAGGCTGACTGTTTCCACCAGCTCCTAGTCCTCATGCTAAGCTAATAGTTTCAGTCAGATTCTCAAAAGAGCAACACAGATGTGAACAAATTACAAAAGCAGCTGACAATGTGACTAAATTCACCGCACATTTCTTGTTTACGATCAGAGTTGAGGCAAAACCTTTCTGATTTTAATAAAAGTAGTTATTTTTTTCAGGTGATTCTGATTTTGTCTAACCCTTCCTATGTTAAAAAAGTGAAACTAAATCTTGTCTTGTTTTATTGAACTACCACTGCATACATACAATTTAGCCGACGTGTTTTGTGATTTAGATACCACATTCTTAAATCTTAAAAGTCACTGATACTGAAAGATAGTGTAGGCCTCGGAGACACGCTCTACATGAAGCAGGTCCTTGAGAAAACATGAAACTGATGGCGTGTGTACACAAGGTCTTCAGAACACTAAGGTGCTGCAGCCTGTCAAAGCAGCCCAGTGTCAGGTGACAAGGCATCACGCCACCTCAGACAGAAATGGCCCAGTAACGTCTCTGCCGATGAACCACGGGCCGCAGCTTGGTCCCTCCATCACAGCTGAGTCCAAACAGCAGCCTGCTGCTGTCACTGTCTGTTAATGTGTCGCCACATAAACAACTGCCTAAGCTGCGTCAATGCTTTGCGTTCTTGTGAGCCGTTATCATTATCGCTTCGTTTCAGCTCGCTTTGGCTCTGTTTTTAGAATGTGTGCTGGTCAGCGTTAATGAGACGATGTGACATTAATGTGGGTCTATGTAGGAGGTGAACAAACATTGTACTCTGTGTACGACTGTGGCTCAGTGGTTAGCAAGTCAGTCTTTCAATCAGAGGGTCGGTGGTTCAAACCCCGGCTCAGCCAGTCCATGTCGTTGTGTCCTTGAGCAAGACACTTAACCCTAATTGCTCACCGTTGCTGTGTCTACGGTCTACTGTGTATCATGTAAGTCGCTTTGGATAAAAGCGTCAGCTAAATGTAATGTAACTGAGTACATTTAGTCAAGTACTGGTGTGATTTTAAGGTTGCACTTTACTTGAGTATTTTAATTTAATGCTACTTTATAGCTACTTACACTTGCACATTTTAGATGGAAGTGCTTTCTAGCTCACTTAATGTATCTGACAGCGATAATAACTAGTTACATTGCAGATGATAAGGATAAGGATTGGGAACGTGGCACTGCATATATTGTTAAAGATTAAATAATATACTATAGTTTCACCAACTAATACAACATGAAAACTTTGATTGCTTGGACAAACACAGTGACGTTGCTTTAAAGAAGTCTACTGGGGAAAGAAACACAAATAGTCAGACAATCAGAAAGAATTGTCATGTGATGTGAGATCGCAAAAGCAAGTCTGTTATAAATATCCTTTACAGTATTACAGACTGATTTCCTGATTCAACCTTGATGTACTGTTGTTATGCATGCGCAGAATTTTCCTGTGAAATTATTTTACTGACATTATGGAGCGCTGTTTACGATCTATCTGATCATCTGACCACTTGTGTTTCTTGCTCTGTCTGTTACTCTGGCCAAAACTATGACAATAAGACTCAAGTTGCTTCCTGATAGTTATAAACTGGTTTCGTTGTGTTTACTTGATCACTCACAAACACACACATACACACACAACAGCCAGTGTCAGAATATGACCAAATATAGGCCTGATCTCTAGCTTGCAGCCTTTGACATTCTCACTGGCTTTTGCTTCACCATGAACAACAACCAATTCGATTGATTTTTGCAGCTAAAACAAAAGAAAACAAAAGCAATCTTGTAGAATCTGATTGAGCAAACAAATCATCTCTGAGAGAAAATACCCGCTGAATAGCATTTGAATGCTGGCATTGTACAACATGTTTTCCTCTGCCACACATCTTCATAGTATTCTGCTTAATCCTCTTTTCCACAGTCTAGTCTGAAAAAGGCCTTTCACTCTGTGGCCTAAGGGACATGAATAATTGTTGATACAGAGGCTGTTTCATAAACTCCTTACACTGTAATCACACTCTGACAGATGTAGGCCTACTACATATAATCACAGACACACACACACACACACAGATTTAACCCCCTCTTTCTTTTCCCAGTGACTCACTGCTCATATCAGCATAATGACCACAGACTGATCCAGCCCACAGGGGCTGATGGTTGGAGCAACAGTGGGTTCTGAATAAACAATGAATGACGCGCAAGGAGGGGCTTAATGTGGCCGTAAACTAGTTTGCGTTTCACAATGTAAAAGGATACTCATATTCCACAGACATCGACCATGTTGCAATGATTTAATAACAGGCCTGCTGTTGTTTGCAATACTCATCTGATTCCAGGATGTTTAGTTTTCCACATGAAGGGCCTCAGTCCCAGAAAGCGTCAGCTCGATCCTTCACACCTCCTGAAACTTTAAACTTTTGTGTTATTGCAGCGGATTATGAAATGAATGACATTTGACCAAATGCAGAACAATAGCTCGCAACCTAACCTTTTGTCCCTTGCTAAGTGGCAGTATCCTGGTATAGATTCTGCGACGATGAAGCATGAATAGTAATTGTTTACCTGCAGTTGGTACAATGTCAACAGACTAATCCATCACATGCACCCTGTCTACTTATTTATAGACAAGGGGAATAAATCAGGCGAGTGGATGAAAGTTGAAAAGACAAACACAAGGACACAAATAGGAGTCCCATAGATAATCCTTTAAACATTTTTAATCAAGACGTCAGCCACAGGAAAGATGAATGAAGCATCCATCTATCTGTAATTAAACCTGTGCATCATCATAATGTAGATATAATGTGATAAACAGCCAGACTGTGATATACTGATACTAATAGTGCAGTGAATGATTTGAGCTTCATCATCGCTTGAGGTTTGCATTGTAATACTGAAAGTAAATAATTTGAGCTCTATTGGCATTATGGGTTTACATTATGAAACTTTGTGTTGATGATACAAACTAGTGCATAAGTCAGTGTCTCAGATTGGATGATTTTGATTACTAACGCATAATGAACTCTCTGAAGAAACCCATGCAAACAGCTCCTATAAATATTATAGACAGTAAACGCATCCCTAATTCTTTGGAAGACATCAGCAATGATATAAAATTCAAATATTAATATATCTGGTCCATGGTTATATTTCTTTTTAAATGTTTATAGTCATCTGACTGGATCATGTTACCAGTGGGAACCAACATTTCACTGGAAGGCAGTGTCATAAAAATCTTCCCAGGGTTTTAGCAGAAACGATTATATCTTTGAAAATCTGTTTGCAACATGTTTGTCTTGTGATCTGTCGGACGCCCTCAACAGTGTCGCTTTCACTGCAAACTCTCCATCGTTGACTGGGAAAATCCCCCTCCCCCTCTTTTGTTTATGCCCAAGTGATAAGAAAACACTGCCAGTACTTATGAGGAAATGGAGCATGCATCAGAATTTTCCACGAGCCTCATTTTGAAGTTTTTGAGAAATGCTCTGCGTCACTCTTTTTTGCATCTCACGCACACTTGGTGTGCTGTCGGGAAGTGTTCTCTCCAACGTCTTTTCATCAAATTCAAGGAACGGGAGACGGCACAACACCTTCAGACACTCAGACATGCAGCATGACGACTGGAGAAGGAATGCAAAGAGACAGGAACACAAAAAACACTGTTAATCTTTGCAAAGTGTCTTTCCTTCACCGGGAGATTCAAGCTGATAGGCCGGATTGCATTTTGCTCCAAAAAAACTCCGGTACAATGCTAACTTTCAATGTCATTGGATTTGTCTGTGTGTGAGGAGAAGGGCGGGGTTGGGGGCAGGGGGTTGTGGGTGTGGGGCTAAGATTACAGTGAATGTCACCCTACCTCCTCTCTCAATCATCCACTTTCAATCCATCGCCATCCCGGGGTTTGCGAGACAGCTTGGCGATGATGCCAGTAAAATGGGATCAATAGCATAGGGAAAAACGGACCAGACAATCTCTTACCCCCTTGAACTTCTGTACCCATGATTGATTTGTCCCCTGCCACAGCAGAGGAGACATTAGAGACAAGGAACATGTGTGTGGCTGCACATGTGTGTGTGTGTGTGTGTGTGGGTGGGTGGGTCTGTGTGCATCTGTGTACGTGTGTTGAAAGCATGTTTTTGTAAAAGTGGGATGTCTGCGTGTGTGTGTGTGTGTGTGTGTGTGTGTGTGTGTGTGTGTGTGTGTGTGTGTGTGTGTGTGTGTGTGTGTGTGTGTGTGTGTGTGTGTGTGTGTGTGTGTGCTCAGTGATTGATGATCTGAAGCGCACACACATCATCAGCAAGGCATTTGCGAGGTGTGTGAGTCAGGAGCTGTCATCCCCCTCAGTCTCCCCAAGCAGAGGCCTCGGCTGCTGATTTATAGTAAATCATTAAAATCTGCTTATTATTGCAGCAGCTCATCACCCTACCCCCACCCGCCCCCCTCCCTCAGTCCCCATAACCAGCCCCTCCCCTGCCAAAAACTTGCCACGCCATTGCAGAGACACTCAAATTCTCTGACCAGCTCAGCGACACTAACTTATACACACAGAGTGATGGTCAGCAGGTTCTGGCACATTAAATCCATTTCTGACGCGTGTTTGAAAATAAATATAACAGATGTCTTGTTTCATAAACATCGGCTGAAGAAGCCAATGAAATAATCTGGCTACGTTCCTGAACAACAGCTGGAGCGGAGTGGAAGTATCTATCCACAAAAAAAAGAAGGAAAAAAAGGGATGAAGAAACTTTCTTATGGGCACTCATGCTCTAATGTGCATAAACACACCTACACACACAGACACACACACACACACACATACCTGCACACCTCTGCTGTCTTCTGTCTATGAAACTGAAAATGTGATGTGACTTGAACACTGACAGGTGTGTTTGTCAAGGATGTGGCTGTCACTTCAAATCAATGGACGGGAGCATCTTCCCAGGGAGACTTCCCACTTCTTAGGGTTTGACTGGTTACACTGCGCTTCAGTGCAGGTTGGAGAACAGTAAGTTGTCAAAGTGGCATCCTGGTTGCCCCGCTTAGGTGTCATCTGATCAAAATAATCCCAGAGTAGCTCATTTGAGCTTTTATTTCATTAGAAATATAGATTCCACGGGCCGTTATGTGACTCATGTGGTGAAAAATAAAATCATTATCTGGGCGTCTATCCATCTGAAGATCGTTAGCATGAACAAATCCGAGAATCACTGTTTTAGAGGCGTACTCCTCAAGCAAGTTGTGCAGGGCACAGACTAAAATGATGATAATCATTTCCACTGAATAACTCAAGTGAGAATCACAGCTTGTCTATTGTCGCTTTGCGGTGCGTGGTTTGTCAAATGCTTTTCAATTACAGCCTTTAACTTGAGGCACTATCACATCCCCATGAAGTGATTTTAATGGAGTTTGGTGCAATTGTTTGTTATGCGAGACAGGTCTTTTCAGCAGATAGCGAGAGAGAGAGAGAGAGAGGGAGAGAGAGAGAGAGAGAGAGAGAGAGAGCGCAAGGAGGCTTAAAACTCAAATGAACTTTGGGCGATAACGCGACACGAGCGGCTGAGCAGGGGAGTAGCTGTGGGCTTAGATCTAGTAACTTCCTGTCACTGGTATTTAACTGAACATGTGTATTGTACGATATGAGGGGGGTTACTCTCACGTACGCCTACATTTCAAAACATGGGTGCTGGCATCTGATTTGGCAGATACAGCATTTTGGGGCCTGATTGCTGTCCCAATCAGTCTGTCCTGTCCTACTTTTCTCTTCCAACCCTTTCTCTCTCTCTCCCCTCTTTTTCTCCCTCCCTGACGTACTGTATAACAACCTCCTCTCCATTCTGTCTCTAAAGCTCCTGGATCCGCGGAGCACAGGTGCAGGACTGCGGGGCTACAGCCCACAGGCCCTGGATGCTGAAACGGGAGAGGCGAGCCGGCACACATGCAGAATTACAACACTTCCATTTCTCACACTGACATAATCCCCATGTTTTATTTGTCCCCTTGTAATTCTTTTTATATCTTGGGCTTATGTTCTTTGGCATCCATTCAATCCCAGCCTCGGGACACAGGGCTCTACCAGGCCCATATGTGTGCCTTGCTCCAGTTAACGCATATTAGTTCCTTTGTAACTGTGACTAAACTGGCACATCTCAGCTGGGAGATGCACCGGCTTTGACTGACAGCCCGTGTCTGGATCCTGTACTTTGAGTCTTGCGCAGACTTGTCAAACATGGGCCCTGTCAGAGCATCTCTCACTCTGCTGTCAAGCTCAGGTACCACGGAGAGCTGCAGAGGGTTCACAGCGCTGACCACCTCTCTAAATTTGCTTACACTCCATGTGTGTGTGTGTGTGTGTGTGTGTGTGAAGTATAGAGAATGAATAGTATCTCTCACATCGCTGTTCCTCACTGCTACTTTAACCAAAGCTGAGTCTTCGAAGCATGTTGCTGGCATGTTCCCTCTTTTCATCAGTAGAGAGAATCCTACGGGAAAAACTAAGTGAAACATTTGTCATGCTCACAATTTGGCCAGATTGCCTGCGAGAGAGGGAAAAAAAAGGGAGACTTGTATACCCTGATCAGATCAGTCACTAAAATTACATGGAGAAAGCTTTTCCAATAACAGCTTGATATTAGGACTTCAGTGCTGTGTTGATGTATGTTGTCGGCGGAGAGAATCTGTTAAGTCTGTGCCATGTGATGCCAACAGTCTTAAATATTGTTTTCACAACTGTGCAAGCTAATTACCTTTAATTTTTCATCTGTGCTCCAAGGGTTGTAAGAGACTGTGATTAGTGATTCATTACTTCTCATTACCTGACCTGTCAAACTGTTTCCTTTACTTATTCAGGCTGATTAGCTGTACATGGCCCGCCTCTCTCAATGAGGTTGGGAAAGAGACCTCAAAAAATGGTCTGCAGATAAGCAACTGTAAATAGTAATAATGATGAGGAGGATAACAATCAGGAGCATGAAGAACAGGGAAACAATAGGAAAACAAAAGATTATGGTGATTATTTCCACAATGGAAAGAAAAGAAAGAAAGAACAAAAGATGGAAAGACTATCTATTGAGCAATTTGCATTTTTCTAAACTTAATTTTTCAACATTTCTCTTAATATCAATCAAAAAATGAGATGATTCTGATCTGGGGTTGATAGATAACACCCAAGCCATCAGATATACTATGAGATGGCATATCCGCCTTTTCTCCAGAGAAGGGTTATTTATAGGTGTCAGAGAATGAGGATTGATTTACTGCAGGTAAACAGGATGTCATTCTCAGCAAAAGGTCAAGGTGAGCCAAAGCTCCGGTGGATAAAATACGGGAATTCGGCATCTGTGTATTTCACTTGTCTGTCAAGCCAATCAGGCCGTGGAGGCATGACGGGACCCGATCACATGCAAACTGCCTTTTTAGATAAAGCGATGACACGATGAGTCCTTGAGTTCAAACGTAAAACAACACCGGGAGTGCTGAAAAAAACAGGGCTGTACACTAGAAAGATGAGCCCTTACGAAGCAGCAACAGAGCCTGAGTATGACATTGACTACGGTTGTGAGACGTTAACTAAAACATTCATCACCGTTAGGAGTAATTAACAAACTTCCCCTGCATTAATTAAAGGCCCTGCTTTAAGCAAAAGTGCGCTTAATTAGGAGGTTTGACAGGATGAGGCCTTAGGGATGATCCATATCCAGAGGGCTGTTGGAGGGGTACAAGTGACAGAATGTCCACAACGCTGTGAGTTTTTGGAGCATTTCTTCAAATCGCCACAAAACTCTGTGCCCTTGGTCAACTCACAAGCTGGTCTGGTCTGGCCTGATCTGGCTTGGCATGGCTCTGAAAAACTATTGACAGGTATGACAGGTCTCCGATTAGCCAGTCAGCTGGAGGCCCAGACCTTGTCACCTGTCAGCTAGAGAGATGAAGAGTCGAGTGAGCAGATGAGGAGGAGGATGAAGAGGGCAGGGAGAGAAATTGAGGGGGGAAAGAGAGGAGTGAAAGCACCGCTGACGGGGTACACACAAATACAAGAAGCAGTGATAAAACTGCATGTATATCAGGCCCGAGTCACCTGCAGAAGTGTTTGTGAAGCAGTCCATTACAAAAACCAGAGGGTTTGAGGATGACAAACGTGTACCCAAAGAATCTGTGATTGGATCGGGGATTAAGGGGCTGGCGTGTCTCTGAAGGGAAAAAAGGGAAGAGACGAACGGACACAGAGTGGAAGAAAGAGAGAGAGATGGACGGGATGGAAAGGGGACAGTAAACGAATGTCAGACTGCCCAGGCAGGGAGACAGAGTGGCAGAGTGGGTGGGCTTTGACAGACACATCTCACACAGGCTGACAGCTCCGTCAATAGCCCCAGGATGGCCACCCTGATTGACAGCTAGCAGGTGGCGCATGAATGGAGTTGTCAGGCCGACTGTCAGTCAAAGTCACATCTCTGTAGCTACAAGGCCCCGGCAGAACAGGCACACAGCTGCCCAAGGTGATCTCTGGGTGTACAGGCAGGCTTTTGGCACAGGAGGCTGAGGCAGCTCAGATCATGCTAAAATTACCATACACGGCAGTGGCAGCACACAATAGCCGTGTTGATTGGGCCTATTTCATACTAGTGGGCAGATCTGGTACATACACACATGGCTGGTTCCACTCAATTTACAAAAAAACGTAAGAAAAAAAAGATTTGAATGTACTATCGATGCATCTCTGCAGTTTTTCCATTTCCTTGGTTCCCCTTAATTGAGCATTGTTCCAGCACGAGGGCATGAAGCATAGGAGTTAATGGGCAATAATTATATGTGAGAGAGGCTTTCTCCCTGGAGTGGAATCCAGAACAAATGGAAGCTCCGATGTGCAACATTCTACTTCATTACATCTGCTGCGATTAAAGCCTGAACATCTGGCACCATATCCTGACAGATAGACAAGACTTCTGGACTGGAAGGGAAATCGAGCGATATTTACAAAAATGTAACACAGGGCATTTACTGGATGAAAGAACAAGTGCTTTGGGCAGGCACGGTACATTCTCCCTATCGGACAAGTGTTGAACTGATAGATGCGTGTAAACACAAGTAAATCGTTTGGACAATTCTGACAAAATGAACGGCACTAAATACGCGCGCTATACTTTCACATCACAACGGACTTTATTATTATTATAGGCAGCTTCTTTGCTACAGATAAATACGTACTGTGGCTCTTCAAGTAAACACTGGAATGTACATCAAGGTTGGTTGTTAAATCTTTTTTTTTTTTTTTACAATTTCAATCATTCTAACCCCTTCGAGGTGAAGCTAAAACAATAATCATAAATGTTTGTTTCTGCTGTTGCCAAGACAACATCAAGTCCCACAAAGTGATGTCATCCCAATCCGGTCTCTTCCTGGCGCAAGATTATCTCCCGTGATGCTCTGAGGCAATCTGGATGGCCTCTGGGGCGTGTGCGAGCGCCGGAGGCGGCGGTCGGGGTAGAGGCTGTTGTCAAAGGGCTTGCGGTGGACACACAGGACGTGGGTCTTCAGGTTGCCCTTCTGGGAGGCACTGTAGGGGCAGTATCTGCACTGGAATGGCTTCCGAGCTTGGAAAGACAGAGAAGCAGACAGAGAAAACAGACTTAATACCGTTGCAGAACTCAAACCTTGTCCCAGCTGACCACTGTCAGATCAAAACAGACAGTCTGGTTCAAAACAAAACAGTCAGTGCCGTTTTGTAGTGTCGATCAAGAAGAAGCTTTGTGAAAAGGAGCATGGGGAGATTGAATCTTGTATGTGTACAATTCTGGATATTAAATGTAATTTCTGACAGGTCATGTTTTCCAGTTTTCTAGACCAGATGTTAGTGAGTAGTTTAACTAAGCCTCTGAAATGGAGAGGGAAATAAAGCCACACAGACACATTGGTTTTTCAATGGGGCTCAAACAAGTTCCTTATTAGTTACAGCGGCCTGGAGTCACAGTGGCTTTGTAGAAAAATGTTCAAATAAAGTAACAGTCTAAAAATGTGTTCTCATAACACTGTGACATGTCATAGGCTGACAGTTTTTCTGTAAAAAATAAAGGCCAGCAAGTTCTAATTAATTGTAACATTTTTCCTGCTCACATACACATACACACACAGACAAATAAACACACACATACACGCACACACACTCAAGTGTTGAGTTGAGGAATGACAGACGTTTGCAGCTGCGAGGAAAGGCATGCCAAAACTTCCTGTCTGTCCCCCTCTTTAGCGCCCGCGACATAACTCTGCTGCAAATAATGTGAATCTACACGACAAAGCACGGAGTGTACCTTTAAGACACACACAACAAAGCACACCGTTAATAGCTTCCAGAAGTTTACGTGACCTCAATAGAAATCAGCATGACACCAAAGCCCGAAGGTGTAGCTAAGATCAAAACAAAAACTGTGCTGGATGACTCATTTACCTGTCTACCTTGACAGTCATGTGTCCTTGTTCACTGCTGTGCTATTTCTGAATTGTTACTTCATATAATGACTTTCTCTTTTCCCCTCTGTCTAACACTTTAATGTGTTTCTCTGTGATTCATGGTTACAGTAAACCATTATGTGCTGATGTCATTTGACATCACTTCCCAAAAACTGAGGGCTGTCTCAGCCTTTTCACCCCGCCCTCGCCTCTTCCTCTCTATCATGCTCCTCATCAGAGCCGGGACAGCTGTACGCAGCTGAACACTCGCTTTCACATCTACATAAAAAAGGTGTTTTTGGGGGGGAAAGTGGGAAAACTCACAGACGGTGTGAGCAATAAAAGGTAATGCTCCATCTGTTGGTGTATAATAACCTGATGGCCGTAAAGGACACACACAGGCATTCACACACCAGTCAGAGAGAGGATAAGACCTGACACATCTGAATATCATCAGGATGGCACAGAGGGTTGTGTGTGTGTGTGTGTGTGTGTGTGTGTGTGTGTGTGTGTGTGTGTGTGTGTGTGTGTGTGTGTGTGTGTGTGGTTGTGTGTGTTTATGAGTAGTCTTATTGAGGGAGGAAGGAGCAGCTGCCTGGGAGGAACAATTGTAAAAGAAAAGCTTTGTTAAAATCCAGGTAAGTGCAGTTTGTGGTGTTAAACTCAAATGTCTCTTTTTCAAGCCTCTATCAATGGAAAAAGCAGGAAATGGGAGTGGACAGAAATTGATTCTGTGCATCTTTTAATCTCACTTATTAAATTGCCGTCATGATCCCCCCAAAAATTCCCCAAATTTTACATATCCATTGTAACTTGAGAGACTGAACAGATTTACCTCAATCTTGTTAAAATCTTGTAAATGCACTCAGACGATGTGAACAATCCCGTAGCCCATTACACTTTCATAAAAATCAGTTAATAATAAGCCAAAAGGTCTTGCGTTTGCATCAGTTGCTTGTTGCCCTGCTTGTCACCCCCCTCGCCTTTCTTTCTATCCCCCATCGTCTCTTTGGGTCTGCTGTTCTTTCTTCCCTCCCACCAGAGAAGAGGGGAGGTCCAAGAGAGGGCAACCTCCAAATAAGTTCCATTAATCACAGGCCACAGTCTAATGTAACTAATATTTTACAATTAGAGGAGACAGCAGTGGGCTCGGAGCCATCCATCTCTTCACCACATGATCCTCCATTCATAGGCTGCTTGAGCCACAGTTTCAGACCAGCCACACACACTCAAATACAAATACACACACACCTAGACACACATACACACACGCGGATGCACAAAATAGACTGGACAGGAAATGAAGGGGGTGGAATTGTGTGGTGTTGAGAGAAAGAGTGAAGGAAGAAGAACAGAATGAGTGATTACTGACTTTGACTCTGTATAATACTGACATTGGACTGTATTAAGGAACATCCATCCATCCATCCATTATCTGAACCGCTTATCCTCTTTAGGGTCGCGGGGCGCTGGAGCCGATCCCAGCTGTCATTGGGCGAAGGCAGGGTACACCCTGGATAAGTCGCCAGTCTATCCAGGGCGTATTAAGGAACAGTTCTGGTTTATTACAACTTGGGTCTCGTGTAATTTTGGCCATCATTTGCATCTGTTATGATAATATTATACTCACCAGAGTTATTGCTGAGATCTGGGAACACGGCAACATCACTATAACGAAGTCAGACAAGAAACACGGGCAGTCAGACAGATTGTAAACACGCTAACAGTACAGCCAGATTAACTTTGGAAAATCACAGGAAAGTTGCACAACTATAGCATGTATGCTAGGTCAAAGATGAACCAGGAAGTCATAAACTGCGATGGATGTTTTACAATTGACAGTTTGGGTTGTAATTCCATCGTTCACCTTAGTCTCTTAAAAAAGTTAAGCTAACATCAGAGTTTGTTTGAAAACCAAATAACCGTTTGACCACTTGTGTTTCTTGCCTCCTCAAATGTCTTTTTAGCAAAATCACTGCACCCACCATTAAAGTGACCAGTATGTAACTTTCTGTAAAACCATGGAGTGTCGTTTTACTTCTCAGGTTTATGTACCGGTTTAACAAAGGAGATATAAAGTATGATATATAATGCATAATGTAATGTTTTAAGTGAGTGTAAGAGGTGCTACTAGGCATATTACTTTTACTTCAGACAGCCAGGCTTCCTGTTTCCAGTCTTTATGCTAGCTAGGCTAACCTTCTGCTGGCTGTAGTTTCATATTTAATGCACAAAATATCAGGGTGGTGTCTTCTTATTTAACTGTCAGCAAGAAAACAAAAAAAGCTTATATTCCAAAATGTCAAACTATTCCTTTCAGTACAAGTTAGTAGCCGTCTCTTGGCATAAGTAGAGCTGTGACTGTCCTCAGAATATTGTGGTACTAAACAAAATGCACCAGGAGCACAGTAGCAGTCTGTAAAGTGCATTCTGGACACTTTCAGAGAATGGAAGTGAAAAAGAAGAAAACAATCACATTGGCTATTACATTATTACAAAAGAAGATCATAGAATGTGTGTGATTTGGTTAAATAGGTAGTTCAGAGATACAGAGGGTTTGGGGGTTTTACCTGTTTTTCTGCCTTGGGACAGATCTCTTTTTATGTATTTTGTGTAATCGGAAGTCATGTCAAACATCAATATTGGGCTATATTTGCTCAATTGTTGTCTGCTCAAAAGTGTCTATGGGATCATATAACATAATCATGATCCCATAGGCATCCAGGTGTTAAGACTGGCCCACAGTCTAAGACTAAAGCAAAGAGTTTCACCTTGCTTTTAACAGATATTTACCGATTGCAGATGTTAGACGTTCATTTATGCAAAGTTGTGTTTACCCTATATTTAACATTGGAGAACTTTGGCTTCTTTTGTGTCGGAGAAAGCTATCAAAAACTATTTTAGTTTGGTATTGGCATTGAAACTCAAATATTGTATAGTCACTATATAAAAAAATGTAATACCGTACCCTGTCTTACTTTAGTACATATTTGCATTAGTTTTTACACATGTAAATGTTTGCACCTGTACGCATGAATTCCCGTGTGTGTGTGTGTGTGTGTGTGTGTGTGTGTGTGTGTGTGTGTGTGTGTGTGTGTGTGTGGGTGTGTGTGTGTGTGTGTGTGTGTGTGTGTGTGTGTGTGTGTCATAGACTGAGATAATGACCATGATGACAGTGGCGGGGCCGACGGGGGCCAGAGGAGCTGAATGGTGACGGATGACAGAGGACTGAGCTCTGATGGCACACAGACAGTGAGTGATGACTGCACATCCTTCCCAGTGCTCCACCCTTCATTATCTCTATGGGGAGAAGCACGGCACAAAGGCTGGCTGCGCTGCCCTCTCGCTGCCCTCAAACGACATCTGCTCATGGAGACAGCCGCACTACCGCTCCTCTTTCACCTCGCTGTCGCTCCATCTATCTCCATCTATGGTGATCTTTCTCGCTCCTTTTCTCTTTCCTTTTTCTCTCGCTCTCTGTCACCCTCTCTGCGGAGGGTATGCAGAGGTCAAACAATGAGATAATGACTCACCCCTTTCAACCTTTCAAATCAGGGCCTTTTCTTTCTCTCTGTCCTCCATTGTTCTTTCATTCTTAATCCTTTCTTTATCGATCTTCTCATATTCTCTTGTTCTCATGGGTCTGAGAGGCCTGATCTGATGTTGCAGAATACACAGCTGGTTAATTTTCCTGGTTAACTGGTTTAAAGTTGGATACACCTTGAGGCACCCATGGCGCCACATGACTGTGTTCTCAAAAATAGTTGCCCTAATTGTGCCTGTGAAAAATGAAAGCATGCCATAATACCTGGTTCAGAAACATTCAGAGGTTTTACCACAGCTTAAATGTTAGAGTGGTAAATGTTGCCATCTAGTGGTTTAGTCAAAGCAGTGCAGAGATGAGCGTTTCTGTTTAACACACAAGGGAGGGCTCAGTGAGACTAATGAGCATGCAGACAGGTTCAACCAGAGGTCACCATCTGGCCAATTACCACTGCTGGCACATTGGAGCCGACCTGAACTGTCATCACAAACACATCACTCCATGTCCAAACTGCCCGGCAATATGTCACCATGCCACTCGACGTGCCATACAGTATGGAGAGGATGGGGGCAACAGGAGACAGCCCCGTGACAAAGCCACCTGGTCAGCACCGCAGACAGGACAGCCTGCCGGGCCACCTGCTTAGTTCAGTTTTAGAGGACACTCAATGGACTCTCAATGTCAGTTACTCATCTCAGTGTCCAGTTTGACTGACAGGTGTTTATTGTGTCAATGACATCTTCCTCCTCAGGGAGAGAGACAAACATGGAGGATCAATCTGCAGCAAACCAATGGGATGCTTGAGATAACTCAAAGCAAGAAAAATAATACATTGATCCGATTGCTTAGAAACACAAGCGATGGTCACAGAATAATATGCTGTATGAGGTTTAAAAAAATTATTTCAACATGTAAATTGTTGCAAGATTTTTAAAGGAATTTAAACTATGAAGTTTCTAAATGCCTATCTTTTTTTGTGTAATTCAAGCAATTCCATATGCGATAAAAGCAAGAAAGAAACATGAACAGTGCGATGGCCATGACAGGAGTTGAAGGAGAGGGGTTCTTTTCGGCATATTATTATAACCATCTGTACAATCAAATAGAAAACTACATCTTGCTGTTAGAATCATAAAGAAAGGGAACAGATGTTAATCCCTAATGGAGTTGACAGGCACTTTCCTGTCTTTCACATGAACATATTGAGTTTCTGAATAAGAGGGGGATCAGAGGGAAGGTGTATCATGTTGCACTCATAATACATGCATATCAAAGACCCCAGCTGTTGGATTCCCTCTCTTGAGAGACAGCATTATTAAATCTGCACTCAGCGAGCATATCACACCAGCACAAGAGTTTAAGCCTCTCCATCAGTGGGCTTCCATTGGTTTGGGTGATTTGTAACCTATCACACGAGGAGATTATATCATCCTTTAAAGTGTGGGGTAATCAGTGCCACACACCTGTGTCTTCTTTAGTCCTCATTTGAGATCAGAGATAAAAAAAAAAAAATTACAAAAAATGAAGTGCTATAAGTATAAAGGAGGTGTGTTGTTTGTAATTGGCTTGATTTCTTCACACACTCACACTCGCGCTTTACACTCCCTCTGTCAGGTGATGATGGTGGAGATACTGCAAAAAACTTTTTTTGGTTTAATCATCCTTGGGTTGACAATGTCACGCATGGTAGTCAGCCATTTATATTTATAATTCAGTACGTCAACTGTAATGCTGTTATATGGCCATCTGCAGTAGTCTATCGCATTCAAATGGGGTTATACAAAGCATCTGCAAGGAGATAACCACATAAAAAATAAAAGAACAAAGACCAGCTTGTGTCCACTAGATGGCAGTAGATGCCTTGGAGTCCTAAGGCCGCTCTGGCTCGTTCTTGATACCAGTGACAGGTGAATTTAGCATACATGCTCACCTGATGCAACATCTTTCTCCATGTTCCCAACATCGCTCAGACTGCCATTGTGTGCGCTGGCAGGTATGCTGCTCAGGGTCCCCTGGGATCTGAAGAAGGAGAGCAGGCCGACCTGGTGCTGCACTTGATCCACCTGTCCTGGAGTCAAGTTCTCCAGAGAGGAGATGGGAGATTCAGCCACAGCTCTGCCCCAAAGTCCGGGCTTGTCGTGCTTCTTCTCGCCAGGACTCTGGAAATCCGCCTGCCCCAGCTCCTCAGGCTGGAGGATATTATTTTTCAGCATCTTCCACTTGGCATCATTTTCATCCCCCCTCCCTAGCTCTGATTTCTCAAATTCACCTTCACCGTTGTGACCTGTGGAGCCGGCATTCTGTGCGTTCATCTCTTCTCTTGTTCCCTGCACCAAAAGGTCACACTGATATGCAGGTTTCACGCCGAGCTCAGCTGCAGCGTTAGAGTAACTTTGTAGCCGGCGGGTGACGGAGGAGGAGAGTCCATTGCTGAAAACCCCAGACATCTGTACCAGTACAGACGGAGACATGCCTGAATGAGACATGACAGACTCTGGCCTGACAGACAAATCTAAAGGCTCATACTGGGACTTCCTGGTTTGAGCAGAGGAAGAGCCCTCGACACTTGCTTCTTTGTCAGTGAGGTCAGGCTGCTTGCTGATGAGCAGGGCGTTTTCACCGTGGCTCTCCAGACCAAGATAGTGGGCTGGGCTCCAGTCTTCCCTGGATCTGGGTCTGAGTTTGGGGTTGGGGTTGGGGCTGGAGCTGCTGCTGCTGCTGGTGGGCTGCAGTGGAGAAGAAAGATCCCTGCTGTTTTGCCAGTGGGGGAAGTGGTAGCGATCCAGATGGAAGCCAAGGGAGGCTGTCTGTGCAGCGGCGTAGTCGCTGGAGAGTGGACACCTGTAGACTTTCTCACCTACACAGACAAAAACAGCAAAGACACAACACAATCCAAATCAAATTAGGAAACTGTGTGTATATGAGTCATACTGAGCACTCTGTTCAGAGAAAAGTATGTACCAACAACCGTTGTCTAAACATGAAAAATGTTGCAATCCCACACCAGGCTGAGTTGAATGATTTAAGCGCTGCCCTGCAGTAAATCAAGCTTGTAATCAGCTTTCAGCTCCAGTGATCCATCATTTTACAGTATGGACGCCACCACCATGTGCAATAAATACACCCAAAGATGTTAACACCAAACAAGATTCTTCCAGAAATAATAAACAGTCAAATTCAAAGCAAGTAGAACAAGGCAGATGTCGCAGACAAGAACCTCATTCCATCAAAACCAGTAAGTGGGTTCCCCAGTCAAAAATAACGAAGTCCAACATTTGAGCAGTTCTGATTAACCGCACCATGTACTGTGGCTGAGTTTATTTTTGCTTCATACTTGTGAAAAATTGTGTGTTGGAGCCATAATTCAAAAAGTACAAAGTGTATTATTGTGGAGAATGACGAAGGGTAATTTTTCTCCTTTTAGCCGATGAAAAATATCCATCTGGAAACAAGATTTGATCCTGCTAACCATAACTTTTAATTAAAGGTAATTTAAATGTCTTCTTCCCTCTGTTTACCTACAGTTTAATCATTATAGCTATCACAGAAACTCCCTCCAGGGTTAAACACACTCCCTGTGACCATTTTGAGTTAGTGATTGTCTGAGACCTCAGCCTTGCACTGTCTTTAAACAGCCCAGCTGTTTCGCTGCCATTCCAATTACAGTAAAAGTCATCCGACGCCATTAAGCCACAAATATTGGCAGTTTATTGCCCAACACTCTCCTGGCATTTGAAGGTCAGGTCATACATTATACTGTGTCTTTTAGGGATGCGTCTGGGATTGGGAGATAAACCCACCACCATTAATTTAATTCTATGCATAGTGATGCCTTATTGTTCTTCTAATATCTGAGTTACAACAGTGATTCATCCCCGCCAGAGAAATATCAATTTCATAAACCTCAAGATCTGACCCTGAGGTAATTCTCTGAGGTAAATCCAAATCTAATGATCTGTAGTTGTTACTTTACTTTGTTTCCAACTTTAATAGAAAAACCAGCTTTTGTGAGGTGAATGACAGTGAAAGGAGGGCTGGTTTTGACTTTTTGACTTTTCAAACGTACAAAAACCATAAAATAAAGCCCACACATTACCCAAATAATAGCTGAACCTAATGAAATTGAAAGATCACTGCTGAAATGGCAAATCCATGCCCCTGAACTGAAGGCAGTCACCCCTGTTTGCACTGTTTGTGTGTCTACAGTGAGTTTAGTGTGTTTGATTTAATGTGTGCGTGTGTTGAATGTGCCCGCCGACGTGCGTGTCTGTGTGAGAGCGGGAAAGAGACTTCAACGGTGCCACACCCTTGTCTCCAGTAAGAAAAAAAAAAATCCAAACAGCTTAATGGAACTCGTGTCAGACACGCCATACATCTCAATTATTCTGTGGCTTAAATTACGATGACATTACCGGCCAGCTTCGAATCTAGAAAACACATATATCTGACCTCATCTTTCAGTGTGGACCTTCCTAAACCCATTTGCCAGCCTACATGAGAGCTGTAAAACAATACAAAGAACGAAGACTCTGCCTATTTCTTCTCTTCGTTTGGACGGGTGCCATCTTTGTGATTGCCTGGTTCATGCTAACTTAATCAGTTTAAGATTTACTTACACTGCCGAGGCTCACATTATGTGAGGGGAGTAATTTTAGAGCTTAGATTTATCAACCAAAACTCCAATTACTGCATCATTACAAACCCCAGCCTCTCTCACCTAACACAGAGCAACTAATGAAGTGATGCGTATGAGTTATCCGCCCTTACTGGAAAGGCAAAGGAGAAAGGTAAATAAATAAATTCCTCAAGTGAGCCCTGTCTATGGAAAAAACATGCAGCTGGGCTTGGACGAGTGATTCATTTCATATGGAAATAAGCTTTAAGATTTACAACCATAGATCAGCGTCAATGCAATCACAGGCTCACATACTATAGCTTACATAGGCATGTGGCAGTTATATTGTAGATATCAAACTCTATATAGAGTCAGGTTTTGGCTCTTTCTATATATGCAATCAAGCACCTGAAATGCAAAGCAGAGATACATGGTGGCTGGTTTGGTTTAAGATGAAACAGAGTGAGGGAGAGAGGAAGAGGGAGTAACACACAAGACTGGTGAGAAAAACAGGGGCACCAGATGTTCTTTGATGTTTATAATAGCATATATTATTAATATTAATTAGACCACATAGTCAATGACGCATTTGGGACGTTTCCAAGTCAATTAAGCCAAATGGCATTCAGGAGATGGTGGAACAATATTTCAAGGCAGGTGTTCAGAACTCCCTGGGTAAATCTTTTTATCTGCATGCTAGGAAAACAAGCATTTTGAGCTTAATTTGAGCCTCATATCTGCAATAATAATTAAAAAGAGGATTAAAAGACTAGAAGTGAGAGGGAGACAGAAAAGCCAACAGGTAATCAGTTTCGACAAACCAGTCAGACAGGCTGTGATCTCTGAATAAGAGCTGAATTTGTTGAGCCAGACACAGGGCAAGTTAGATAAGGACCCGTTTGGTTAAAAGATGCTTTTACTGTCAGCAATCACAAAGAAAAGACGGATGTAACTGGAACAGCCAAGTGGAAAGTGACACTCTGTAGCAGCTTGCTTTGTCTGTGTTTCTGGGTAAACCACTGCTCATGTTACCAGTCACAGTTTTACAGACGCTTATCATTTCTTAGCTGTAGTGCTTACAGTAAGATAAGTTTAAAAGCAGGGAAAAAGGGACAAAACACATGTGGGGACAACATCATTACATGGTGTCTGCTCATTGACCTTAAGGTTAAGAGTATTGAATGGGACTAATTAATAACTGTCAGAGCATTTTATGTTTGTTAAGCATGTTTTTATTCTGAGCTGGGATCTAACTGGTCCAATGTAGGTCAGAGGCCTGAAGCGTGCACCCTTCATTAGTTTATCATTTTAAGAAGAGTCGTTAGTCTTATACTCAGATTATAATTTAAGTCAAAGTGCATTTTCAAATCAGTCCTGGTGAGATATTGAGAGAAGTAATTTCTGACACACGCCTTCTATTGAAATCAAAATGCAATTTCTAATTTCAGATGCTGGGCTTCTGTAGTTAAAAATCTAAATCCAGCACTGTATCTGGAATGTGTCGAGCAAAGACGCCGTCTCTCACTCTGACAGCCATGACTGTACTATATTTGCTATCCATATTGAGAACATCAATAACTTCATGACCACCATAGGCTGACTATGAATAATGCAGCCAGTAATTCTGGACTAATCAATGTTCCTCAAGCTGAACATCTGGCAGTGGTAATTCTTCCTCAGCATCTCTGCTCTCCTGAATTAGAAAACACTCACTCTCTCCCTCTCTCTTCCTCCACGTCCAACCATCGAGGCAGACAGACTTGATCAGTTACAACCCCCCACCTCCGAAAAAACTTATCCCTGTTATTAAACCCTCATCAAGTGGTGCGTGTTCTCCATATGTGTAGGATTTACCTATCTGTCCCGCAGCAGACCTGTGTGTTGAGCCAGGGCCAGCAGCGTGTGATTGTGTTAATTAATCTGTCATTGTGAGCGCAGGGAGCAGCTGCAGAGGTCTCTGGGATATATTGTCAGAGCTAAACAATGCGGTGCTAAGCCCCCAGAGTGAGTCTACCATTACACAAGACTAAGAACAGAGAGGAGAGGAGGAGAGGGGGAGCGAAAGCCTGCCGGATCCATCATTGACTAAAGCAATGACGCCTGACCTTTACAATGAATTAGTTTCCATGCTTAATATTGACTGAAATTAGAGTCTGATACTGAATGTGCCATCCCAGAACTGTGTGCACTCAAATCCTCAGCTAGCCAGCTATCATAAATGTTTCTGGAAGTGACACCGTATGGTCTTGGAGATAGCGGAGAAGAGGGAAAGTAAAAACAACAGAGCTTGAATATGTTTCTTAAAGAGCAACCAGAGAGGGATTTGGCCATAAACGGCGAGCATTTACATGTAAATATGCAGATACCAGTATGTGTCTACAATATGGAAAACAAAACATCTAATGAGATTAGACCTGATCCATTTATCTCTGCTATACGGCCATCATTTAAGAGGATGCTGGATCAAATCCCACATGAGCGCGGCAGACTTGGACGTACATAACAGCAGCACTCCAGTGGAAAATAACCACGGCCGTGAGCTGATGAAGAAACAGAACAAAAGTTTGGATTTATTTTTCTTCTCTTAACAACGCTGTTATAGCAGTAATTTAGGCTCATGATAACATGTTAGCAGGATGCCATGACAAGAAAGACATTTACCCAGAGAGCAGAATCATCCAAATCACCAGGTGGAACAGAAGACTATCAATAAAAATACCAGGTGGTAGATCAAATCATAAAAATCACTGGGTGGTATATATCAAATCATTAAAAACACCAGATGGCATGCATTAACATCTTGTGCCCCCGTAGGCAAGGGGTGGGGATGTGACGGATATAAAATAGAGGGTACTAATTATCCCTACAATTCAACATGATGCCATTATCTTTTAAAGCAAGACAAAGTCCTTGCGGATGACAGTAATATCTGTGGTGGTGTTGCTGACCCTGCGCGTCATGTCCACCTACACCAAGTGGGAAGACAGATGAGGCCACATCTGTCACTTCGCAACTATGTTCCCATTTTAAAAAGAAAACATACAGACAACATTATGAGATGCACAGATTGTATCCTTTGTTGTGATATTCTAAGATGATTTAATTACAGCACTGTCACTTTAGCAAAAACACCTGAGAAGTGGTGATTCAATATGTTAATAAGGGGGCCTTTCAAGACAAACATAAGGTCCTGTCAACTGTTTATCCCTGCATTACCGCTCTGTGTCTATATTGTCAATTACATTTTAATTTAAATAAAGGTTTAAAAAAGAATAAACCGATTAAAATTGAAGCAGCAAAAGAAGAGATATTCATATTTTGAATTCCTAGTATGTGTCAAGCTCCATAAACACTGGATCTCACGGTTCCCATAATGCAATTGATATTGTGTCATTCATTCGACCCTGATGATGTCAAACTTTGGAAAGCACGAAAATATATATTTTATATATATTATATATATATACTATCCTGCTATCAACACACGTATCAAAAACATCAGAAAATAGAGCTTTCCATGACTGAATTACCTGCAGCCGGAGAAGAAGATTGCGGCCGATGATCGAGGCCGCTGCCGGAGTGGGAGCTCCCCGTCTCTGTGACGATCTCTTTCTGCCCCTGACGGCTCACGCTGCCTGGGCTGCCGGGTCTGCTGGCGGCCTTAGCGTCTGGGTCGCCAAGACACACTTTGCCGTCGTCTACAGGGAGACATCTCTCAGGCAGGTAGGAGGAGCTCTGCTGCTGGTCTTTAAGACCGAACATTTGCTGTTCAACAGGCAGCCCCGGTGTCATGATCTGCCACCCCGGGTAGCTGCTGCTGCTGCTGCTGCTGCTGTTGAGCGCATCTCTGTTTGACATGACCTTCTGCAGAAAGTCCATGCCGGTGGAGCTCAGTGGAGGGTGGAGATGATTTAAACCCAGTAAGGAGGAGCTCTCTGCATCTGTCAAAGGGCCTGGACCTGAGGAAATCATCCTCCCCAACATCTCCCTCACCTTCATATCAACGCCAGCTGTGGCAAGCAGCTGGTTATACTCTTGATGGTCGGCTCGCTCGGCCGTGAGGAACCTGTTGTGAATGCGGGTGATGTACTGTGAGTAGAGGTTGCTCTGGTGGTCCTGTGTCAGGTTCTCCATGTTAACAGAGGTCTCGTGTTCAGCAGGGAGGTTACGCTTGGCAGCCAGCTTGTTTAGGTGGACCTTCATGTGGTTCTTGAGAAACCAGGGTTCTTTGAAACGACGGCCGCAGATCTGACAGCAGTGCTCAAAGGAGTCCTTGTGTTTCCTCATGTGACCCTTCAGGAACCAGGCCTGGCTGAATGTCTGGCCGCACACTTCGCAGGGGAATTCGCCAGCGGGCCTCTTCTTGTCACCGGTCCCCGCGGCGGGCCTCTGCCCTGATCCCGAATCAGCGGTTATATGCGTTGTCTCAACGTGGCCGATGAGGTCCTCCTCCTGTGAGGCCGCAAACTCGCACAAGGTGCATTTATAGGGTTTGTGAAGAATCCTGATGTGGCGCTCAAGCTCCTGCTGCTTCCTGAACTTTCCCTTGCAGAATGAGCAGCGGAAGCCGATGGGCTGGGGATGGATGGGATCATCATGGATGGGAGTCACCTTCGGAGAAGTGGACGTGTGCGGCTGGCTCTCTGCAGCACCGGAGATGGTTAAGAATGGGGGTTGTGTTGGGAAAGTTTGTAACAGTTGGGGCTTTTGAAGTTGGTTTATATTGGATGTTTGCTGTTGGCCGACATGACCGGCTCGCGTCTGCCTGTCCCTTATTATCGCCCTTTCCTCTAGCTCATGAAGCAATCTATTCTCCTCCCTAATTCGCCCACGGCCTTTACCCAGAATGCCTTGCTTGTGAGTACGGAGGTGTATCTTCAGGTTGCCCTTCTGGGCAGCCCTGTGGTCGCAATACGGGCACTTGAAGGGCTTCTCGCCGGTGTGTGTGCGCATGTGAAGGGACAGAATGCTGTTGAAGCGGAAGCGCTTTCCGCACAACGGGCAGGGATACTTCCTGTTCTTGCGACTGTCATCCTGGGTGGAATTGACCTGGGAGACGATGCTTTGATTGGTGACTCTCAAAAACTGGGAAAGCTCTGCTCTCCCGTTCATGCTGCTGAGAATCCTTGCATCCATGATTTGATTGGCCAGAAGCGCCATCTGGCTCCTAATTGGGTGGGTGGACGGGGTAATGAAGCTGTTCTTTCAAGCACTGGCTGATGTTACAGTATGGTGGTCAGGGGTGTCTGTGTGCGACGATCGGAAGGTTACCAGTGAACTGCTGACTGTTTGCACTTATTCAGCTGAAACAGGATGTGGACTCATGCTGTTCAGATGAAATGTCTGTTTGTTGTAGCCCAGACCTAAGAAGAAAACAAAAGGAACATAAGGTTATTCTAATTCTGCCAAAACAAATACATTGTTCAAAGATACAAAAACTTCCAGCTCCGAAAGACCAAAAACACGTGAGTATAATGTAAGTGGGGCTCTGAGCTGTCAATTAACGATGTAAATCTGTACTTTTGCAGCTGCTGTATAATGCCAGTGATGCGCCACAAATAGGTCAGGAAATAGAGCAAAGTAAGTTCTGACTGTCATCCTGTCTTAATGTATACCTGTGGTTTTAGATTATTGTTAGAGACCGTGAAAATGCTGATTAAGTCTAACCACAAAGACTTCCTCAACAAATATCTCATCTTTACTAAAGGGTAAGGCGCGAATCTTTGTCTTGATCTCATTTTGTACTGACACACAATACTAAGGCAGCACAAACATCAAAGACTGTCTGCTTCTTCCTTTGCATTTCACAAATCTGCGCTTTAAAAAAAAAGATTAAAGTTAAGCTTTTTCAGCAGGTCTATTGCATATTTGAATAAAACCTTTACCCGGATAATTATGTCACAGGAGTACTAAGGGAAATAAACAACTTGATGATGCAAAAATGCTAACTAAAGTTAAAGGAAGAACATTCAAATGGAAAGCTGAAATATGCTTCACTTCTCCCCCACCAAGCTTCTCCCTTTTTTCTTTTCTTTTTTTGATTCAACTGCAGCAGCAAAACAAAGCTTCAAATTCACATCGCGCTACAATGGTAGAGGTCACATAAGCGAGCCCTGCACAGCTCTAGTGCAGCACCAAAGGGCACAGAACAAAGCCTGCACTGTCCACACTGAATTAACACAGGCTTACATCATCCTGGACTGCAATCTCAGTCAGTCATGAAAATGATGTACACAAAACCACACAGATAAAAAGCTGGCAGGATGGCAGCAGTAGTTGCAGCGTGTCTGCTCTGAGCTGTAGAGAATCAATGTAACCTGCTATTGGCTTAATCATATCTGACAGGAAAGAAAGTGAGTAAATTGTATTATAATACAGTCGGTCCACTTCATATTCCTTAACCCGGTATTCCTGAGCACCAAAACAAAAGGAGGAGCAGAGGATGTTCCCCCCTGCCTCCCACCAACTCTTAAGGATTACGGTCATTTCAGCTATTATCGCATTTGAATCTATTAATGTCATTACTGTACTGCAGCCTTGGATGTGTAATATTGTACAGTGTATCCAATTTGAAGGCTGCACCCAATCAATAATGATTGATCAAGCCAAACTTTGAATGGCTACGCATCTGCAGCATCAAATAACTTGGAATATTGAATAGTTGTGTCTGCATTTCTTTTATTAAAGTAACATAAGAACCGACAACCATTCCTTCTCCACAACATAAAGAGCCTGGTTTAATATAAATTAAAAGTGTGACCACGAGAACAGTGAGGTGTTTTTGTGTTGTCTTATTTGTCATTATTATAATTTGTGTAAAACAGGGATGCGTCAATCTGACTTTTTCAGCCCCGTCAGTGATACCCGGGCGTTGCGTACCAGCGATACAGAGCACCGATCAAATACCAACATGTTATTAATAATGCTGTAAACCTCACTGTGTGGAAGTGTTTAACAAATAAATGCAAAGATATACATTTACTGAATTGTTATGTATTATCACAATAATGAATTATACACCAGCAACTTAACAAAACATATTTGAAATTAACATAAATTACAATTCAAGAGCCTATTTTTCAAGAGCAACAAATCCCAGTATATAAATATCTAGTATATAATATAGAATTGAATTGATGGGTTTTGTTGTCATCGATACCCGATCCAGCTGTTCAAGCCCAGTATCAGTATTGGTGAAAAATAAATGCTCCTGCTTGTAATAGTCACTGTGCTTAATGCACACTTCACCAGGCCGAGCATTAATTTATGAAGCTATCTGTTGCTTCTGTGTGTTTTAAAGATTGTCTCTATATTGCAGGATCTCTTTGTATCGACATGTTTCTTTCACCGCTTTTATCGATTGTATTTCCAACGCTTTTATTCCCGACATCTGTGCTTTTAAAAACTGTCTGCCTGGGGAAAAAAGATGAAAATTAGCCTGGCATAACTTCAGTAATGTTATTATGCTCTATTCCTGTTAAAAAAAAGTAATAAACTTAACCATTTAGCAATGCATGTGTGCTCTTTCTTAACTGGTGGCAATGTCCAGCTTGCTGAAAGCATGTATTAGACACTTAACAAAAGAGCAAACCAAACTAAACACAACCTGAACCAAAGACTACTACTAGAATTCATGTAAATAAAGCCTTTCAAGATAAAATATCTGACAGCGAGTCTGAGCCACCTGCTGCTGCTTCGGCTGCCGATGGTTCATAGCAACCTGAATCAGTCATGAAAATATACCAAACCAAACAGATAAAGAGCTAGCGTGCCTGCAGCCATGGCTGGTGTGAGCAGCCTGTCTGCTCTGCACTGAGATCAATGTAAGGAAACGGGCCTGACCTAATCATATCTGACAGGGAGAAAGTGAGCGGAGGATATTAGCATACACCAGATCCACTTCATATTTGTTAAAGTGGTATTCCTCTGATTAACTAAGCATAAGACGGAGGCATAAAACCTTCATCGTGTGTGTGTGTGTGTGTGTACTAGGTTATGGAGGAATTGTTGGAGACTGGAGTGGGATGCAGGGCCATCAGGTGTTTCTCCATCAGAGTGCAGATTGAGAGAGGACTTGATTGTCATTAGTCATCATGTCACAGTAGCACCTCTTAGGTGTGGCCGCGCGTACACGAAAAAAGAGCAGGTGTGATTTAGCACAGCCAAGAAAAGAAGAAGAAAAAAAAAAGTGACACATACACAATTAAACCAGGAATGGGAAACGTGCATTCTGGATGATTTCGGATCCGACAATATCAAACATGGTTTCAGTTATTTTTACTGCAGTCAGACTAAGGACTGTATTTCAGTATTTAATCTACAGGAAGGTGGAAGTGTAATCTTTTCACTTTGTAGTTGCAGCATATTGTCAGCTAGGATGGATGGGCAATATTGTAAATCCATGGAGCGGTGACACTGGAATGAAATTTATAGATCAGAAGTGCATATTTCATATTTCTTTTTAACAGCAGTTAAAAAGCATTAATAATTTATGTGGATGGTTAAGCTGAAAGCTGAATGCACCACAGATTGCGGCATGAGCCTGCAACCAACAGTAATAGTGATCCATCTAATATAACCTGAAATAAAGATTATCTATAAGGGAATAGGAAACACGAGTGGGCATTGTGGTCATATATCCCACATCATACATCAGATGAAAGTCAGATGCTAAACTATGTTTTTTCTTTTATATTGCACATAACATGATTATATAAGAGTAGCAATTTCCCATGACATGGGAGAGCAAAATACTGAAATATTCTGGTGTTCAGATGATCAGAAATTAGAATGGCTGTTTAATTTTAACGAGTTAAAGTTGAGCTAGTTCACTAACTAAGAATAAAAGATGAGTTATTAACTATATTTATTCTGATTTCTCTCGTCATGCATGGCTGTATGCATGACAAAAAATAAAAATGTAATTTGTTCACACTATTGACACGTTACACACACATCTATACATCTTGCAGTGTAGTGTTATACATGTCTGTTGAGGTAACAGATTATTTGTAGTGTTTCTGCCTACCTCTAAATCACATAACAAGAGATGTCCTGTGCATTCCTGGAATTCCCAGTTTGCATATGACAACATTTTATTCATTAATACAGAGCAGGCTTATGTGCACACAGGAAAAGGCCCATGCCATGCATTATGCCCTCTGTGTCTCGCTTCACCCACGCGCCCACCCACCAAATCAGCCAGCCAACCATCCTGTGGACTGCCCTGTCAGGGGAGGAAGAGCCAGAACAAGGAAGAGGGCAGTAGTAACACAGCTGCCCACCATGACCTGTACAAAAGATAGCACCCATATACTTTCTGACAGCCAGATTAATGAAACCCTATAGGAGCTTCTCTGTAGGCCCCCCAAAAGCCTGACGGAGACAGAATAGTCTAACCAGCACCATTCATTACTGCGGGAGTACAGAGCACAGAAAGAGCACACACAGCACTGACAAACTAGCTCCTTGTGAGTAATAGCTAAAGAACTCATAAAGGAATACATACACATTTGTTGTGGATGCAGTAAATCTATGCCACTCCTTTTACAACTATCAAAAATCTGGCTCGTGCCCTGTAAAAATAAATCTGGCGTGCATGTGGTGCAGCGGTGATGTGATGTTATTTGTGAGTCAGCTATTTCACATGTTCAGTGAAAGGGGGCTTTCGATTCATTCTGTGTATTCATTCACTAATGCAGATTGGTGGCATTGAAGGCTGCTCGGGGAAAACAAGTTGCTCTGGCAACATACTTAAAGCTACAGGGTATACAAAAGCAGGTCTGCTTAGTGGTGACCAGCTGTGTTTGCACCTGTATGAGTTCGGGGACAACATGGATCAACTTTCCCATCAGTCTTTCTCTCAGATGACCAAGTGTTCACAAATCACGTTTATGCAACAAAGATGTGAGAATGTCAAAGTGTAAAGTTCTGTATCGTAAACTCATTACAGTGAGTGTGTGTGTTTGTGTGTGTGTGTGTGTGTGTGTGTGTCATACATAACCTGTGCATGCGCATGAGCTTCCCCCGATGCTTTCAATGGCACAGACAGCGCAGCGCAAAGAAATATAAACAGTGTCCTCATCTCATCCCCCTCATGCACATGGAAACACATCATATGCTGTCTCTTTCTCTCTCTCTCTCTCTCTCTCTCTCTCTCTCTCTCTCTCTCTCTCACACACACATACACACACACACACACACACACAGGCATGTGCATATAGAATGTATTTTAAATCACTAATGTGTAAACAGTTGCTCTTGTTTGCACAGACCACCTGTTCTTTCTGGACACAAACAAAGCTTTGCCGTATGACGGGGTGTGTTAACAGTGTGGGGTGCGTAGGGGATGCCTTGCACAAGAGAAGCCTATCCACATGGTGTGTGTTGCATCAGATGGCTGGGCCCTGCAGGACGGCAGCCAGCTCCAACAGAACTCACGCAGATCTCAAAGAATGGAGCTTCTTCAGTACGCAACATACTGACATGTTTTGCTTTCTTGAAGAGTACACCCCCCCACCCCATACACACACACACACTACCACCAACACATAAACATACACACACCCCTGGTGCAAGCAAAGCATCCAATGCCACCATATCATTTAAAGAGGAAGCATAATGTTGTTTTTACATTGTCTTTTGCGTTGCTTAGTATTTGCAAGAGAGAGGGCAAAAATGGAGGAAAAACTAGATGTGTCTACTTTCAGTTACTAAAGCACTTGGAGGCACTAAAACAAAAGTCATTAAACGAGTCATCACAAAATCCCAGCAGGAGTCTGGTAATGCCACTTACAGTATCTCATTAAGCTATGGCATCTACAGGAGAAAAAAAAACTGACAAACAAAGAGCATAATCCAAGGCACATTAACTGGGCTGATAATTCAATGAACTCTCATTTGGCAGCCATCTTGGCCTTATGATGGTCTTTTTTTCAGCCGCAGCAGCAGACCACAGACCCCTCGTGAAGTTCCTGCCTCTCTCTCTCACACACACGCACACACACACACACACACACACACACACACACACACACACACACACACACACACACACACACACACGTATATAGATATTCCTCCTCTCGATCCCTCTCTCTCTCTTTCTCTCTCTCTCTCTCTCTCTCTTTCGCTCCCTCTCTGTGTCTCTCTCCCGCGCTCTCTAAAACAACAAAACATCCACCATTAGACAACGGGGTTCCAGCGTAATTAGAAAATGACTTCCTTTGCAATCCTAGCTAAGTAGTTTACACACTGTAATTACAGGGACAAAATCATCTTTTCATCATTTCACTGATTGAGCTCATCAACCCAGTGGGATCCCAGGACTGTGCTCAGGCAACATCTGGGCTAAGAGAATTAGCCCTTAGTTTAGCAGGCCTAACACAGTGGCAAGCAACGCAGCATGAACACCGGACATGGCCGTGGCACACGCCTCTAATTGAGACAGTTTTTTGGATGGTGCGTCGGATTGGGTGTTAGATCACAGGCCTTATCAAACGGCCCTCGCTCACCAGAGCATTCATCGGTCACTCGTTTTAATACAATAGGACACAATTCCGAAGGAGGGCAAGGTCACTGCGCAGTAACTGTCTCTATTTCCCACACTTTCAAAAATGCCATATCAAACTTGCACTCCCCCCTCAACGCGCTCCTACTTGTGAATTGAAGCATTGAAGATTGACCTTGGTGCACAACAACACGCCTTTTCATGGGGCACTCTTCTTTACTCTAATTCTCGGTGTGCCCTCAGCCTTGACTTTCTAACAAACACATGTGGTCGCGGAGTTGAAGGTGAAGTGCTTTCGTTTCGTCTCTGTCCTGTGGAAGGGCTCTGACTCTGTGTGTTGGCAACAGAGGCAAGTGTTTAATGTGGCAGCTGTTAGCCTCGTGGATTTTCACTAATCACTCTCTCCTGATTACTCTGATGAGTGTATGATGCTCTTAAATAATCAACCCGCAATGAAAAAAAAAAAGAAAAATAATTATCATCATCTCCCTAAGTAGTGCAGCTGCACCCGCCTGCAATAATTACAACTAGAACAGGGCGCCTTCTCTCGTCACTTACAACCACTTATTATTAAAGATAACGCTAATTGGTGCAGTGGTGGGCGACAATTCTTCATGGGGTTCATCATAAAAAGCCAAACCTTGAAAGTTATGGCACATTAGAGGTCTTAAAGCCAAGGTACGGTATTAAACATTGCATGCTGAGACATGCCGATAATCTGAGCCAGGGGAGTAGTAGACGTCCTATCAGTAGCCCCTTGGTTGCCTCCCTGCCTTGCCCTCACTCCACCCTTCCCCCACTCCTGGTATCAGCCTGGCAGACACAATTAACATTTTCATAAAAACAATTCCCTGCCTCCAATAGTCCAATGTAATTTGTTTTCCATCTCTGTTCATTAATCATTGTTTAAATCGGTGAGCCATCCCCTCCACTCTGCCATCTGCACTCAGCTGTGTTACAGATATGACACCTTCCCCCTTAATGGGAGCTGACAGCCAAGAGAGGAGGCCTGTGGAAAATAGCTTCCTGCATGTGCACTTCCACCTCACATACTGCCAGCAGGTGAGAGAGGGGGATTTAATGGGTTCTGATTAATCTCAAAGGCAAACAACATTATACACTACAATAGCATACAGTATGCAACACTACAGTGCATACACATGCAGCACAGCAGTATGAAAAGTGAGCGGCGCTACAGTGACTACAAAAACTAGACCAACAACTCATGCAGACATTCTTTAAAACAATGGCGATGCATTCCACATTTTGTCGAAGTTGACAAAGAGACTGTTTTTTTTTTTCTCCTCTAGTTAAATTAGTGCAGTGTTCCTACAATATGCTATTGTTTTCCTGGAATTGGGAGCAAGGTTATTAATTATTCACTGTTGTGTTCTCATATGAGGGGGCTATGCTTTTCACCGTATTGCCTCATAGCTCAAATACTTAAGGCCATGGTACTCGGGCAAATTTCATGAGGCAACATCAGAGATATTATTATCACAGGGCAGACACTTAGGAGATTAAAAGTTTCCTGAAGAGTTTTCAGTGATTGGAAAGGTTCAGATTTTTCTCTGATAAGATTTCAAAGTTCCAGGATTTCGGCATGGGAGAGACAAATCAAATAACTTTTTCCTCTTTTTTTTTCCTCTTTCCCTTCAAGGGATTTTAAGCCTAAGTCTAGGTTAGCTTAGGCATTTTTGGGGGGGAGAAAATCCTACTCAATGTGGTGGTGAGAGGGTGCCAAAAAGTTCATCTGGCCTGTTGATTTCAGTGTGGATTACAGATATTCAAATCGTGAGCCTCATGTTCAAACAAGTGCCTCTATCAGGGGAGAAAGTTGCCAAGCAGAGCTTTGTCATGTAAGCTGTATGAATTTTCTGCAGCATAATGAGAAAACGGCTGTGGCGCTACATTAAATACAGTTTCATCCACTCACCCTCCCTCTCTCTAATTTCCTCTCAGTTACGATGATAATAATTTCAGTCTCCAAAAAGGCTATACAGGTTGTTGTTTTTTGTTTTAGTTTGTTTTAAATATGTTGTCACCTGAACATACACAGGCCCAATTTTTCATCAGGATTTGTGTCACAGCGCACACATGGTCCCAGTTACAAAACGCTTCAGACAAACGCCCCAACTCTTTTTGGGGTGTTTCTAACAAGGACAGCGGCAGCAGCAGTAAATGATGTGTATATTCAAAGCTGAATATTTCATGTTGATTGATCGAACTGACTGCCACCCACCTGCTCCTCCTCCTGTCCCACCGGAGCTGGCATGAGGAGAATTCAGTAATTGAGAAGAGCAGAGCATGCTCTCGCTTTGCTCACATATGACAGATGGGGCATCATCGCTTCAAAGGAGAGCATTTGGAAACAGGAGGAAGGAGGGGGGCAGAGGGTAAGGGGGGCTTTGGAAGTAGCTGTGCCACTCTGTACAGGTGACAGTAAAAAAAAAAAAAGAAGGAAAAAAAGGTTACATTATCTAAAACATGACCATTAAAAAAAAAATGGTTACAGATGTGAAAGATGCAACTTTCAATTGAGATGAATTCAGCCAAACAGCCACATTGCAACATGCAGACATCATGCATCATTATTCTCAGTCACACACAACTTCATTAGCCCATATTTTGTATGTGGTTTGGTGTAGCTAGACATTTATCATTTCTCTATTTTGTGATTGATGGTTCTCAATAAGCCTATAATTAAATATTAATATGGAAATAAAAACAAACGTTGTGGCTAAATATGACATGACAGAAGGTCGGCATAAAATACATTATACAGAACATCTTCACGGTCCCCTGCTACACACAATATATGTAGCAATAAACACCAAGAAAACACACACATGTTCTCTTTTCTTCTTCTAATGTTTCCGGTAACGTATCGAATTTAATTCCAGTCGCCTCTTCGCCCTCGCCATTACTTACTTTTTCACCCCTCCAAAAAAAAGAGCTAACAGTGGCAGCTGAGACAAACGCATCTCTATCAGAATCCGACACGTCAGAAACTTAAACTGACTCACTTTTCGCCCATCAGGCTGCTTGGGTACATCTGAATCGGTGGTTTCTCTTACCTGGCCAGCGCGAGGAGGCGCGGAAGACGCGGGCTGACAGCTGGAGTTCAGCGGAGAGTGATGTGGGACTGGATGACTGAGTGCTGACTGACGGACTGGTCGCTTCACACGCTCTATCACTAAACGCCCAGCACACACAGCCGGGACCCGGATTCCCCTTTTGAACCGCTGCCGTCTCTCTCAACACGTCAAACCCGTTTGAACGCTCTCGCCAGACGAACGCCGCGGCGCAGCTTTGGTCTGTAGTATTTCCAGTTGAAGAAAGAGGTAATGAAATCTTATAAAAATTACTCGGGATACTTCGACATGTCCCGAAGCCGTATGTCTCCCTCATCTGGCCGCTGGTGTGTAAGTGTAACAGACTGGCACCGTGCGTAAAATGCGCTCTGTCGTCTCCGGGACGCAGACCATCACTCCTTCTCCTGACTGAGACGAGATGCGTGCACTTAAAAGTATTACGCGGTATTATGCATGTCACATTTGTTCAGGTTGATTACCTGCAAGGGTAGTACTTTTATACTCTTTGAAAACTTCTAGGCGTGATGGATTCGCTTGTAACGGTGTTATGAGCGTGAGACTTGTGCTCTTTATAGGCAGACATATTATGCAGATTTTTACACAGGCTGATCCCGTGTGTTGTGTATTGCATGGGCTTCTTGCTTTATGTAGTCACGCTGTGTGTTTGGCATATTGTGTCAGGGAAGAAAGGATGGCTAAACATCGGTGATTCAGCATTTTCGTTGGTAAATGGCTCCATTAAGTAAGCTTAATTGGATGCTTGTAACATCTATCACATTTCTACCATGACCTTCAGTGTAGATTATCCTCCAACAAAGTGATGAAGAGTTTCCTTACTGGGAATAAGTGAATACATTCCAAACATATTTATCTCAGAAAAAAAACATTCTCAGACATAATCAAAAATAAAGAGAAAAATAAGAGAAAAAATACATCAGAACGGTTTGATGTTGTGGTTTAGATTTGTGGTTTATTGGGGCAGCAGGTGTTTCTTCTGGTTTTTAAATGTAAAGCACCTTATACAGGTTAAGCCGTCCACCTACAGTATATTTTGAAGGTTATATAATGTTTAAAGTTTCAATTAATAGTTATTTCATAATGTTCTCAATTAATTAATTGATTGTTGGGTCCATAAAACGTCAGAACATTGTGACAAAGGCCCATCACAAGTTCCCAATGATGATTGGCAGCAGTGAAGGCAGCGAATCCTGACATTTGAAAAGCTGAAACCAGATCATTTTTTGGACATGTTTGATTAGAAAATTAAACGATCAGATAATTATTCAAAAAGTTGCAGATTAGCCTAATTAGCGTGTTTCACTTGATTTTCTAAGTGATTTTTGATTTTTTTGAATGTTGAATTTACATTTTCTTTCTCCACAATAAGAGAGAAAAAACTAAGTTATATTTTTAATTAGTTTGAGTTGAACTCTGACTCACTTTGAAGGGAATCTTTGGATGGAAACAGCAGTGCGAGAATCAAAGTGTCACGAAGCTGCAAAGCTGTCACATCATCCGTGCATCACCTGAGCATTTCTTCCTCCCCTGTGATTTGCACCACTTGCTCCTATAGAGTGTAAATCATGCAGGTACGAGACACGCTTTAGTATCGCACCTTCAAATAGCAGTGCAGCGGATATGTTGTTTGTTTAATCCATTCCTCTGACGTGCAGCTAAGTGCACTCTTCCTCTCCTCCTCTCAGGCCCGAGCACCTGTCTGGACAACAATATGCTTGAATCCTTCATCACGCAACTCTTAAAATCCCTCGTAATCCCTGAAATGTAGATCTTGTGTGTTTCCAGCCCAGTACATGAGTATGCTAGATTTCTTTGTAATGTAGTTCTGCTATGTTCCAACATATACCTTCACAGCTTAACCTACATAAGTCCATTGATCCGTGTCTCACCAATACAACTCTAGTATGTTAAGCATTGGCTAATCTGTCTCACGCTACCTGGATTTTCATATTGGAGAAATAATCCTGATGAAGGGGAGGAGGGAAGGAGGGGGGCAGAGTCACCTCAGGACCTGTTTAAAAGCTTCTTATCAGAGACCTGCACTCCCACCATTTAACTAAAAGGGGAGTGATAGCCTTTCAACTCACAAGCCGCAGCTTTAATTAAAGCGGCTTGTGGGGGAGATGAAGTACAGTGGTGTGTATGAGTTGCCCCGCTGAAAATCTAAATCACATCAAACAACACGGCTCTGTCCGGAGTGATTTTCAAGTTCACTGTTTCAGAAAAATATTCCTCTTGCTTTGAAACATGAATCTCCTAAACTCCAAACATACACAAAACAAACTTTCAGCAGCCAGAAAGGAATACTTATATAAACTATATAAATGTATCTTTAAAAAAACAAAACACCCAAGTCAACTTATAACAATGAATAAGTGTTATATACATTACATTAGATTACATTTCATTTAGCTGACGCTTTTATCCAAAGTGACTTACATGCTATACAGTAGACCGTAGACACAGTAACAGTGAGCAATTAGGGTTAAGTGTCTTGCTCAAGGACACAACGACATGGACTGGCTGAGCCGGGGTTTTGAACCACCGACCCTCTGATTGAAAGTCAGACGTGTATTTACACAAGTACTGTCCAACTTTTTAACTCTGCCTCATTTATTTGACAGCTATAGGTACTTTTCAGATTTGTTGTCTGAATACTTCCCATCATGCATTAGTTTTACATCCAGGATGTAACCGAGTGAAACCATGAACTGCTGCCTCTCAATCAGACTTTTTTCTGGTCCTCAGCAGTAACATTTGGTTTTCGGCCTCATGCTAAACCTGATTTGTTGTTCGAGTGGTTGGCTTGGATATTCCCTCTCTCTCATTAAGGCTGCACTTTGATTAGACTTTTGCTAACTGGAACAGGCGTTTTGCGTTCAGTTTGCTATCCAGCTTTGATGAAATGTTATTGCTCTCTTACAAAGTTTGGCTGCAACATGGCACGGGGATGGTGCTTTACTTAGCTCTTCAAAATGTAATGCACAACAGGAAATTTACAAGAAGTAACAGTAATTCACAAGAGACCATATTAGCTCATTCAGTGTCTGCAATAGCTGTTTAAAAGACCAAAACAATCTTCACTAGGTATCAGGAGCAAAAATGTGTTACTATTACACACCATTACTATGTAGCGTTAGAAATAGATCGTCTTTACAAACTCATATTCACATACAGACTAATGACAAGTCAGCAGCGTACAAATGAAAGAGACAGATTGAGATATTTTCTTTCAAGGAAGAAAGACAGAACAAGACCTGTAGCCAAAATCTTTTATTTTAGTTTACATCAATATTCTTTTTTTGTCTTTACATAAAGCTTGTCACAAAGGAATACATACATTCATTAGGCAGGGTTAGAGAAGGTAAAACGACAGCTAGCGGGCACCTGATTCTGTTTAATGATCAATACTTGGAAAAAGGAATAAAACAAGGCAACTGGTCCTAAGTGTGGCTCAGAGTCTTACCTAAACTGGCAATAGATTTGATCAACAGAAAAGCAGAAGGTTAAAACATATGAAGGACAGCAACCGGTTTTAACAGAGAGATGGACAAATTGTTTAGTGCCATTTAGACCGCAGGAGTGGATACGCAAAAGAGACTGCATTTACTAGTGTTTGGAGCTTGTTAAGAAGCAGTGTTACACACAAGGTACCACTGGCTACAAGGGTAATGCACATTTACTTAAAAGTCAATGATGTGAATGAAACCCTGTATGGATAGAAATGAGAGAAGCGTGAAAGAGAGGAGAGGAGGGTTTGTGCATTTCACCCATTGAAGAAAAGAAACAAAAAGGCTTTTAAAAAAACCAAACCAACAAGAACTCAATGTGAAATGAAGATATTTGCTCGTTACCAGTCACTTCTGCTGCAACCTGGCAGCTTTAAACTTGGACACCCTTTTCGGGGCTTGCTGGGGCGGGGAGACGTCAGGCGCCACCTCCTCCTGCTTCCTCTCCAGTATGGTCGGCAGAGCGGGCGGAGCGATGGTCAGATGGGGGACAGCTGACGGCATCGGGTCCTTTTCTACTACTGTGCCTGAAAAGGCCTGGAGAAGAGAAGTCATGGTCAGAAAGCAAGCGGTAATGTGGAATTACATGACTGATGAATGAAGGTTGAGGGTCACTAAAGAGTTTATACTGTTTTCATGCTGGGCTTCCTTGTTCATATTGCCTCTTGTGACAAACGTTTAATGAGTGTTCAAACCACATGCAGCTCCCATTTTAACTTAAAGAGGCTTCTGTGGGAGTTTTGTTATGTTCTCATTAAGGGATCCGACACTCGAAGGTGCAATTTTCATAAACCGCTTCATAATATAGGCATATTGCCTTCACACTGTAACTGAGATTAAAGACTATGCAAAGAAACCTGACTGAGGGTTCAGACAAAAATAGAAAGCGAGAGCTGCTGCTAGAGAGACAACCATGTGTCGCTCACCTCGAATCGGCTGGCGGGGTGCAGTGGGACCGCCGTGGGACTCTCCTCCTCCGTGGTGTCGCTGTGCGTGGTCTCGTCGTGGCTGAAGCTGCGGCCAATCATCCGGCGCTCTTCGAAGTCCGCCGCGCTGCTCTCGCTCGTGTCGCTGCACACGCTGTTCTCTCGGCTGCGGGACTTTAGGATGGACTTCCTGGGGATGGGTTCCCCGTTCTTCACGTCGACAAACAACCTGGCAAAGACGGCAGACCGGTTTCACCAATCAGAGGAGAGCAACCCTCATTGAACAGGCAGCATCACTTTTTTTTTAATAGTGATATGTTTGAATTTAGTGCTGTTTTCACCTGTAAATGTCCACTGGTGTTGTGATTTTGTGAAGTTCGTGATGGGAGTGTCCGTTACTGTGTCCGTTTTTCTTTTTCCCCTTCTGCTCTTTCCTTTCACTGAACTTCAACATGGTGTTTTTTCCTGTGTTTATCCTCACCTGAAGCAGAAGACCGAGACAAAAGGTCAAATGAATGTCACCAAAACAGAATTAAACTGCTGAAAAAAAAAAAGAAAAGCATTATCTTGAACATGTTGCTGTTCGGACCTTCTTGGGTTCAGTTGTGTGCGAGAAAAAGATGGTAGGCAAACAGCCGCCTTCCTCTTCCTCGTCGTCTTCTGCTTTACTGTCTGAGCTCGGCGGCGCTTTGCTGTGAAGCACGGAGGTCCAGCTCGGCTTCAGACCTAGTCCATTTTCAGGAGCTTCATCGTCTCCCTCCTTCTCCTCCTCTGAGGAAAAGGACGACGTGTCCTCACCATTCATGTCCGCATTATAAGATAATCTGTAGAAGAACATTTTCCAAGAGACATTTTCATTTTGCTCGAGGTAAGCAAATGTGCAATTATTAAAGTTACAAGTAAAACAGCCTCAGTGTGTTCATCTACCTGTCCTGGTCATCCTGTAGCTCCTCCAGTTTTTCGAGTTCATCCAATCGAGCCCACAACTCCTCTTCAGTTGTAGTGCCTTTCCTGCTCCCTCCATCTCCGCTCTCTCCTTCATTCTCCTCAGTCTCCTCTTTTAGATCAAACACGGCATCCAATTTGGGCTTAGAATTTGGTTTGAGAGCTTTTCTTTGCTTTCCTGTTAAATCAAGCAAGATGGGGGGAAAACAGAATTATTTTTTTTTTAGCCTAAATTTCAATCTGAGTTCATGTAGAAGCTTTTTTGCTTTTCATAATGCATAATGAAGCATAAAATAAATGAGGGCAGAAGAAAGGCAGAGAAAGATACCTTTAGTGACAACAATGTCAGTGTTTCCGGTGTCTTCTCTAATGTCAACATAGTCTCCTTTACTCTAAAGATGAAGCAAAGTCAGTACATTTGCTCCCATTTATGTCATAAGCAATATTTTGTCTGCGAGACAACTTGTAGTAGTGCAACATACGGATGAGATGGTCTCCAAATCCTTCACAAGCCCAACTCTGGCTTCAAAGTTTTTCATCGTCTTTGAAAGATCATTGAGTTCACTCTTCACATCTGCAGGAAAGCAGGTACATTATCATTAAAATGTGCAGTCAGAGTGTTGGAAGCAGACTGACAAAACCAAATGTGCACACGCTGGCTGCAGGCTAATGGATTCAAATTAAACATTTAATATAACAATGGCAACCAGCAGCTAAAGAGTTAAAATTCGAAACAAGTTGGGGGAGGAGGGGTGGAATTGAAAAATGATGACACAAACAGTTCATAATATCTTCTGCCCTGAATACTACTCCGGATCATTAAATCTTGACAACAATTAAGCCCTTTTACTAATAGCAGCAGAGGGCCCTTGTTTCCATGGCGATTGGGAGCCCCTCCAGTCAGTGCATCAACTGGAAGTGAGGAAAGGTCAAACACAGAAGGCCTGACAACTCAGCCGCTGTCTGACACATTTCAGCCAGCTATGTTTGTATTACAGCACTTAGCTCTGTAATAGCGGGGTGGGCAGGGTCAGGAGATAGGAGGGGGGGAGCGGGGGGCAGACGGCTGCGGATGGGCTGTGGCAGCATGTTTCTGCTTCACTAAACACTCTAATAATGTTCACATCAGACATCGTTACTTGGGCCCATTTGACTTGATATGAGGTTTTCAGACCTAGAACGAGCAGCGGGGGAAGCATGGCCGCGCATAACTCATGTAAGAATAAATACGTTGTGGTCTCGCATTCAATCAAACAACAATGCTGCATGTACAGGACTAGATTCGACCACAGCAGAGAAAAACATATGCATTGCTATGGCAAGATTTACAACAGAGGCATTGACAATGCAGCGTATTAGCACAAGGGCAACGCGGCGAATGAAAGCTTCAAACGTGCCTTGCAGCTTGCAACCCTTAAACTAAATGTGAAATAAAGTACCCCGCGGACATAAAACAAAATAATGCATGCATCCAGATTTCAGAGCAATTAAGAAGCAGCATTACAGTTCAATAAACATATCATTAAAAGAGACACAGTTCTACAAGTATCTCAAAATGTTCTCCAAAAATCCTCTGGTAAATAAGGGCTCAGCTGAAAGTAAGTTGTGTCACTCAAGTGATTCTTCAGACAAATGATGCAGCGACGCCCTCTGCTGGATGAAGAGGAGTAGTGTCAAGCGCTAATGTTAACTTTAAACAACGGCGTCTGCTTGAGGGAGAGACAGAAAGCAATCTTTTCAAAAGGGAGACTCACATTTCATCCTGTGATCGACAATTTTCTGAGCCTGCTTGGTCGAACACTTGGCGAACCAGTTGTCGCCGAGCAACGCCGTGACCTCGTTTGTGTGCACCAGCTTCCCAGGCATGAAGGCCAAAGGGCCAAAGGGCACCTGGATATAGCACAGGAGAGAGGGGAAAAGAGCCCAGCGAAAGAGACACAGTTAATAAAGCAGGTGGCGGAATGTGGACGTGAAAGTTGGAGAAAAGACAAAATATACACTCAGTGACTCTAAATAACTTAAAACTACCCCCCAATGCACAAGTTGAGTGATGGCGTGTTTCCCTGTGCATTTCTAACAAGATCAGCACTCACCATAATGTCATAAGACAGCTGATCTGGAAGAGTTTTAAGGCGGTCATTCAGGGCCTCATAGTCACCCGACACCTTCTTCCTGCAAAAGCATGTATTTATAATGATGATAGGCCAACAACTATTCAAATGAATGTGTTTGTCTTTCTTTCTTTGAAGCTACAAATCTCCTATGAAGCCATTCTTATCCAAATAGGATTGCCTGGTTTATTTTGGGATGTTAAAACAGAACAATGGGAAGCAAACGACAGCTGTGGTGTAATGAGGAAGTGCCTGTTTCCCCCTTCAGGGGAGAAGGGAGACTTCAACCCAAGAGGCCTCAATATGTCGCTGCTATTTATTTGTATCCATTTGCCACTGGACAATGTAAAGCTTCAGAGCAAATCACGACAACAGATTGAGAAAAGGCAGCTAACGCTTTAAAATGATGCTTTCTTCCATGCAGATAAAGGCAACTGAGATACTACTTACTCTAAATGTTTATATTTAGGTTTTGAGATTGCCTACTTTCTCCGGTGAACAGTCACAACACCAGTTTGTAAATGTAACCAATCTGGAGGTTATGCCATTGTCTTTGCATGATAAACAGAAGTGTGTCGTAGCCAGATGAAAGCAATGTGTGTCTAAAAGCCCTTCCTGTCTTTATCTCATAGATTTTCCTCAGTTGGCTCAATTTGTTGAAATAGTTCAGCATTACCTGTAAACTCAAACCGTAATCATAAATATAACATCATATATTCAAAAAAGGGAAAAAAACTAAACATTTATTTAGGTGACCTAATTAGCACAGAGCTACAGCTGTAGGAATAGAAGTGTTTTACTTGATTGTGTTTTAATAGGAATTTTGACTGAAAGATGGTTTCTTAAGGAGCTTGTATATTTGACATAAACATACAACAAAGAGTGAGAACATCCCACATTTTCAACACAAAAACGTGTTGTTTTACTCATTTCACCCACTGGGGGCGACCGAGAGCGCTCTACCTGCGGTGTTACAGACTGCAGGTGTGTTGCACAAGTGCAGAGTTTAGAGACGAGGGGGACGAACGCCAAACGTTGTCCCTTCGTAGCAGGTCCAACAAAACACAACAGGAGAAACGTTGAGCACGCAGTCCTGCGTGGAGCTCCAATCAGCCAAATAAGTGAAATCACCTGTGTGGGTGTCGCTGGCAGCAGGGCTGCTCAATTGGGATTGATACTTGTGACCGTGCCACTCCACTTCACGAGCGGTTTCATTGGGACGGGCTGCTGCAGTCGTTCCTGCAAACCTTTCACTCTTCACATAAAATAAGAGCTCATCTTAAAGCTAACTGCTGCTTTACTGCCATTAGCTAACTGTAAGACACAATACAAATTAATTTACTGTGATGAAGTTACACAATAGTGAAGCCCCTACATACAGTTGCGCTTCACTTGTGCAGGTGTTTCCACTTACTCTACCTGATTAGATCTCTTCCCTTGGCTGTGTGTGTCTATGTGTGAGTGTATACACACTGTGCATTGTTTGGCATCTGTTTGGGTAGGAAAACTGACGACCTTTATTATTCAAATGACCCTATTTTAATGAAGACCTTTTTTTGTATCCGTCACGGTAGAAAAAGCGCAGGTGAAAATATATATATGAATTAATAATATATACCAGGTTCCGGGTATTGCGCATGTTGGCTCAGTGTCATAGTGAACCAGAATACCTAAATATAACAGAACATGTTTTCAGTAAGTCCTGTGATTTTCCTATTGTGACATGTCAAAATGGCTGGTGTGGGGGAAAAGCCCTTGAGTTTTCTGCCTCAACTTTAACCTCAGCAGAGTGTATTTACAATTGGCTACTAAAGGTGGAAAACTGTCTTTGGTCCATGCGGCAGCATCAGACAAAATAACTTAAACTACTGTGTGGGTGTCCTGGAAACGCTCCTTCTTCCTACTGCAAATGTGTGTTTGGGAATGAGGAATAAACTGGCTAAGAGCCGGCACTCTAAACGCAAAGCATCAATATTGCACAGAATCCTGCTTGATTAATAATAGTAATTATTAGACAATGAATTATGCAGTTCTAACGTGGAGCTATACCAACTGTGTCTCCACTAAACAAACTTCACAGAACGAAATCAGTGCATGACGGAAGCTACATTTATTTAGGTGAAATATGAATTAATTAAATGTTTTAATTGAGAGACAATTCAGTGAAGAGCCACATAATGTTTGGCTGTGGCAGAATAGGACTTAAACCATATATTTTATATCTCAAAAGGGAAAAACATTAGTACCTGTACTTTGACCAGCAGCTTTTTGCTACTCTGTATGACATTGAGATGTTTTAATTGTGTGAAATAGTACATGGTGCTTTCTTAATGCTTACCAGTGCAGAATCCGACTTTCACAGTCTTTCACCACCTGTTTTTTAGGACAGATAATGTCAATACAAATCACATCTGTGCAACTTACAGTCTTGTGTCAAGGTTGTAATAGCCTGAAGGAGTTATGGTAAAAAACAAAAAAAAGGAAACGGCAACTGTGATTATTGCTACGAGCAGATTCCCATTTCCTAAACATTTCTGATCAGTATTTTCACTGGTAATGCAAATACTAAAAGTGCAAACACACAACTTATGGACATACAAGTGGGAGAATCATCAAAGACAGAGCAACAATACACAACCACACAACGGAAGCAGGAAACAAACAGCTGTCAGGAGTACATTCAAATGGTCAGGACAGTTTGCACAAACAGCGCCTTCACTGTGTGACATTCAGGGACATGTACAGTTTATGGAAACCGAAACTTTCCGAAGTGTGTTGCTCGCTAAACTTTCTCAGTGTCATGCTGATCGTATTGTGACTGTGGGACTTCCTAGCTGAATAGGCTCGTGTGTTAATGTGATATCTACTGAGCAGTTCATAAAAGCGTAAAGTGAAACTAGTAGCGCGAGCTCAGACGCGACAGTGAACACACCTCCTGGCAACATTTGTGTAACAAGAACTTGAACATGTGAGCGGCTGCAAGAGGGGAAGCTTCTAGAAAACGGACAGTCAACACAATGCATTCACAACTTACTACTGTGACACATGGGTTAGTGCAGTTAGTGCACGAGCGTATATCTCTAACGTGAAAAAGCACTTTAGTAGATCCACCCGTGGTCCAAAGAGCCGTCTCGGTCCACCGCGTGGCCAGCAGAGATCTGTGCTTTGGCTAACGACGTCAGATAGGCAGCAAAACTAGTGAAATTACCTTCTGGTGTTCCTCTCGGAGCCTGACAACTCCGCCGAGATCCTCTATGTTCATTTTACCTTTTTCAGCCATGTTCAACACACGTGCACAACAGGGATGTGTGTTGTTTTTGTGACCCCAAAACAAAGCTCAGGGGTTGCTGTGAGTCCTAAAGAAGTGTTTATGAATGCAGCCGCAGCTCTTCCTGGGACCCGTTCTGCTCGTATTCATCAAAGGGGCAGTGGTAGTTATCCTCACTCTCGGAAGTGATACCATTTCACACTCTCATTTCAAGAATTTTGCATGATTTCCAAAAATATCCACGGTTTTAATATCCAAAGATTGAGCAAATATTCCTCGTCACGCTCGCTGCGACATGTACCTCTGTCAGCTGTAAAGACGCAAGTGACACCTACGACACTTCCGGTGAGGATATTCAAAATAAAAGAGTCCTTCATCGTTTTAGTGTGATAACATAAAAAAACACACACATTGATGTCAAGTAACTGCATGGGACCCCGTGGCCCAAATGGGCGGCTGACCCCCAAGACTTGAGTATGATTTTGTCAGCCAAATGCACCAAAAATAAATCAATAATGAATGAATTAACAATACTCATCATACAGAATGGTCAGTGTTATTGCTGTATTTAATGTTGCGTTGTATTGTCATATTGTTGCATTACAGCATTCATTTATTATGTATTTATATTGTAATTTGAATTGTCTAGTTTGTCAAGGTGTAGCTGATCTAAATGTATTAATACATTCTTGGGTGGTTTATTTAATATATAATAATACGCTGTGTTTTATAAGATGATCACATATTTGTGGGCAAATTGTCACTATGCAGCGCTGCAAACCAGTTGTACAACATTTCCATCTGAATTGTAGTGCAGTATAACTATAATAGCATGGTAGCATGAAGTGATAAAGTGAAAACATTCAAAGAAATGTGATGCAGTAAATAACATTCACTCTCCTCCAGTCGCGTTTTACACTTTTATTCTGAAGACAAAATGTTCACATTTCCGTTTCTCAGCAATATGAAGTATCTTGACGCAGCTGCTCCTCTGTGTCTCCCGGTGTACTCTGGGTAAATGTGGATCTTGCACAAATGTAAACAGTCAACATACTGTAGCCAGCTGAAATCCTGCTGCACTGATCAACACACACAGTAACAAGAACACGTTGAAAACAATGTCAGCGAGTTCTCTATTTAGAAAAGTGGCAGTGGGTTTCCTCGCCTTTTGGCAAGGTGGATATGTCTGTAGCTGCACGGACATCGTAGTTACAGATGATATTTAGACACACACACATCCCGATAATAGCCCACATAGCTATATGTAGAGATTAAACAGGTTTAGATTAGACAGGTCAGTGGTGGTAAACAAGTTTGGTATAAGAAAATGTATATAAACCACCCATGGGTCCAACCCCCTTCTCTTTGGACGCTCATTGGTTGTTTTTGTTGCCTTTATTTGCTGTCGGAAATATCACAAGTACCAGTTACAATAGCTAAAGCAAACAATGCACTGCTAATATGAGTCTCTTAAAACATTATGTTTAAATAAAAATCCGCAAATTACCTCTTATATTTGGTATAGGAACCATATATTCATTAATGTGTGGAATTGAAAATTCCCTCAACAAATCAAGACGAATTTAAGATGTACGTGATTTCCCCTACACATTACACATTAATCCAATATATTTTACACGTGAATTCTCTATCAATTTAAGGTTTTCCTAATCTAAACGAGGCAAATAGTTAACCCTTTGTAAGCCTCCTAAATTATCAAGCTTTTAAAAATCTGTTAGAGTGTGATGGGCATTTTCAGCGATTTACTGTCACGTGATCTAAAAAAGGTTCAAACTAATCTCTTGTTTGACTGACAGTACCTACTGGTAATCTTCTGACCAAAAACGCAGGGTATCCGGCATTAATCAAAGGTCCCTGAACGCATCATTCGTGTTTTTCCCATCAGGCATTGCGGTCATAGTCACGCAAGCTCAGAAATCAGGAGGAGCCGGCTGGCCAGTGAGCATAGTTGATATATTAATAATAGAGTTATAAAATAAGCCTTACAAATATCGATGAGGATTGTATGACACAGCAAGGTACGTTATTACTGTTTCCTGTTGTTATTACAGCACGCTTTGCCAAGTGACTTTTATTTAGTTGACTGGGGATACAGCTGCTACACTTTGAAACGTCAACCTTTGGCTGATGATGCTTTCTGATGCAATCAGAGCTATCACACTGGTATCTGTAGATGATTGCATTAGAACATGACTGTATGGACAAAGTAGGACAATGTATGTCAGTGTCTGATGTGATATTGTGGATTTGTGAACAGAGTTGATATTGTATTTTAACAAATTTAGCTGACAGCATTTTCCTGATTTCTTATCCTTATGCTTATTGATTGTTCGCTATCTTACAGTTATAATGTCTGTTATGTTTCCTAAAATTACAAATCTAATCCACAGTATGGGTCATCGAATTGATGATGTCATGAAGCTCTGTTGTGAGTTATCTGCCAATCAGCAAATTCAGACCACAGTGAAAGGCTCAGGAAAGGGAGCTGCAGCTGCTGGCGGGCTGGCCTTCGCTGGAGGGTTAGTCGGGGGACCTCTTGGTATCGCAGTCGGTTAGTGGACAAAAATGCAACAGTTTTTTCCACTCATATGTGTGTGTGTATATTCATAATTTCACATGTTTGAAACCCTCTTCCCATGTAGGCGGTGCTGTTGGAGGCCTCCTGGGCTGCTGGCTGACCAGTGGAGAATTCAGACCGCTGCCTCAGATCATCATGGAGCTCAGTCCTCAGCAGCAGCAGAAGCTCTATGGTGGTCTTATGGCGGTCCTGGGAGACATTCAGTGGACAGATTTGGCTCAGCTAACTGCTCTAGTGATGGGCAACGCCACCCTGAAGCAGCAGCTTACATCGACCCTTCTCGGGTACATCTCCAAGGAGCTCCAGGCGGATGTGCACTACGTGGATTAGTGCCCAGAAGGACGGAGTCTTTGAAAAGACTGGGAACTGTTTTTATGACGCTAGAGACTTTATCAAATGTGAAATCACATATTGTAAATTTGCACAGACGCCAGTCCTGGTTACAGGTTATACTGGTTGATATGAATATTATGAAAACAGCTGTATAACGGGATTAATTTACTATAAGAAGTACACTCGTCAGATGAAAGAATTATTAATTAATTAATGGCACTGTTAATCGTGGTTCAACTACACTGATTTCAATATTCAAATACAAAAGATAATGCACTGAATGAGCACTAACTGTACAGTTCGAAATAGTTTAATTTGATGGTCATTAAAGTTTAACACAGTATATTGTATTAAAATTATTTCATCAATAGAAACACAAAGATTCCAACACGCCTTATTCTGCAGACTTTATTCTGCACAGAAGTCATTAATACCACGAACGCTGATTGAAAAAGCTGCGTTATGTGGGAGAATGAAGTTATTGTTACCATTAAAAGTACGAGATATTACTCAGGCAGCAACCTCCAGTTCTGAAAATGCAGAAGTGTCTTAAACCTGCTCTCTCTCTCATGGCCATCAGGGGATGACTTGTCTGCAGCATAATCCTTCATTAATTTATTATGAATACAAAATGGTGTTGTGTGAATATCAAACCATTTTAATTAGTTTTCACAAGTAGACTGAATTGTCTGACTGAATTGTCTGCAGTCAGAAATGTTACAGTGAGAGAATGTGACACTAATGAGACAGTTAAACTGTCTCATTAGTGACTGTGCTCATATGTTTGATTCCAGCATCGTGTAGACAGATGTAACGCCCTCTGCAATAATAACAATGAATATCTTTACACGCATCAATATTATTTTGTCCAATTACATGCATTGTAAATCAACTCACATGATCACTATCACATATGTGTATTCTGATAAGCGTCGCCCTCAGACCCAATTGTCGTTAATTAATTAAAGTGGCAATGTGTAGCTACATACAAGACTAATCACAACTCTTTTGAGCAAACATACCCACTCACCTCCGAAATGAAGGCACAGACAAATAAATCTAGAGCCCAATATGACAGAATCCTAACACAATAATTCACTGTCCAACAATGATGTTTACAGAGAGGAGAATACAGCTAAAACAAGTGGTTTCCATAACCACAGATGAAGTCCCTGCACACAAATTTCCCTTTTTAGAAGATAATAATATATTGTGGCTTTTTTTGGATGACACCTGAATTAACTGAATTTAAAGCTGCAGAACTGTAACAAGGTTCGTCTTTACCGTGGGAGTCACGGAGCTCCATACATAGGCGTGACACCAGGTTAGCTCGTTTCCGGCTTTTATTTGGCATTCTCATACATACAGGCATTCAATATGCTCATGCCCTGTCTAGCCCTCCTAGCTCTCCCTACTGCGTGGCTCTGGGAGCTTATATCTCCCTTCCCCGCCCACGCAATCCCACGATCATGTGGATCAGCTGTGCCTCCTCACGAGACACAGCTGATCCCCATGATCGTCCCCTCTCTCTCCCTCCCTCTCTCTGTGCCGCAGGCGCGCTAGCCACGCCCCCGCCCCACAAGAACAATTCAGTTTTTTTTCTCTCCAAAAAGCTTTCTGTAATGTATTATTTTAATTTTACTTGAAATGAGAGAAGATCAATAATGTATTATCCGAGTATGTATTACTTATAATTCATCCAGTTTTAATCTGACAATACATGTTATTGAGATATTATTCGATTGCATTTTCTATATTTGAAATGACAGTCAGTTGTTGACTACATACAGACGTCAATGCAACTGTTGAGCTGCTTCCATATATATGGGACTAAATCACGCAAGACATTATTGTGATGTTCCGGATGTTTACATGAGGACATTCTCTATAACTGGACAGAGTTGGTGGATCGACACGTCGCATGGAGGTCTTTCCTCATCCCAGGAGGAGGAGGGCAAGTATGAAGCATGATCATTTTCTATCTTTTTTCTATAATGATGGATGGATTAATGTTTACATTCATTCTCTATATTTGTTTTTACAAATAGAGGAGGACATAGAAGATTAGGAGGAGCAGAGGACTGACTGACAGTTACTGACTGGCTGACTGACTGAAACAGTGAGAGGAGGTGGAGGGCATGTGTGAACCTTCTTATTAAAAAGGTAAATACCAATTTATTTTTTCCATAATTATAGATAATTTATAGTTTACATTTATTCTCTAAAGAGGAGAGGAGGAGGGACGGAGGGGAGAAGGTCAGAGAGGAGGCCGGAAGTACTCTTATTAAAAAGGTAAATAGGAATTTCTATCTTTTATTTCATAGTGATTGATGATTTATATGTTTACATTCATTCGCTATAAAGATTAATTTTTTATTTCACTTATTTGTTTTAAAAAGAGAGGACAGGAGGGTAGAGGGGAGGAGAGAACTGACTGACAGTGACACTGACTGACTGCCTGACAGAGACAGTGATAGAAGGACAGTGGAAAGGAGGTGGAGGACAAGTGGGAACCCTCTTATTAAAATCAATTTTGATCTTTTTTCCATGATGATGGATGGTTTATATGTTTACATTCATTCTCTTTAAATATTTTGTTTTTATTTCACATTCTTTATTTGTTTATACAAAGAGACGAGGGAAGAGGAGAGGAGGAAAGGAGAGGACTGACTGACAGAGACAGTGATAGGAGGCAGTGCAGAGGAGGGGAGAGGAGAGGAGGTCGAGGGCTTGAGTGAACCTTCTTATTAAAAAGGTAAATATCGATTTATATATTTTTTCCATAATGATGATTTATATGTTTACATTTATTCTCTAAAGATTTTTATTTTTTTCCACATTTTCTATTTGTTTTAACGAAGAGAGGAGGTAAGAGAGAAGTGGAGGACAGAGAAGAGGAGGAGGGCAAGCGCAAACCCTCTTATTAAAAAGGTACATATCAATTTCTATCTTTTTTTCGTAGTGATGGATTGCATTCATTTACATTAGTGATGTAACTGACTGACACACATCACAGTTGAACTCTCTTCTTGATTATAATAAACACCTTTAATTCACCATCGTCCACTGTGTCCTTTCATATACATATTTGTCATGGCCTCAGAGCCGTGTTGTTACACAAATGAATGAATGATCTAAATATATATCAGGCCTGGTGCAGCAACAAAGGGGTCCCGTCTCATCTCCAAGCTCCTCCCCAGTCTATTGACAGGTGAATCGCTCCACGCAGTCCTGGTCTCAAGCTTGATATCTCAAAAAGTCATTCCTTGCTTTTATTCTATTTGAAACTAAGAGATGTTTTAACTGTTGCAGTTATGGATTCGTTCAGCCCTTTATTTAGTTATTCTCTGGATTTGAGCATTTCCTGCCCTCAAATGTTCTTGGACATTTGTTCTATTTTTCTGTGAAGCACTCTTTAACTTTGAAACTTTTTGTGTTACATAATGCTATCTGCAAAATACTAAATGTAGTGCAGAATGAAAAAAATCTATAGAGAAAAAAAGACAAACGCCAATATACAATTTCAGACAATCAACGACAAAATCATCGACAGAAATCAAGCAAAATGATGCACGACAATTGAAGAAAAAATAAATTATTTTTGACGAGGGAAAAGACAGTCAACCATAGAGTTGGAAATATATCTTTAATAGTAAATATACACATTTTATGTCACTCAACTCTCACACAGAGCCATTTAAAAAGTACATATTACAGAGAGGAACTGAGACAGAGGTCCAGTATTCATCCCACTATGACTGTGTCCTCGTCAACAAATTCATAGAAAGGAACCTCCAGGTTCAGAGGAGCAGGCCCCTTTCTTATTCTTCCTGAAGCGTCATAGTGGGAGCCATGGCACGGACAGTAGTAGCCTCCGTAGTCTCCGGCGTTGGCGATGGGCACACAACCCAGATGGGTGCACACACCGAGGACGATGACCCAGCTGGGGTTAATCACTCTATCCTTGTCATGCTGTGGGTCACGAAGCTCCGCGATATTCACACTGTCCTCTGTTGAGATTTCTTTCTCTGTGCGGTGACGGACAAACAGGGGCTTTCCTCTCCACTTGAAGGTCATGTTTTTGCCCTCCGGGATGTCACCGAGCTTGATCTCGATCTGGGATAAGGCCAGGACATCTGCTGAGGCGCTCATTGAGGAGACAAACTGGGTGACCACTGTCTTGGCTGCATACACACCAACCACAGTGGTTGCCCCAGTTACAATGTAAGAGAATGACCTTCTTGCCTCACTGCTCTCCTGGGAGGACTTGTTGGGGTCCGTAACCTCGGGGCGGCGGTAGTCTGTGAAGTCAGGAATCTTGATATCTGTGTGGGCTAAGCGGATCCCTCCGGAAGCTGGAAAAGAAACGGATTAGAAATGATTTAGTATCTTACAAAAAACATTGAAAGTAATGCTTCTCTGTCACACTGTGTCCTATCTAAGGCTAAATTAATAGTATGTCTACTAATGATCAGAAATAGACTAAATTATTTGTTAATGATTAGAATGACATTTAAAAATTAAATGTATACTAATTAATATATTGTACACCAAAGCATTAATTGTTATAGATTACTGAAACCAGAGTGACCTTTTTTTAATTGTATATTGTCCCGATTTTATTGACTCCACGTACAATATAACACATCAGATCTGATCAGGTCTAAATCTAAAAATCATTGATACTGTCATAGCCGATATGAACAATTGCCTGTTTTGTTTGAAAAATTGTCCAAACCCGGAGATATTCAGGTTGCCATCATTGAAAACCAGCAAATATTCACAGTTGATGAGCTGGAACCAGTGGATATTGTTTTTATTTTTTCTGTCTACCACGTAACCGACTAAAATATACATTGTTAGATTGGAGGTAATACATCTCAAACTGAATAATCATGACTACTATCTGTGGAAGATGTTTTTCTTATTCTGCACAATAACCAGCAATACACGTCATATTAACCTAAGTAGACCTTTCACCTGTATTGGGCGTCTTAAAGCCTAACACAAATACCTACAGGGTCACACAGCAAGATCGATGTCATGGCCTTAAGTGGTGGAAAGTGACGTTAGTGTTTACATCTCTCCTCATCTATATTTATATACGTAAGACGTTTTAACCATAGTTGACCTTCTATCAGGTTTCAGATGTCAGTTACAACACAATCAGAGCAGGTTATCCGCAATCGCGTTAGTTTGGAGACATGAACGGCAATACAGTAAAAATAAATCAAATGTACACATTGTTAAAATGAACGTTTTAATGAATCAGTATGAAGTTAGTATATTAAGTATAACAGCAAACTTCACCATCGTTCGTCCTTACCGGCAGAAGGCACCAAGCCCTTGACAGCAAGGGTCCGGAGGCTTTTAACTGTCTGTTTTGTCGCCTGCAGGTACGGGGAAAGAGCCCCGGTACAAGCGGACACGGACATCATCTTTGCCCAGAATAAGGGACCTCCACACCCGTACTGCGGACACGACACGACCTTGCGAGGGAAAATGTAACGTGCACCTCTGTGATCGGCTTCACCAGAAACTCCCTCCACCCTCTCAATGTTCCGTATTGCGAAAGGGCCCCACCGAAGGGTCCCTGCAATTTCTTTCTCATATATCGAATACAAATATATATTTTACATGTATTAATTTAAGATATAATTACACTTTATGTATTAACTGTTGATATATGGCAATATGTTGAACTAACATGATTTAAATCATACAATCATTTAAAGATAACGGCTATTTCCGTACAGGCATTATTTTAAGTCAGCTGTACGCAGGGGTCCTCGTGATGTAAACAAGGGTCCTCTCACAAAATATGTAGAGCAGCTACACAATGGTAACCTGAGAGAATATAATATATTAAACATGAAAATACCAAAAAGGAAGCTTTTTCTCCTAATTATTTTTGCATATGTGGCATTTTCACTCTATGCTGCATACAATGTCTTCTTCAGCACCAAAGTTATCTCCCGTGTTCACCGGGTGGTGAAGAAAGAGACGGGGGCACTCTCGGGTAATTTTTCTTAGCATAACCGTTATCTGGTCCCGGTTGCAACTAATCTGCTTAGAATTTCCCAAAAATCGGCAGTTAGAACGTCGTTTGCTTTTTATGGTTACTAAGGAAATGTGTGCATATAAGATGAATGTAAATTGTGTGTTGTGTTTGCAGGTGGTGTTAGAGATGGCGGTGCTGCTCCATTTTTAGCTCGCGATTGGAATCCGTGGGAGGATGAACAGGTGGATTACAACTCTGCTCTGACCAAAAAGAGGCAGGCCTTCAAACAACACCTGGGCCGAATTGACAAGAACAAACCAAAACGATACAGGGTACAAATCTGGGGTAAAGCTGCTATAGGTGAGAAGTGGTATTATATCATCTATCTGTCACAGTCTGCAGAGGAGGTCTGTGGTGGGATTTGGGCGTAAAATGACAATCGTGTGACATCACAGTGCCATTTTTCATTAATCTGAAAATCTTTTGATTAATGAGTTTCATTATTCTGTGGAACAGAATGTTATGCCTCACTGAAGATGAGGTGCAATAAATACCGGAACTAGGCAATACAACATAAGAAATGGACAGTCCGGGTGTTATGTATAAAGGAATACAGACAATAACTGAACATAATTTCAAAGGCTTTTGAAATAAATACAAACCTAGAGTAGTTTGATGAACCATTGCATAATGTCTAACTGCCTGAGGCAAAAACCTCTGATGCCCTGTGACAGCTTTGGCCTTATGTTAGTCGCCCCTGCAGCATGGCCAACGTTTCACAGATCATCACAGATTTTATATGATGAAAACAACCAAAATAGTATGTGGTGTGGATGTTGACTAGTTGAATATACATTTAAAATAATATATATTATTGAAAAGTATTACATTTCTAAATATAGTATTTAATTAATCGATGAAATAACTATGAATCTGTTAGGAAGATACTTGGTAATACTGATTAACAGTGTTTAGAAAGGGGAAAATTGTATTTTAAGGGGAAATTGTATTTTACATGCAATTGATGAATCACATGTCGGAATACAATATACAAAAAAATATATAAATATATTTAATAGTTTGAGTTTCTTAATGTCCAAAAGTATATATAGTAGTATATTAATCATATTGGTGTAGTTAAAATCAATCTGATTAAGAGAGCAGATATCAGAGCAACAACACCAAATTAAACCATATCTCAAACACATTTTGAACTCAACAGGATACAACCATGATGGTTGATGTGACAGTAACTACAGTATAGACACCTGACAATACTATGAGTGTAGAGACATATACACAGATAGAAACTACATCAAATGTATTTATGTTTTGCTGCAGAAGCCACTGGTACAACATATTGGCACTGCTCTCTGGCAGTTAATGGCATTGAACTCTTTTCTTCTCCTCAGGGATTTACCTTTGGGAACATATTTTAGAGGGACCCCTCAACCCTACTGACAAGATCGCACAATGGCGAGAGGGAGAACTGCAGTCAGGAAAGATTGATTTCAGGTAACAAGTTAAACATGAGATACTTACAAACTGCTAAACTCAAGCATGTCATCTGCTTTTGGGTCTCTGTGAAACACACCACATCATATAAAAGACACAACTATCAAATGTACTTCTTCTCCCTCCTCTCTTGCCTCTCCATCTTTAGTTTCTACACAGGTCCTGCTGTGGTCCAGGGTCATGTCCCTGTGGATATGAACAGCCTGGTTCTGGTTCTGAATGGCCGCGAGCAGCAGAAGGTCTCTTACTCCACACGGTGGCTGGAGCATGTCCAAGCTCTGGTACAGTCCCACACAGTGTCACATGTGGCTGTGGTCCTGCTGGGAAATGAGCACTGCAACAACGACTTCATTGCCCCGTACTTAAAGAGAAATGGTGGATTTGTGGACTTGCTGTTTTTAGTGTACGACAGCCCCTGGGTCAACGACAAGGATGTCTTCCAGTGGCCTCTTGGTGTCGCCACGTATGTAATTTCTTACCTGTGTGTGTGTGTGTGTGTGTGTGTGTGTGTGTGTGTGTGTGTGTGTGTGTGTGTGTGTGTGTTTATGTGTACATCATTAGAGCTCAATATCAGTACATTAAACTGTGGGTTGTATTTTAAATGAATAGCTTTGTCTCACACATTACTCTGTTTTGCTTTTCTGTGCAGATACAGGCAGTTTCCTATGATTAGGCCCAATACCCAACTGATTACCTCCAACAGGCCAAACCTCTGCAATTTTCTCGGAACTGTTTACAAAAATTCCTCCAGAGAAACTCTTATGCAGGTGCTGAAACAATCTGGTCTGGATAAGGAATGCATCACCACTGCCAGGGAGAAGTAAGTCATTGTTTAGGACTAATATGGAAGAGCTAAGTGTTTCTATTTTCTATAAATTACTATATTGCTTGTCTATAAACTTTTGTTAAAAAAGAAGAAAAAAGATTGATGTTGAGAATATCAAATACTTCTCTCTGAGACCTTTCTTTTGTATCTATTTAACATAAAAAACGATTTAGATTATTTATGATAAAACTATTTTTGCTCACAGTCATTGGGGTTCTAACATTTTTCTGAGACATTAAAATAAAGGGAGTTACAATTATTTTCTAGGACTTTTCTGGTAAAATTCAAGTAGATAAAACTTCAGGGACTGACATGACAGAACATTGAAGGGATGTTCACAAACAACTCTAAAATCCATATTTGTCCTCTTACCTATGAATGCTATTCATCACATTACCGTAGTTCCATTATATTTAAGCAATGGCCGACATCTCTATGGCCAAGATTTAAAAAACTAGTCAGCTCACACCAAAACAATCTAGATTGATAAACAGCACTACAGGTAAGAGGAAACATGTATTTTTGGGGTGAACCATCCCTATTAAAGTTAGACATCACAGAAGCTGAAGAGTTCAGACCTTATATTATTAAACTGAACTTTAGAATGCATTTCTGCACAGAAAAGGGACTGTGGATGTTGTCCCCCATCACTCATACTGGAATTGTGTTAACTGCTTTACTTAAATGTAAGTAGTTTGCAAATTGTACATACATATTAGGGCTGCTGCACACACAGAGGGCTGCGGTAAAAAAAAAAATTCTGACGTGGTATGCAGTTTGAAAAGAGTTTTGTTGATTATTAATGCTGCCAGGGATCGATCTTTTTGTGTGTTTAGACATTTTAAATGTAGTATTTTGTTGTTGTTGTTTTTACTTATTCAAATATAAATGCGGTTGAGGTGAGATTTCTACAAAATGAATCATCTGATTGTAATAGTGCTGTGATATTATTAGCATATTACTCACATGTATTCCTTTTCTCAGTTGGCTCCCTCAGGAGACAGCAGAAAGTTTGAGACGCTATCAGACAGCTCTGGCTCAGAGCGAGCTCACTCTCTGCCCAGTTGGCATCAACACAGAGTGCTACCGCATCTACGAGGCCTGCTCCTATGGCTCAGTGCCCGTGGTGGAGGATGTACTCACACCTGGGACCTGTGCGGCCGGGTCCAGCTCCCCACTACGTCTGCTCAAGGCTGCAGGAGCCCCCTTCATCTTCATCAGTGACTGGAAAGAACTGCCGGCCATCTTGGAGAGGGAGAGAGCGATGAGCCAGGAGCAGAGGGTAGACAGGAGGAGGAGGCTGCTGGAGTGGTACGCCAGCTTCCGTCAGCAGATGAAGGAGCGGTTCACTGAGGTCATTGAGGAGACTTTCTTCAAAGGCGGCTGACAGTGGTGTTTAATAAACAAACATTTCAAAGGTATACAGGGGTAGACGTTAAATATTGGTTTAATTTATTTTGTGGTTCGTGAATAAATGTGACATAAATGTGACATACTACTGGTGTTGTGAGCCTGATGATGTTCAGTGTAATATTCCTATGCGGGTTATTATAAAACTATTTGTGCGTGTAGTAAAGCTGCCATTACTAGTCATTAAAGGGCCCCATGACATTAGGGCCATGGGTCACATTTATCAATTTAATGTTTACAACGGTGGAAGGTCCAGGTGTTTAGAAATACTAATTTATACTGCCTTTGAATTTTGAAGATCTTATATAATTTCAACCATGTTTTATATGTTTGTACGCACTAACGTAATTTTTAGTAAACATTCAGAGTAAAATGAGATGTTATGTGTTTTTAGGCCTCATTTGAAAATGGTGCTTACGGCTTTTATTATGTAAGCGACTTTAAAATGGATGTTGTTGCTGTGGCATGTGACAATTTTCTGATCATAACAAGACAAAAGACTTTGTTCTTTTTTTATTTTAGTGGTCGTGTGCTGCATGGATTTATTTTTTTTAAACAGTGAAAGACAATAAATTGTGTGTTGTCCTGAAGGTAAAATGAGTGGATGTGCCTGTTCCTGTGCATTTATTTTTCATATACTGCAGATGGCGCTGTGGTCCATGTCATGTTTTGTGGCTAAAATGATCTCAGATGATGGTAAAAGCTTTTTGAGGTTTGGCAGAAGTGAATGAGCAAACGCATGGTTCTATCCTCAGAGTTTATTAAACTTATACTAAGACAATGTATTTACTCTGCATTTGACGAATTACTGTCTTTTTTGAATATATGATGAATAAATTCTTAACAAATAAAATACATGTCTAAAATATGACCTATATGGCTTACTTGTGTATGAGTGCATATAGGAAAAACGAGGGCCCCGAGAATATAATAACTGGATGCATACATAGACCCTCTGCTGCTTTTGGCCCCTTTATGTTTCTGGATATCCGTTTATTAAAAATAAATCCCGTGTGTTATTTTTCTTTGTATTAATTAAGCGCAAAAGCAAATCCTTACTGTCATGAGAATTAAGTTGGAATGCAACATTTATACTTGGGTAATTGTCAAGGAATACATGAAAAAACGTGTCGGTAATACTAAGAGGAATCATAACGTATACATTGTTTTAATCGGTTCCAACTGTTGTAAGTAAAACAATAAGAAGCTAAACGTAAGATTTGGGGGCAGGGGTGTCAGTCCACTGGTGTCCACTAGCTTTATGTGCGTGCAGATCCCTCCCTCTCCTTCCTCTGCTTTCCCTGCTTGACTCCAGCTGCTGCCTGTGTGCTGCAGTCGGCCTGCCCTGTCTGCCTCTGAGCCTGCTGGGAGTTGGTGGTGGGGGGGTACCGTCGAGGGAGAGCGAAGAAGGGGGAAGTGTGTGTGTGCGGGTCCAAAACTGGAAACCGCTACCAACACCCGCACAATTGAGACCGACCCGAAAGACCCCCAAATGGCTTGTTGCCACTACTTTCCAGAGAGCTGTGAAAACCCGCCACGGAGACCCTGAAACTTGCGTGCTTGTTTTTTTTCCTTCTTCTTCGGTGGTAGCGGCAGCGCTGTTGCGCCGCAACGACTGCTCTGTTACTTGAGAGGATTCATTGGTCGGAGCAGCATTGCGCATTGGCCCCGCTTTATATCCGCCGCTCATCCCGAGGGAAGAGGAGCAGCGAACAACTCGCGTTCAGCGTCTTCTTCTCGCTCCTAGTCGAGCTTGTTGCAGAGTTAAGCCCTTTCAAAGTGTAATTTTGTCTCGCGCCTCTTCTTTTCCTTCGCGTTCATTTCCCCTCGTCCTGTGTGGGATGCGCCCGCTGCTGTAGGACCCCGCTGGTGGACAGGTTTTCCTCAAGAAGTTTACAACAAGCTTTCGGACAGAAGAAGACAGAAAATGTCTTCGTCGAGGTTCAAAAAAGATAAAGAAATCATCGCGGATTACGAGAGTCAAGTCAAAGGTATGTGAATGTTTCTCTCGGAAGTGCTCGATGGAAGATTAATTGGGGAAAAGGCGAACTTTAGATTACCTGCATGAGTCATAGCTGGTGAAGTGGTGCGTTCAATAAAAGTTAGCATTATGTGATGTGTGTTGGCGTCCACCGCCAGGCGAACAGCCACATGTTTAACACCGACATACAATTACTTAATACACATTACAATTACTTAATTTAGCTAGTGGTCACGGTATTTATGTCACCATTGCAAGGGTTGTGAACTTAATTAGCAAAATCAAAAAAGAGTGCTAGCGTTCAGGAGTTTGTTTTGCAGTTTTTGCACGTGAAAGCGGCCCCCCGTTGGCTCGCAGAAGAGATCACCGTGTTTCACACACGTAGACTCTCAAGTAACCTGCTGGGTTCAAGTTGGATGTCCCAATCTTTCCCCCCCGTTTGGACCGCTTTACTGCCTCTTCTTGGTCTGGTGCATTTTATTATGTTGACGTGTTTTAACAACCTGTTACCGCCAGAGTTGGCGGGGAACCAGTGACTGCGCGGTTCCCACAGCATTACTGCGTGGCGATGATACAAGAGGACGAGCACATGTTCAGACGGCACACCTGTATGAGGATTCAGTGTGTTGCTCAGAGGCACTTCAGAAGAGCAGTTTGATTGTGCCAGGGAGGTTTTATTTACCCGTCTATTCCCGCTCTGTTTACCTCTAAATGCCACAGGCTTCCCTCCGAAGCATGACACTGCGTTGTGCCCTGATTTAGTGTGCAAGACGTCGCCACCCTAACTTATCCCCCCAATGCATGCAGAGCAGAGTTGGTTTATTCCCCAGGCAGATGAGCACAGGGAAGGCTTCAGGGTAACTATGAGGATTTGGCCCCCAGCCAACCAGCTATGTTTTTTAGCATGCTGAAATACCACCCATTCATGTCCCCAGTATTCTACGTCTAGAGAGGGGGGTTATTCGGGGTCGGGGGCTAGAGAATAAATGGGTCCAGGGCTGCTTGAGGAATTACAAGATTTCATGTAGTTGAGCACAAGCTCTCATTTGCGAGGAATGTTCAGCACCCTGTCTTTTTTTCCCCGTTTGGATGACTACGGGGGTTCGGCCTGTAATAGAGGATGATGCACAGTCACAGGAGGATGCTGAACAAGAGAGATGACGAAGCCTCCCATTTGTCATGCTGAACCCAGCGGGGTAATAACAACCTGATGCTACTGAGAATATCTGTTGCTAGAAAGGACCACCAGAGCCTCTCGGTAAATCAATGTTACAGTGTTTTGTTGAAGATGCATAATTCAATTGTGAGGGTTATGCACTAACTAGGCTTGTCATGCATTGTAAATATTTTGGTGAGGATTTTTTTCCATCCTCATTGGTTGCGCCTCACTATTTGCATAATGCACTGTACTTTTTGCATTTTAAACAGCTTGCAGTCATTCGATTTGAGTTGCTTTATTATCAATCACATTCATTTTTTTTAGACTAAGACATTTTAAGGGTGCAAGAGTAACATTGACAACATATCACACTCAAATCACCTCAATTAACCATGGAGCGACATCGTGTTTGGTATTTTAACACCAAGCATATTCAGACACTCACCATTCACGACGCCCATCTCAAGTAGGTCAGATAACTCCTGCAACTGCAGACCCTGTTTGTTCTGGGAAAATAGCTGGCAGAGTTAGCGGTGGAAGAAAAGGCATTTAGTCAACATTAAGTATTCTGTTTTAGAGCAGCTCCTGATTTTGCAGCTGTGAAATGTTTACTGAGTGAAGAGTTTGCCGTGATAATGAGTGGGATCACATCTGCAGTGTAGCTGTGATAGCCGGAGGCAAATTCGGGTAAACCGACATTGATTACTCAAGAAGTAGAACAACAAGCAGAAAACAGCCGGAGCCAATGTTTGATCTTTTTGGCCTGCACCCTTGCTGTCTCGCAGTTTTTAAATTTCTCACTAGATTTTTTGACAAATATCTAATGGCCAGTTTGGGATCATGTTGCATAACATCTGCCATCATCCTGCATTAAGCAGATTTACACAAAACATATCTTGTTTTTTGCAAATCAACTTTTTTTTTTGATGATGACAGTGTGCAGACCAGAGTGGCATTGCTATTCAAAGCAGTAGATGTGAGGTTTTTAATGTAGTTTTCTACGATGTCTGAAAGTCTCCCTACGATGGCTGACACTACTGTTTTCAAGCCCAACTTGTCATTCAGCTGACATTCACTTCTTAAGTACATCCAACAACCCTTTTTTTTAAAACCTCCCACAGATTAATGGAAAATTGATGTTATTTTGGAAATTCAAGGAAACTATTCTATTAAAGCTCTGTCGCAAGGGCGATCATTTTTGCTAATTGCCCAAATCGGCATCTACATCAAGACTCAGCCTGTTTTGAAAAACAAAAACATTAAGAAGATTGGGTACCGTTAAGACAGTGGAATTTGTTCGTGCTTTATGGCGCACATCGTTTGCAGTCGATTTAAGTCATTTAAAGCAGACTAAGGGAAGGTTGTGGGTACATTGATATTCTCTGTGGGCCCCCGTTTCTGTTGACTGGTGGATCAGGGCATAGCAACCCTGCTGTGTTTTCTCTGGGGCAAAGTGTTGGTTTCATGTCAGGCTGTGGCTTGCCGTTTGTGGCCCGAGGGGTCGTGACTCTGATGGCAGGACCCCTTGAACCTCTGTCAGGGGTCCTCTCCCAGATCATCATAAAGGATGCCCCCTGTGACCTGCCTTCGCTGTTGTTTGAAATCAGAGCCCTGCCTCGCTGCATACTCAAAGACGGTGGTCGGCCCATGTTTGTATGCAGGGGGATTAAAGGCAGGAAACTGCACTGAGGTGTGATGGTTTACTTCTCTTTCAAATTAAGGGGATACACTGCCGGTGAATAGGTTAAAAAAAAAACGTGCCAGTTGATTACTTACATTGCATGTTTTGTAGAACAGGTTTTACAAAATTATGTTTAAATAATGCTAGCTTTTTGTCAATGGAAAATCTACAGACACAAATTGACAAAGTAGTATAAATAAACACCTAAATGTGTTTTTTGTTTTCTTTCCACTAGTCTGAAAGTAGATATGTTATGGATGCAAGATAACCTAAAGTCTCTAAATTGACCGGTGCACGTAAAACAATGTCTGCCTGGGGTATCTGCCCTTAATATGATTTATCTTCTGGTTAAAAGTCATAAAATTGACATCCGCAACAGTGGGAGTCAATGTTGTTCGATTGTGTGGCAGAAGATGAGCATATATGTGTTGATCACTGTCCATTATACAATCCAGATGTCACACATATGGGACATCTGGATCTGGATTGTGATCATGCAGAGTCAAACTATAATCTTGCTTTAAAACAGTGTTTCACTGGTTTCAGAATGTGATCATGTGGAAAGTGTGGCGTGCTGAAGCTGCCTTCTCTTTAGAATGTTCTTCAGGCTCATCGTGCTGAAAATAACTATACTGGAATATAAACTAGGAACACTTTAGAATACATAAACAAATAGTCTCCTCAGTGCAATAAATACACTTGCAAAGTGCTTTCACAGAAACGACAGCCAATAGTTATTTCACATTAGACGTTTTTAGTAAAGGTCCATCACAATCCGGTGTCTTAGGCCACCTCTGCTCCCTTAATAATTAAATATTTTGGGTGCGTGAGCCGAGCTGAAAGCAGCTGTCACTATAACCTGACCTTTGGCGATGATCACATTTTGTCCCATTAACACCATGCTGGAGCAACCTGATGAAGTGCCTCTCTGCATTTATAGTCAGAAATCTGTTGGGGAGCTTGGATACCTTTTTTTAAGGTGAAGCGCAACTTGGGAACCACTGCTATTGTGGGCCATCCACTTTTCTCACTGCCATCTCTTTCTGACCTTCATTTAATCTAGATAGCCTTGATATGCGTTTTTGAAACTCAACGATGCTGCCTTTTAACATCTTCTCAGAGGTGTTGAGGTTAGCGGTTGCAAGACTAATGGAATCTTAACACCCCCCGGGTCTCCACAACATCAGCCGTCCATCCACACACTTACCATCTGTTTTCACTGCCCCTCCTTCCAAAACTGTGTGTGTCAGTAATGTGTTGGTGGAATTGCATGGGGTGTGGCCCTGGTGAGTTTGTGCATGAGCGTGCATTTGCATGGGTGGGTGAATGGTTATTGACACCACCATCTGTGGCCGCTCACCCTTTTTTGCAGTTTTAATAAACTCTGCTGAGCACAAGCAAGGTTTCACCTTCCCTGCTGTGCTTTTCATTGTAGCCATAAAGGCCACCAGGACCCCCGACCCCTCACCTCCCCCTCAAAACAAAATTCCAAACCAACACCCATCTATGCCCCTGCATTCCTAAACCAAACAAAAAGGCGGCAATTCAAGTGTCACTGTTTCCGATGAAAGCAAAACGAGAAGCCTTGTGTAGTTAACCCTTCGATAAGCCCCACCCCCTGAGCTACGTTACCATTCAGCCCACACTGTCACTAACTGCACTCCTTGCACAAATATTATAGCAGACAGACAGGTCTACAATATCATTAGAAGGATGAATCCAGTATGTAAAACTGATTCATCAGTGAAAATGGGCTAAAAAGATAAGGATGGAAGCTACAGCCTATCCCAGTGTGAAAGTGAACCACCACATCACCTGGTGATTGAAACAAAGATAATTAACACTGTTCCCATAATGCTGGGTAGGGCTTTATTCACTGTTAAAATCATTAAAAAAGTAAAAGCAGCATGTATGTACATTTAGTAAACCTTCAGTTGGTAGGGTAGCATAGAAGTGGTAGTTAATAATCTAATAAAAAAAGTACTCTGCGTTTATGGAGCAGAGCTGGTTATTTGTCAGACCCTGGTCGGAGCTAGTTAATTGATTGGCCAGCCTGCGTTTGTGGGGTGGAACTTGGCAAAGGGTAAATCTTCTCCAGTTGTAATCAAATGAAACCCACTTTAATATGTGGCAGACTGAGGCTGTTCTACCTGTGAAAAGAAGCCCTGTGAGAGACCGTAGTGCCTGGTAATGAGCTGGATGAGATCCAGTGTGTAGCTGTACTACTTTAGTAGGAGGTACGGGGTGTTAATGGAGTTGGACTGTGTTCAGAGAAAGTCAAACTGATGAATTAAACTGTGGGGGTTAAAAGTGAAATAAAAGGGAGGGTCAATTGGGGGATTTGGACTGATTTTTGCAACTTTCTGGACAACTTTAATTCCTTTGAACCTTGGCTGGGACCCAGCAGATGGACAGACATTAAGGCAGACAGACTCAGTTCAACCATCAGGCCATGCTGCTGTCTTCCACCCAGTAGGGCTGGATTAAGGGGAAGGAGATTGGGGGATGGGAATCGACTGTATGAGGTCAGTGCAGGAGTAAGTGAAGACGAAGGTTATGAGCTCTGATCTGGTTGACTTGTTCTAATCTGCTTTCGGAGTGTGTTCAGCCTATTCATCTGCGGGATCTAAGCCGTTTATGTGTCGAGTGGTGGCGAAAGCTTTTTAAGATGACTGCAAACATGCTTTAAGCGAAGTCTTTCACAGTTTCTTTTTTCCTGCATTCTCCTAAGCAATGTGACTTCTGCAGCTCTGGCTTTCTACTTCCTGTGTGAAAGCTTTGACTGACCACGGCAATCTGTTCACAGGCTGTGGCTCGGTGCTTGACTCAGGTATCCCAGTCTAATCCACCATCTGGGAACGGAAGCTGAGCTTTATAGGGTCCTACGCTCTACATCCAATTCCTCCGTCAAAGCCTCAATATGCTCAAGTTGTTTCCTCAAGTCTGTATGGGATCACTCCTGGTTGCATTTACTTTGGATTTATGGATGGGTTGGAATAAGTTGTCAAACTTAATTTCTATGTGATAATGCGAGTCATCAAATCAACTATGCTCAGAGAGGAATTTTATACACCCACTCCACTAATTTGATTATGAGCCAAGTAATGCACCTCTTTCATTATTGCAACAGGCATGTTCAGACTATAATCAAGTTATTCACATAACCCTTCAGATATTAAAGGTGCCCAGTTGAGTTTAGATTCACTGTCACTCACTGTAACTCCATGGTCGTATTTTTGAGTTCTAACATAAGTGTTCAATGCGTTTCCTTCAATATAAAACACCTACAAAGACACTTTTTTAGTTTTAAATGTTTTAAATCCAGCATTGCTCCATCATTGCTTACACTCATGTTTACTAGCGAGAAGTCTAAAATATTTTTGACTTCATTAGAGCAGTGATACGTAAACGATCCAAAACCAAAGTGATAATAAATGCCCTATGCAACAACTAAAAGATGTACAGTCGGTAACAACTCAGTGCTGTATTCAGCTTATCTGATCCCCCGTTTTGACTTGTGGCTGTAGGTCTCTCTACATTTGACCGCCTTCAGCTGGCGGGTTTCCCAGCTTTCCTGACACAATGCAATTCAAAACAATCAGCCGTTTGGCAGGAACGACAACTAAGCAGCTTTTATTGTGCTGACAGGTCGAGCCTTGTCTGCGTTCATCAAATAGCTATTCATATTTCCTGCACCGGACAAACCGAGCCAGATTACATTAGCGACTTGCTGTCTTCTGACAAAAAGGCTTCTATCATTCCCACCGTATGCTCAAGTTAGTATTTAGTAAATGTATGTCAATATTATGCAGACATATATGCAGTGTCTGATTTTGCAATTTCATCCAACTCCCCAGTGTTCCGACCCAAAGTTCTGATCCCTAGTCAGACTAAATACATTTTTGATGTAAACAATCCAACTTCACCGATACGTTTTATCCTCTGGGACTTTCTCTCCCTAAAGTTTGTCTTCTGCAACAGACATTACAACCAGGCATCTAAGCTTCTTTTACAAACATTTTGACGCAACCACAATTTCTTGCAAATTGCATAAACATTTAAAATGCCACTTTAAAGTCATTCATTTCTGATCTCAATAGTCACCAAAAATAAACCTCAAAGATGTTTTGGGTCTGATAAACTTGAGGCGTTAAATGCGATTTAGTGTAAAGTTTCACACAGTTTGTCCAAAACGATTCCTCCCGCCGTCGTAAACTCTCCTACCCATCCACCCTTAACTCTGATGAACAGAAGTTTAATTTACTGACCGTGCGACTCCTCCTGGTCCCCTCCCCCGTTTTTCCTTTTTTTCTACCGTGACCTCCTGACCCGAGAGAAGCCGTCTTTGAGCCGGCTGCCCTCCTAATCAATAGCCAGAGACCACCCCCTGAGGCACGGCTGCCTTGTTGGGCTCCTGTCCCGAGGAAAAGTTTGAGGGGGGAAATATTTAAAAAAAAGAAGCGGTCAATGAAACGTCAACTACAGGCTTCATCCCCTTTGTGTCCGCCAGCCTGATTGATTATAGCTTAAAGCCAAGACGCCAACCATGTCTTTTATTTGAAAATATAATGCAGTCTCGCTGCTGCGGACGTCCCAAAATGTCTACACCGTTTCATGTGGTAACTTCTCCCTCTGTCTCTAGTTCCCTCAATGCACTTGGTCGGTTTTTAGTAGCGCAAAGAGGAGTTGGAAAGAGTTTTCCGTGGTCTCCGCGCCGCTCTCAGCTTATCAGCCGCACAATAGAGGCTCATTGTGGGTTGCAGCAGGAGGAGGCCCAAGCAGAGAGAGCAGCCACGGCTGGATCTGAGCAGCCCCAGGCAGGTCTTGTGAGCTCTGGCCTGAACCTTCCTCCACCCTCCCCCCCAGGATGAAAACAGGAGCAATAGCTGCGGTTCCATCCACGGATATGTGGGGTGCTAGGGGAAAAAAGTGTGAAAAAGAGCCATTTACGGATAAAGATGTCAGCCATGCTGCTCCCATACTGTGTCTCACTGCCAGTGATCACACATGGAGAAAGTCTCAGTTCTCCTTTGGCTGCATTATGTCCTTTCTCACTCGCTCAGTTTCTGAGCTTCAAAGAGTTCCTCCATGGCTAACTGCTCACGTTAAACAGTAAGATAAACTAAAGGTGAGTGATGAAGCTGTTATGTTATGTATGCATTTGCAAAGCTTTTACATTCCCTGAAAATTCTCCAAGCTGCTCTGCAATGTTGGTCAGCCCTTTCTATGAATATCACAATAATTCTGTTGCCATGAGACCTCATGTCATGCGGTTATTATGCAATAGATGAAATAGATTTCTTTGTAACTTCATCTTGCATGTGGTTTACTGTCAGATGAGAGAAAGGAGTCCAAATCTGCTAGCACACATTATACACACTATTCACTGACTAGTATAAGTAAATGGCTACTGCCATGCGACTGCTTCTGTCCGGATCTTTGTCTCTGTCCTCTCACTGAACGCTGGCGGCATTCTGTCCAGGACACCATGACCCTCTGGTCACCAAACCACTGACCTTTGCTCCTTGACCTGAATCCTCGGACATCCTGTAAAGGAACTGGCCTGGCAGAGCACGGTGGCGCTGCAACTAGCTGCAAATCTTGGACAGCGTTTTCTGGTGGATTTCTCTTGGTAAAGATGAAGTGGAGCACCTTGCTTTATGCAAGAAGTCCCTGCAGACTCCTGACAGCCTATTTTGTCACAGCTTAATAGGAGTGGCATTAGCTGCAAAGAAAAGTTAGTTTTTAGGATCAGACTGGTCTGGAAATAGAATGAGCACGACACTGTCCTGGTCTGCCCCTTTTCTCATAACCCTAAGTAGAGCAAATCCTATCTGACACAAATGGTCATGAATAAAATTGTACAGAGGATACTTAAAAATAAATAAAAAATCTCCATTAATCATAGATTATGATCTGCACAGTGATCAGGATGGCATAAATTGCTGATGCACCATTATAGTAGGGGGAATAAGATTGTTTAGTACAATTCCAAAAATGTTTGTGCTTGTGTGTACCAGTTGTGTGTCAGCTGCCCAGCATGGACACAGACACTGTGGGCATGCCTCATACATCTTACTTTTTAATCAGGCAGTATGGAGGAAGCTACCGTCTCCCCTGGGGTCCTGTGATTTGTCCCGGTTAATGGCGTGTCACTGGTGGGTGATGCGTGGCAACCTGACTGGGTGTGAGGCTCATGCATGACTGGACTGTGGACACACACACACACAGACTTGGGAAAGTATGGCCTCTATCTCCCGGCTCTGTGGGGGACCAAAAAGAGAAAGCCCCAGTCTTGCTCACTATAGTGTAGAGAAACAAAGAGCAGTGAAAGCTGATCTGTCTGTTCTTTTCTTCTCCCTCCCTCTTTGTCTCTCGCGCTCTGAGCAGCTGCCCTTAGGTCGATCACAGTTTCTGGCCCGCTCGGCTCAGATCTCGGGGTAATCCGAATGCATTGGGTGGATCTGTGTGCCGTTACCCTCTGCAGGCAAAACTGGCGTTGGGTTTCACGTGTCCAGTCTTGTCAAGTTTGCGTTCACGTAGGGAGACGATGACAAAAGCCTTTAATGAGATATTTCTGACAGACATTTTTTCAGGGGGATGACATGTCATCTCAGTGCCTGAGAGCCAGACTGAGAGCCTGCTCACAGAGTCAGCCACTGGTTCTTAGAAAAGTGGGAGAGGATAGGCAGTTAAAGCCTCCCTAAGGGTAGGTCGTAGGAGATAACCGCACCTAACGCTCTGTTACTTCCTCCATATTGGCTTCCACTATAATTATCTGAAAATTAGGTCTTTGTGAAGCCCCTTCTCTCTCTCTCTCTGTGTGTGTGTGTGTGTGTGTGTGTGTGTGTGTGTGTGTGTGTGTGTGTGTGTGTGTGTGTGTGTGTGTGTGTGTGTGTGTGTGTGTGTGTGTGTGTGTGTGTGTGTGTGTGTGTGTGTGTGTGTGTGTGTGTGTGTGTGTGTGTGTGTGTGTGTGTGTGTGTGTGTGTGTGTGTGTGTGTGTGTGTGTGTGTGTGTGTGTGTGTGTGTGTGTGTGTGTGTGTGTGTGTGTGTGTGTGTGTGTGTGTGTGTGTGTGTGTGTGTGTGTGTGTGTGTGTGTGTGTGTGTGTGTGTGTGTGTGTGTGTGTGTGTGTGTGTGTGTGTGTGTGTGTGTGTGTGATTAGCCAGTCTTGGCCTCTTGTGCCCTGGGACGAAGGGGGGTTGTGGGACTGTCGCTTGTGGACTTCCTCATTCTCCATGCCTTTTGGATGCATTGTGGGAAATCCATCCCTGCTGGGTTGTGACAAGGGGACTGATTAGGCCTCAGGCTACAGTGCGGGTAACGGTGAGGGCGCTCAGTCTGAAACCTGAGCGAGGGGAAAGACCACGATGTCATTTGAGCTGCGTCTTTTCCGCAACGCCGGGAGCAAAGAAAATACCTAATGAATGATCAAACCACACACATTATGCTTATAAAGGTCACACATTTTTGGATATTTTTCTCATTTACTCAGACCTATTAACAGAAAAGCAGTTTTAGAAACAATGCCAGTGGCTTTGCACAGAACCAAAACAAAAGCAGGGCTCAGCATATAGCAGACAAAAACATGGTTCAGCATTGTTGATTAATAATGGATACATAGATATCGCAGCTATAAGTTAAATGAGACTTGAGTCTACAATCATGCTATTAAGACTGTGAGGCTTCACTTGGGGATAGTGCTGCTTTGAGCCAAATGCTATGCAATGAAAATATGGTAATGCTTCGCAGGTATAGTTTGTTTAGTGGTAAAGCATGCTAACATTTGCTAATAAGCACTAAACACAAAGTACAGCTGTGGCTGATGGGAGGGCTGTTTGTTTTGCAGGTATTTGGTCGTAAAAAGTAAAGCTTTGACCTGATGACCTGTAGCAGTTGAGACAACATGAATGTTTTCCACGAAATTCCACAGTAATTTATTTAGTAGGTGCTGAGATATTTCAGTACAGATCGATCAACCAACCAACTGCCCCTGGGGCCGCGCCACTAGCATGACCAAAATGTATTTGGACATAAAATACCGCCACTTCTAGTGCACAGGAACATTGCAAGCACACGTTCGAGTTTCAGGGTCAAAAATGCTCAACAACAGAGTTTCTCTTGAGAAATGTGATCTGTTGCTTGGGTATTTCAGGGTTCAACCCTCCATGTGACATAAGCATGTAATTATCCTGCCTGTTTCTGCTTCCCTTCCTTTGTCAGGTGAGGCTCCCTAAGGGTGATCTTAAGGTCTGAGAAGAGGAATGTGGAGCAAATATTTATCCGTGCCTCAGTTTAAACCACCAAACTCAACTGCACTGCGGAGAGCTGTCTCGATCAAGGCAGCCTCATTATTATGCCCTCAGTGCGGCTTTGGCCTTACAGATGTAGTTGCATCAGACTGAGAGCAAAAAAAAAATCCTCCAGTACAGCATTCAATTCCCTCTTTCTTTTCAAGTTTGCTTTAAACTGTCAGTTTGGTTACTTGCAGCTCAAGAAACGTGGGGTTATACTTCATATTTTGTTTGATTCTAGGAAATGTTTGAAACTTGCATGATAATGAAATGATAATGATTGTAGGCGTTAAATGGTCCCTCTTTCTTGGGCTCAGATGATTTCTTCCCAGCCCTTAAACAGCCATTAAAAATGCACGTGTGCATATTTGATGGAACTAGAGTGTATCATATCAGCAGAAGTATAACTCTTTGATTTTAGATTATGCTTTGATGTTTGGCTCTTGGCAAAATTTCTGCTGCGTTTTCCCATGGTTGTCGGGAAAGACCCTCCGCAAATGTCTGTGTTGGTGGAAATCAGCTTAAACATACCTCTTTTTTTCATTTTCTTATAAGGAGAAGATCAACTCAGCTAATTATATTGCCTTTTAAATGTAACAACATATCGGTTCATACAACTGATATGTATCCATCTGTCCACAGAATCATTATATCAGTTAATCAGATTTGGCTTTGTACACGAGTGTATTCACTGCCTGGGGAGTCCTTTCCTCCTGTGTATGTGAAATTATTCTTAAACCCCCAGCTCTCAAGCAAAGCCCCCACCAATATCCTCCACCTGCCCTTAATTCTCTACCCTCAATCTTCAATCCCAGCTTTAGCTCACCCATCCATGCACCTCATTACTCTAACCCTCAACCCGTCCCTCTTAGCCTCAACCCCTGTGCCCTCAATCCCCCGCCTGTGACCAGCCACACTGAAGGCCAGAGGTCCACTGATGCGCTTCCTCTGACATTCAGAAGTTTAGATGTCAATGGACCAGGTCATGCTAGTGGAGGTCGTATACGGGTCTATTTAGTCTGCGATCAGGCCTGCTTTAGTTTGGATGGAGCAGCAGGTCAGGTCTTGACATTTTTCGAGGTGTTCTGAAAATCCAAATGTTTCTCTCCAGACATGTACAGTGTCATATAGCTAAACACAAGTGAGGGAGGCCGCTGAGCTAAACAGAGAAACTAGGAGGCAGTCTTCATCTGCCTTTGCTCTGCCTTCATCCTGATCCCTGTGTCCCACTGAGGTGACGTCATCCCCTGTGCACAGACATGACCACATACCTCGTGACTTGCTAACCTCACTGGGAACCACTGTAGAAATAGTTTTCGGTTTAGTATTTGTGGCTTATGTTCTTAATTGTATTCGGCAGGTGTTGGCCATGACATTTACCAACATCTAGGTAAACAGGCTTGGATGCCATGCAGCTGATTGAGGCGTTTGATTCAGCTCTGTGAACGTAAGCAGGCAGACAGACTCTCACCTGAGGCACTGTTGTCCATTTTGACTCTTCTTTAATGTTCTCAGTGTACTGATCGTGATACCGCACTTTGCTTCATCGTAACAACATTTGTTCTCACTTGCAGTTTAATACAGATTGTATATTCTAGTACATTTGAAAGACAACTTATATTACTCTTTCCTTCCTGCCAGAGATCAGGCTCCACATTCCCCAAAGTGAATATGTTTACACGAGGCTGAAGTCTCCAAGAGCCGATTGTTTCAGCTGTCACAACTCTGAGCACCAGGTGGGAAAAGATGCCCAGTTACCTGTACGATACCTTTGCAAGTTTAACAGCTGGCTTGATTTTGGCTCAGTTAATATCACTGTACTGTATTTTTCTGCACCATTATGTGACGTATGTGTGTTCTTCACATAACTGTACTGCTGCAGAACCTCTTTCTTGACCTGTAGCATTACATTTCATCTAGCTGACGCTTTTATCCAAAGCGACTTCCAATAAGTGCATTCAACCACGACGAGTACAAACTCAGAACAACAAGAATCAAGAAATTACAACTTCAAGAAAGCCAAACTACACGTGCTATAAGTAAGTGCCACTAAAGTGCTACTTTCTTTATTCAAAGAACAGTCGGAAAAGATGTGTTTTTAGTTTGCGGCGGGGAATCCTTTTTGGACAAATGTCCCATCATCTATTCACACTGAAAAATGGTAAAGATGAAGACATTCAAATGAGACACACACACACCACTGAACAAACATTAATACAGCCTATTAACACTCGCAGGCCTGGCGCAGAAGGATGCTGCTGTGCTCGACTTGGAGTCTAATTTAAAGGCATTACCCTTGTAATCAATACTGCCTGTGTGTAGACACAGTGGGGTTTGTAAAAGTATTTTCAGAAAAAGGCTGAATGGTCTTGTGTGTCCGTGCGTGGCGTGTACACAGAGAAGGCATAATGGGACAAACTTTCAGCTGTGTTTTGTCTCAGCCAGCTGCTCCTTAGCAGATAAGTCTTTTTTTATTATTATTTTTTTTAATTTTTTTAAATCTTTTTTGACCTTGAAGGTAGGCCTGTGTATTTTAAACTTGTCCCATTTTTGTCAACATTTGGTTTAGGTGGGAGATAAGGAAAAACGGGGGAAGAATGTCTACGGTAGTAATTCTTGGATTTACCAATTAGCTATAAAGAGAGCAACAGATGGAGGCTTTTGTACACAATCAAGAAAACACCCCATTGTTCGTGGAGTGAACATTGAAGTGCAGTGCTGCTAACTTTCTATTGAACTTGTTTCCCACTGATGACACTTTTCATACGTTCATACAATTCATACAATCTGCATAGTCTGTATTGTTAGTACACCATCAGTACAGTGCCTTCCAATGTATTTCTCCGTCCTGTACTAACTGTAGTTCATTTTAGTCTATTTCAAATATATATATGGAGGTTTTTACCTTTTTTTTATTTTTTATTTAAGAATAATCTCCCTGTGACATTTCTTTTGTCAAAAATAATTATAGTCTGCCCGGCAGCCTCAACAACAGACTGCAACTCCTTTTTGTCTGAGAATTTGACAGAGCCCTCGTTCCTCAAACAGTTTTTCAGCTAATAACCGGCCTTGTGCCATTTTTGCCTCGTCTCCCTGGTTCTCTCGCTCCCTCTCTCTCCCCAGCAGGCTTGCAGCACATGTCTTGCTTCTGGAATTACAGGCCTGGTCCTGAATAGTCTGGTTGCTCCTCCTTAGTTCCCCCCAGCTTCTCTGCTGCCTTTAACCTATCAAAGGCCCAGAAACCACACATCCTGCGAGGTGCTGTTTTTCTTTTTTTTTGTGGCTGGGCGAGGGAAGGAAAACACAGGGGTGGAGGATGATGTTTTTCTTTGCTATACAGTACAAATCATGAAGGACTGGCTGAGGTTTCTCATGTGGAGTTTTGTCCTGTATTTGTGGTCCCTCTGATATCTGCCCTAATGTACTCCTCTGTGGAAGTCTGAGTGTCTTTCTCTTACTCTAAAATATAAAATATGCTCCATATGTCAACATGTAGTCAGAAACCGTCCCGCATCTGTCATTTTTAAAGAATGTAGAGGTAAAGTTGCAGTGTGTGTCCTTTTCTATCAGCCGTCTGGCCACATGGCTCTAGGGTTGGCAGCGTTGCTCAGCATGTCGGTCCTCCACTTTGATCCCGATTGAATTAACTGAACATATGTTGGATGGATTGCAATGCATTGTGATACAGATATCTATGGTGTCCAAAGGGTGAACACTTTGAGCCTGTGACTTTTAATCTAGGGCCACCAGTAGGTCAAAAGTTTCACTTATCCAATGAAACATCTAATCTTGTATGCGTTGGGTCGGCACAGAAGTTGGTACAGACATTTGTTGTTCAAAAACAATGTATTCTTATGAAAAAGACGATTCTGCTGACGGGGTCGACTTATTATCACTGCCACTCAACGGTCCACTTTATTCTATACCTGTATATGACTGGCCTTTAAGGGAGATTGTGGATGTTCAGCACAAGGATGTTCAACCAACCGCGATTAAAGCTCAAACCCAAAGTAGCTTGCTCGCTACTTTATTGCTGCCTTATGTTTGTTTGTTTTCTTAAAGACCAGGTTGGAACTCTCTCCTGCATTAACATATTTTTGAAGTACACAGCCTCCCTTCATCTACTGATCTTTTCTTGGAGTCATTAAAAGATGGATTAAGTTAATCACAGGCCTTTCTTTTTTGCTGGTATTTGTTTTCATTAAGTCGACAGATGCAATATTTGAGCATGAGAAGGAGAATGAAAAATAGCTCCCAGGTATGATTCCCCTTCCTCCACTGAGGTAATAACTGGAATTTGTTTCAGCAAGCCGCCCACTAAAGGTTCTGATAAGTCTGACGGGGCACATCGAGGAAGGTATTTATGGAGAGGGAGTGTACTAAGGGGGTCTGGGAGGCTTTAAAAGTGATCTCTGTGAGACTGGGACTAGTGTCTCTCAGCTTCTGAGCCAGCTGGCTGCTCTTACTTGGATGTCAGCACGCACTCAACAATAGAACTGTAGCGTCTTAGTCTCCTGCATGGCATCCTTCATCATTTTCTTTTGTGTGCTTTGTTTGTTGGCGATATTAGAAAAAACTAAACCTAACTGAAGGAAACGCCTTAGCTTTGACTGCAGGGATATAGTTTTCATTGGGTCAAAGTTCATAGGAAGTTGGTTGCACACATACCACACTCAGAGACCCAACTACCCAGTATTTGTTGGCCAACATATGGCAACAAAAAGGCAGACTTTTTTTGAAAATTAAGTTACAAAGTGCATTTGTCTTTTTTGCTTGCATGTTGGCTGGGTGGTCCATCTTTGTCTGCGACACCTCAGCTGTAGCTGTGTACTGTCATCTCTCCCCCCCCCCCCCCCCCCCCCCCCCCCCCCCCCATACTTTCCTCTGGCCCATCGGTGCCACAGTGTCCCGACTGTGGGAACACGTCGTCAACCCGAGCAGGCAGCGGCTCCATCTGGCTGCAGGCCAACGATCCTGGTGTCCCTGCCCAGCTCTGGTGTCTCCACGCTGCTGCGGGGGAAGATGGACAAAAGAACATGCCTTTTGAAAATAGAGGTGTACATACGGTGTGAAAAAAGGCTGATGTACAAACGCATCAGTGTAATGGAACAGAGAGACAGACAGATGGTGAGGAAGGGGAGCTATGAAAATTGTCTGGATATAGACCGACAGATGGACGGACAATAGAGGCAGGTAGGGCAAACTCGCTCTGACCGGTGGGCGGTTTGTTTTGGCTTAGATGCTGACAACACCGTGGCCAGGTATCCGCCTTTCTAGTTTTTACAAATAAGCAGTGTGAATTTGCTCATTTTCGCCCTTCTTTTTTTAAATCTCTATTTGTGATTCTGAATCTAAAATACATGGCGTTAAATCAGCCGCAACAGAGACGGCAGCAGACAAACTGACTTACAGACCAAAATAAGCGGTGTAATTGGAGGGCAGACCGTGGCGGCGCCGAATGCCATCTGAGGCTGTTGACGAGCCCGACCTGAGACCAAACTGTCCAGTGTGCGGTGGAGGGAGACGGGTGGAGAGCGGAGGTCAGGGGAGACACGCGAGTGTTGCCAACCGAGGGCAGGGAGCTTGTTGAGACCAGAGCTGTCAAACCTCTTCTCCCCCACTGGAAACGTCTCTGTAGTCCGGTCTGCATACCTGCAATGTAACGTGCTCGCCCCCCCCCCCCCCCCACGCAGGTGCACATACACAATCCCCTCTACCTGTTGTGTGTTGAGAGTGTTTGCAGGTGAACCATTCATTTACATGCTCCCTTTCTCTGCTTCCCGCCTCCTTGGGGCCTATGAGGGAGTGAATACGTCCACAGTCTCTTAGAGACTACCCCACCTTTTTCCACCGCAGGCCACGTAACTGCTCGTCCATTCTTCAGGTTCATCTTTCAGAGTTTGTATTATTCAAGTCTCCGCCAGCACGCTTCAGTTTCCATTTGTTTACTGTGAGGGGAAGTAAATATTCCTACAGATGAAAGCGTGGCTTCTCCGTTCCAGATGTTTCTCGTGTGACACCCTCTTTAAAGGCATTTATCGCTTCAGCTGTCCAACCACATAATTTTCATAGTATTGTTACCCCAAACAAACATCCCAACTGTAAGAGATGTGGGCCTGCCCAGCCAAGTCTTTTGCATGAGATTAGCTTTGTTGAAAATGAGAGGCTGACTGGCTGTCTTGACATATGAGCTTCTGCCCCTTTTATCTCTTCCATCTCTAATATCCCCAAACAAAAGGACAAAGGCAGGCCACATACAAGGCGAGGTGTCACTTTTCATTTGGAAAAACAGTCGGTATATCAGAGGTGTTTGTTCTGAGTAGTTTTCTAAATTATGGTGTGTGGAATGGCCTTCAATTTAGGGGCCTTTGCCTGTTCTGGTGTTCAGTGTACAGATTATGTGTCTTTTTCTTTCTTTCCCACACAAGCACCCACACTAGTCCCTTTAGGGCAGCTGGGCATGGTCTAGAGCTGCATGAGAAAAGTGGGTGAGGTCTGACCAAGAGACTGAAAGAGATCAATGTATTTCTCACAGATTCTCTTTTCTCTGATGTTGAGCCACACATATGCATTACACGTCCACATTTGTATCATCTTTAGTGTGAAAGTGAAGCAGCATCAATCATTTTGTCCCTCGTTCTATTTGTGATATTCTGCCGAAAATCTATTTTCCTCTTTCCCTCTCTCGGGCTCTGAAAAGTTTTCGCTTGCTTCTTTGCAGAGGACAGCAGCTGTGGTCTGCTTTGATTCACAGCAGTTACAAAAGGATTCCACTGGCGACCCAGAGTTACAGCAAAAAAAAGAGGGAATAAGCAAATTGTCCATAGAAAACTTTTCAAAGAGCTTCTGTTATGTAAAAGCCTTGCCACAGCAGTATTTTAAAAAGGCAAAATTTCACAAATCTCTGCAAATCAGTGAACATTTTTGTGTGTGGGCAAAGTACATTTGCACAACCTTTTGACGTTAAATTCGGCTTTGGTGACCTTTTGACACACATTTATGCCAATGACCAAACGGAAGCCAGCTTCCCAGTGCTGACGATAAAAAGACAAGAGGAATGGTTGGTCGGCTGTTTATAAAAGAGCAGTCAATAGTATGAATATGCTTTTTAATAATCTGTGTGAACCTATTGTCCTATGACCCTGCTGACCAGCTTGCTAGCTCAGAACTTTCTCCACCTGCTGCTGTGGAGTCTCAAGAACAAAACATCCCAAGCAGGAGTAATTGGCCCATTACCGAGAAGTTAGCATTTAGCTTGCCAGCTAACTATACTATGAAGGGAACATACTTAACAAAAGTATTAAAAGCAGAAAAGAAGACTATGCTGCAGGAGCAACGTGAGAAGTCTTTGTCGACTTTTCAAGACTCATTTATTGCCGGCATGACTCTGCATCTCGATGGCGGTCCATTGTTACTCCTGTGAATCCAAACCAACCGTTTCTGGTTTCTGCTTTTCGGGAAGGAGCAAGCTACAGACCTTTTCGACCCACCTTACAAGCCTAAAGGTGAAGCACTCCTTTTTTAAGAATGTAAACGCATACATGCATGCGTATACGTGTATGCATTAACACGCTCTCGTACACAAATCTGAAATGTGCACATCCAGGCCACACAAACCTCAGCCGGTCCATCCGACTGACCAAGCGCGTTGACTGGTGTCCAGATCAAACACAACGTCTCGATGTTAACCAGCAGCTGAACAAACAGCTCTGCCTGTAAAGTGTGCTTGCTTCTCCCAGCATTCAGCTCCTCACTTTATTTAGTTTGGATCAAAAAGACTGTCCTCACAGGCCACCGCAATGTCAGCGCTGATTGATCTCTCTCCTGCTCGCTGCAGGCCTCCCGTTTTTGGGGGAGTTTCCTTTAGCGACCATGGCTCTTTGGCTCGTATGCCATTTGGCAGAGCTGAATCTAATGTGCGGAGATTATTACATTTCACTTATTGAAATTACACATTTAAATATTACCTCTGTTAATTGAACGGATGTACATTCAAGTGTTAATTTCGCACAGTCATCTGTTTTTTTTTTGACTGCTGGAGTGTATTGTGATTGAACAGGAGGCAACCACGGCTGAGTCGTGTCTGAATCAGACTTTAAAAACCAGAGAGCTCTTTGGGTCTGCTGCCCACAATACCTCCGGGGCCAAGAGTGACTGCTGCATTTCCTGTGTGTATGTGTTGGAATTGTTGAGAGAAGTAGTGCATCCGTCCATGTCAAAGGAAATCATGATTTAAGTCCACTAATAGAGCTCATAGTCTCCCTATCCTTGGCAGTGTCTATGGCTGTGGCAGCAGTGACCGACAAACAAAGCTGCTAGCGCAGGTAAGCTGCCTTAAAGCGCACCTCTTGTAAGTCACTTCACATGAGTAGCACCACACTCCATAAAATCCCAAAGGACGTTGGTTCAGCTCAGTGTTTTTAAAAAAAGGAGCAGAGGATTGTGGGCCAGGCTCTTTTCCACTCTGATTTAGGAGTCGTTCCCTGGATCACAGTAGTCTACAGTCCATTGGAGCGCTCTGTGGTTTTGGAAGCTGCGAACATGTCAGTCAGATGTTGTAATGGGGACCACATTGGCAGTCCTGTAACATTGAGATAAAATGCTTTAGCAAAGCTGGCAGTATGCCGTGTGTAGTTTGGCTGTGCTTTATGCGATCAGAGAGAATCTATTCAGTCTTGTTGGCAAGTCTGCATAACTTCAGTCCAAGCTGAAAGCTTTATTTCAATTTATTTTATTTATTCAATTTATTTATGTACTTTGTCACCTTTTCAGTGCTTTGTTTCATCACAGACAGAGCAGAAGGAGAAGTCGGTATGAGTAATTAAATCTCAGTACTAGTGATGTAATCTCACGCAGACCACGCAGGATTCAGTGACACATCCTAGCAGTCGTGCCCCAGATGTAGGGCAGAGGGGCCGGCAGTGTCCGACATACCAAGCACATGACGAGTTTCTTACCGGTCCCACCAACGTAATGAAGTCATCACAAGTCCTCCTTCACAAGGATGCCTTGTGATTTCCACAGCCCTAGTCACTGCCCAATGTGGTTGAGAAGTGTGTTGTGTGAATAACTTGCGTATTGGTCCCAATGAGTCAGGATGTCAAATGCAGAAACGTCTCATCAGGGAAACTTCCGTATCAGCTGGCGTGATTTTGGTCACGTGACCAGTGAGCGTTGCGTCGACAACGCTAGTGAGCTGCTGTTGGCGTAGAGGCCACTGTGGAATGAGGCCTTTGGCTCAATGTGGTTGTTGAGTTTTCATAAAAAGTGGTTAAATGTTTTTAAAAGATTATTGAAAAATTACATTCCTTGTCCTTCTCACTACAGTGTAATTGTGCTTGGTCTGGACCGCCATTATTATTGTGACCAAGCAACAACAATGTAATGCTAATAACCAATAAAACAAGTTATAGAATACATATCTGATGATTTTCTCACAAATGTTGTTCTTGAACCCACGTGTACACATAAATAAGGCGTGTGGCCAAAATGTTTATTTCTTTTTGGATTACTCATTTTTCAAGACCAGTGGGGTTGTCCTCCTCTAATGAGTCTTTTTTTAATACTATGATAGTAGTCCACCTGTATAGGCCAAAAGACACTTGTCAGTGTTGGTTGTAGCAGTCACTCAAGTCTCTCCTCAGCTGGCCCAGGGCCTGGCATGCGATACGTTGGGGATACAATGCTCCATGGCAGCTTCGTGGACCTTTAGTTCACAACCATCTGTTTCTCCTTGACAGAGTGGAGAGAGAGAGAGAGAGAGAGAAGGAATAGAGACTTTCAGGTGGCGAGAGAAGACGAGGAGTGGACGGAGGTTCAGAGTGCTTCAAGAAGTGTACATCTGGGATTGCTCAGGGATGGGTCTCATTATTGAGTTTCTTGAACACTGAATGCATGGATTGTGCTGGTAGCCTCATTGGCACAGGTGTGTGCCACGTGCTGCCATCGGCATGAGTCCAATTTAATAACTCCCACATTCCTATCTATGATTCCCCCACCATGTTTCTTCTCTTTATTATCTGATCTAAACATTTCTTCTTTTGTGCTGGCACATTAATGTATTAACATCAATAAGGCATTATTCACAGGCAGGAATGTATAGTCTGTTGTTTGAAAAGCTCCTTACCAAATGTGTACACTTAACGGTAAAACAGATTAAACAACGGATCCCTGGTCACACAAGACTCAACATAAAAAACAACTGGCTGTGTGGTGAGTCGCGCTCTGTGGAAATTAGCATCGCGGTAGGCCCATCTTTTACCAGTCACTGTGTGACTACTTTTTGTTTAATGTTTGCCACATGGCATCCATTTATCAAAGATGCAAGATGATGCATGACTATGATTAAGTATGGCAGGAGAGTTTTGTTGGATTATTAGAATACTCAAAAAAATGTCAGAGGAAGCTGTGCTATAGATGCTCAGCTACTTTTCTGGCATGTGATCCCACTCCAGCTGTAATTTAAAGCTTGTGCTCTGCTAAAAAAACATCAGCCATTTCGCAATTACCTTTGATAGTATTTATCCCGTCTTGTATCCAGCCTCCAGAAGAGGCATGGACAACTCCCCCAGTCCCAAACCCGAGATCTGAAGCAGCTGGTGGGTCCGGGCACCCCTTTGCATCGTCCCTGCCCAGACCTCAGCTGCTATTTCAGGTGCTGCTGATGAGCCACTTGGCATGTGCAGCACTGGGACTGATGTGGTACTGCATGTCCCAGATAGCTGTTGGTGGAGACTGTAATCAACTTGTAGAAACGCTGAAAGTTGGTCTGTCTGTCTTAGACGGGGCCCTTTGAGGATCACGGAGCAGCACTCGGCAAGAATAACAGATGCTTTTTAGAAGGATTGATTCCTATCAAGGTAAATTGGGAGCATCAGGAGAGAGCATATTGTTGGGTTCAAGAGAGAAAGAAAAAGGTCTCTCTGTCACCCTCTGACAGACAGTGTGTTGTTTTTTTTACCAAAGCCCAGTTTCTCTTTGTGGGTCAACAACGTGGGTCAGTTCCCATCCTGCTGACACAGCAGTTTCTTTGACAATATAACAGGTCTATCTGGCAAATCAGAAGCCATTCTGAACTGCAACTTTGGACATATTTGCCTCCATGAATGGGGTTATGGGAAGTATGCCATGCGGCCTCCAAAGAAGCAATTGGATAACATCCAGATCAGGAAACAAAAGGGTCTTTGGTCCAAACTGATCACCACAAAGATCCAAACGTCGCTCTCTCATTGTCCATATTCACATCATGTGCACTCTGAGCCACATTGACTGGATGTCCTTCAGTCAGCTGGAATAGTTGCTGACAACTTTATAGACCCTGCTTTAATTCTGCAAGTCGCTATCCTCACTCATGTCAACATGTACCGGATTATGGTTTGAAAGGTCTGTGGAGCTTTATGCAGATTGTTTGCTTGAAATGTATATTGACAATCAGAAATTATTTTTAGGCAACATTACTCTATTGCTTTGTTTTTTTTTTATCTCGTATAGTGCCATTTCTCAACACATTGCACAGGTGCTCTCATCTCCCCTCAGCTCCCCATTTTGAAAGGGATCACAGAGGGCTTTGATGCCTACCCTCCACACACACACACACACACACACACACACACACACACACACACACACACACACACACACACACAAATCCCTCGGCACAGAGGCCTCCACACGTGTTTACCATACAGATGACCTCAGAACGACAGGAATGCATCATGTATTAGTAGAGCGACACTCGCTATGACAGCAAAAGGGATCTGACTTTGGTTAGATTTCTAAAGAAGAGGTCCTGTGTGCCGGTCTGGTTGTTAGTTCTGTATGAAACCAATCAGACAGCTGATGTGGCCCGCAGCAGGGGATTCATATGAATCAAAGGGATTATTATTATTCATTAAAATATTTGCCTAAGGAATTTTCTCACTTTTTTCATGTATACACCAAGATTTCACAAAATGTTTGGTCATGGAAATTTGGTTTAAAGTCATTGAACAGTTACGAAAAAGTCATGGAAATCCATTGATCAAAATGTGTATGAACCCTGTCCGTGACCCCTGATTTTAGCTGAGTTTTCTTAAACTAAAAAAGTGGATTTTCATGACTCATTCTAGTTTCAGGAAGTGACAAACCTGTAATCCCTCTGACAGGTGGTTGCCTTTTAACATGAATTTGTCTTTACTTCAGCTTGGTATGACCGCTTCAACGGCCAGTGTTTTGGGAAAATTAAAGATTTAATGAGTTTCCGTGTGCGGTCAAGAATTGAATTGTGTCAAATGATCCAGTACGCTCCTTTGTGTCAGACCCACGGTAGCTTTGTTTTAATCCCCACATCCTCTGGAGATGAAAGCAATTGCAAGTTTTACCCACTCATCAAAAAGACCTGGTGGATTTAATGCGCTCCCTCATTTAAAACAAACTTTGTTCTCAGTGCTCATTGTTGGCCCCCCTAGTTTTGTTAATGGCCTGGTGTTCTCGAAGTTGAAGTTTTGAGTTTTTGCTTGCTGTCACGCCTCTGCTTTGCTGTTGAAATCCCATCGGCCACGTTAATGATGTTCGTGGTGCACTGTGAGTTTAACTGCTGCAATACTAGAGTTAGTATTGCTGAGACGCCTTCCCTTTTGTCCCGTCTGTCTCTGTCTGAGTGGTTTATTTCTGTGCGAGTGCCAGAAGGAAGGAGCTGCTACTTACTCGAGGTAAATCGTTAATTTATCAAGATTGTGAAAAGACTTAATACTGATGAATGGAGCGGAGCCCCTCGGTAATTTGATTATGCCATTAGGGACGCGTGCCCATGCACATGCACACAAATGCAGCTCTCGCCCGCCGTTGACTGGAAGTTTTCTAATTAAGTCAGCAGTAGATTGGCCACGAAGTAGCTCGACGTACTGAACTATTGATGGCATCGCATAAAGGTTCTCTCATCTTTAGCCTTCCTTACCAAGGCATTTCTTGCTGTCTAATTGTCTCGTCAAATACTTTTGTTTCAGTCCACTCTACTTCCATATTAATTAGAGTCTTCAATAAGCAGCAGGTTGGCCCGATTCTTAATTCAGATTCTTTACTGTTGTGGTTTCCATAGCTCTTGTTTAATTAAGTCTCTAGTTCAAGTGACTACACAATCTGAGGTGGAAATCAACTCATTGTCCTTTATCAGCTCATTAGGTGGTCAGACGGAGTGTTATTGCCATATATGCAAAGGTACACAATGACGAGGAACTGCACAATATTTTTAATGTTGCACTTACAGAGACGGCTACACAAGCAGACCACAAACAGTAAGTTGGAAACCGTATGTTGCAAGCAGCATGTGTCAGCAGTGAGATCTTACAGTCATCAAATGAGGGAAAATAGTCAGTGCCCAAATTTGCCACATAAAACATCCAAATTGTCTTATGTGGCCAGTTGAAATCTGTTCTCAGGGACTGACGGACACTCAAATGGACAAACAATGACGAACAAAATCAGAACGCTGCGTTGCGTCTTTCCGGAAGCTGGACATTTTGACAGAGCTGCTATTCAGGAGCTGGTGGACTGTGTGCAACATAAGAAGACGGGGGTATCCCTCCATTGAACAATCATTGTGTTAAATATAACGGTTAACAGTTCAAGCACAGCTAATGCTCCTGCACTGCACTTGGTTTTCCTCTTAAGAAAGGTGATCAATGCCTAAAGAAATCAAATGTATTATCAATACCACATTAACTATAAGTGATGCACATTAAACTATGCCCTGAAAAATGACCCTTGTCCTGTTCAGCTGATCTTATTACGGCAAAGAAACCATTAAGACATAGCAAGTGTAACTTTATATAATGGCACCTGGTCCAGGGAGTTGTACACATATTTTGTGAAGGCATGTTGCAGCCTGCGTGTGTTTTGTCTTTAATATGAGAGATCTCTCTGTGCCCCTCTCTATTGGTGTCTGTGGGGTTCTAAATCACATCATTAATCTGTTTCCTCTGTTGAAGATGTCTGGCCCAGGCTGCCTTCCATTAGGAAAAAACATTATCCATGGCCCTGGCCAGAGACGACACACAGCGGAAACAATTTGTGTATGGCTTTGTGTGTGTGTGTGTGTGTGTGTTGGGTCCCAGTTTTTCATACTGAGGATTACAATTTCAATGAGGGGCGCTCTGACGGGCGTGATTCCTCAGAAAGGACTTCCGAGGGTAATTTGCCTGCAACTTGTTTAAGTGAGGCCTGCTGTCGCACCTCTGCTTTCCGAAGTGGCTTGGGTTTTCAGTCACCGGCACTGATGAGCGTGTGTGTGTGTGTGTGTGTGTGTGTGTGCTATAACTCTGGGTGTGTTGGAAATCAAGTTTTATTCACCCTGGAGATATTCTCAGCCTTAATGAAACACCTGAGGCCAGTTGTGTCAACCTCAGATCTTTACGTGCATTCAGAAGACCGATAACTGAAGGATAATAAGCTGCAGTGGGCTGTTCTGTAGTACTGTGTACATGTACTGTAACTACAAGTCTTGCTGATTTGTTTGACTTTCTTTCAATATATTTTAATATATATATATATATATATATATATATAATGGTTGCATGCTGATTTGCTTGTCCCGACGTCTGGCTTTCTGCACTCTTCACTACAATACTCGTGCTGATGGTTTCCTCGTGAAACAAAGCTCTGTCCTTTCTCGCCTTCTAGCTTCTGGCTGCATTCTAATGGATTTGTTGTCTTCTTTGGTCTCCTCAGAGATCCGGGCCCAGTTGGTGGAACAGCAGAAATGTCTGGACCAGCAGACGGAGATGAGGGTCCAGCTGCTGCAGGACCTCCAGGATTTCTTCAGGAAGAAGGCTGAGATTGAGATGGAATACTCCAGAAACCTGGAGAAACTGGCCGAACGCTTTATGGCCAAGACGCGCAGCACCAAGGATCACCAGCAGTACAAGTGAGGAGATGCCGTCTGCTCAGTTTGTTTTGATGTCAGCTGGGCTTTGAGACTAGAACAATGTTGCCATGTATTTTAGAAAAAAAAGTATAAGAGAAGTGGAGGAAGAAACTCAGCCTTGAATTTAATTTGGTCTTTGTCTCATATACCTCTCCTCCCATAACCTGGCTGAGGTACGTAAGAGGAAAAAAAAGATCTAATGAAAAGAGCTTATTTATCAACCTGATTAAAGTTGGTCTCCCCCTCCCTCCCCACGCTCTCCTTCTGTCTTCATGGTGCATCACAGCTTGACACTGAGCCTTTTTGACACAATTAAGCGTGCTGTAGTTTTTGGCCGTATTGCACTGTAGGAGTCTGCTCATGGGAAACGCTAGCATTAGCATATTGTTTGAGCTTGTGGTGGGAATGAAAATATAACGTATGTTTGTCCTCGCCGTCTGCAAATAGCCCCCGCGCTCTGTCTGCAGCTCCGATGGCTCTAGTAGCTGTGTGTGCTCGTGTGTGTGACTGCTGAGGGGACTCTGGTATGGCGCTCTGTGGTTTTTATCGCGTGATGTACAGTCTGGTCACTTCATTCACAGGGTAAACATTTGGCAAGTGACTAGGAGCATTTCTTTTTTTTAAGTCAATACAAAACGTCTGAATAACATTAAAAACCTTCCTGTGGGTTTTAAATAATTTGGCCTATATTTTTATACTCTCATAAACGGCACACGTACAGTGAGGCTCCTGTGCGCTCCATATTCTCTACGTTGTTTTCATTGGACAGGCTTGTTTGTGGCGTTCAATTCTGTAGCCTGAAGCCACTATTCATATGTCGGGTCAGTTAGGCGGAGCTGCAAAGTGCTAAAATGAGGAGCTAAATTAGTCTTTTAGGAATTAGTCCATATTAACCGCATTTAAAAGGGAGGAAATATGTTTTTCTACTGCACCACCCATTATATCTTATACAGGTCTAAATGTGCTTTTCTCTGCTGTGCTCCTTCCAGCCAGGTACAGTTGTTGACACAGGAGTTCAGCCCAGAAGCCTCTAGAGATGGTTGGTGTTCGTCAGAAAGCACAGCCACCTGTTGGAGCATTGCATTAGCTCCCTGCTGGAGAGTAATTCCTCTTGCTTCAGGGGAAGCGCCCTGTGCCCAGCTGTACTTCAATACAGATGGATGTTTTTAAAGACACATTCTTATTTTCATTTTATTACACCGTTTTTAAAGGGAGACCCTCAAGGGACTGTTGGCCTGTGAAAATAGCTTGCTGACTGAGAAATATGTCTCCTTTTTTATTAATAATGCCTATTGCCTGTGATAATGTGCCCAGTCTACACACCAATGTGTTTGCCACATTCAGAATATACTGCTTGCAGGTTAGTCTCCACTTGTTTGCAAAAAAATATTTTAACAGCTGCAAACACATTTAGCTTCTTTGACAAAACCCCTAATTTTAAGTAACTCGTAGTAGACTGTATTTTTACTATAGTTACATGAAACGTTGTATTATGCTTCAGAATTTCATATGAAAAGACCTTTTTGTGGATTTTATTTCCCTCTTCATTACCACCAGAGGTAAATACAATGTGCATTAATGGGGGGAAAAAACTACAAAGAGTCCCAGTTAAAATTATAATGATAATTAGGTGTCGAGTCAAGAAATTCTACAGCGCACAAGCCGCTCAACATTATGTTCAAAACGCAACGTGTCTGTGCGAGCTGTTGATAAAGGCCTTTTGAAAATACTCTAGTTGGAGCTTATAGCATCCAGGATGTCGGGCAACGCTTCAGAGACGTCAATGGGTTTGGATATGAATGGCGGTTAATATCCGTAAGAAAAAGTTCATTCTACTAGTGTCTTCCTATTTCCTTCCTGTGAGGAAACAAAACAACAGATCTTGGTATCCAGGCTGTGGGAGAGCCATTCATTCCAGTCTGCCATGTCCATTTGTGTTCCAGTGGCTGTTTGCACAACACACACACACACACACACACACACACACACACACAAAGGAACAAATGTGGGCAAACATTCTCCTCCGCCTCTCTCTCTCTCTTTCTTAAACACACACTCATGCACACAACCAAATACTGTATTATGCAAAGTTTGTTTAGGGAGGGACATGGAGATGGTGAGCCGATGAATCATTGAATTATGTATACTGCCAAAGAAACTGCTGCGATAATCTTAAATAGGTGCCTTTTATCCAGAATTAAGTATCTGCTTAAAGGACTTCCTATCTTTGTCTGTGAGGATAAAAAGAAGCCGTAAAACATGCTGTGGCTGCATACTATATTTTTGCCAGACATTACAATCTGCACCGCATTGAGAGTGAGTGGCAAAGAATACCATTGAATGAAGTTGAACACCTTTTGTTACTCACAGAACAACTTGATTAGAATTATTAATTAGGCTTTGGCACCCTGCGGCATGCTCTTACATTTTAAACGTGAACCTTTCTTTACTTGATATTCTAGGCCCAAATCGGACCGGCGGTGATCTCTTTGCTTTGGTACAGTAGGAACTGTTTGATTGCTTTGCAGGTGAAAGTCACTCACTGTGCTGCAGCAATAAAAGCCGGCACAGAGATCATTAATGAGAGATGTTATCGGTTGAGCACGAGAGGACTTTGCCATTTTGCCTCCGACGCTAATATGGGCTCCTGTTTGAATACCCTGCATACTGAAGTGTTGATTATCCTTCATTGTCCTGCTACTGTAACATAAAGCATGTTGTGTTTACTCAGTGACTCCTAATTTGTTAACTGCACGAATGGACAGAACACAGACACACATTTATAGGAGCCAGTGAGTTGCTAAGGACTTATTTTTCCTGACTCTTCTCACCCCCGTTAGTTTCCCCTTTCATACCTGTGTTTTTAGCCCCTCGGGGTCTCGCCTGTCTGTCTGTGAGTCTGTCTGACCCAGTTCCTGCCCTGGCTGAGGGGGAAATGATGACATTGAGAGATTGTCCTGCCATTATGAGGGGTAAGCAACTCCCAGAGGTTATTTTTTGTCACGGCCTATGTCCGTCCCCTTCCCTCGTTTTCATGTTCACTGCAGGCCTCCGGTTTGATTTAGGCTACAGCCACACGAATATGTTAAAACCGGGGTTCTAAAACAAAAACGATCTCCGTCCACACAGGTGTTTCAGCTTTGTTTGTGAAATAATTTTCGTCCATACCAGCATGTTTGTAGATTGTTTGCTTAGTACATTACATTTAGCTGACGCTTTTATCCAAAGCGACTTATACATGCTATACAGTAGACCGTAGACACAGCAACGGTGAGCAATTAGGATTAAGTGTCTTGCTCAAGGACACAACAACATTGACTAGCAAAGTTGTTTTTTCTTCATTTTATTTTTCAGACTTGGTTACAAGGCCGCAGGTCACACACACACACACACACACACACACACACACACACACACACGTGTCTACTTTTGAGTTCCAGGAGGTTATTTTCTACACTTCTGCAGAGGCTCATGATGTGCCATGTCCAGCTTAATGTCAGCGGCCACCTGGACATTATGCCTCTGCACATGCAAAAATAAGCATGAATTAATAAATGCACACGCATGTGCAGTCTTCACATATCTAGATTCAGAATAGATGTATTGCACTCAACTGACACATAATGCTGAAAGGATTTATGGTAATTGCTCTTTGACTGTGTGCATGTACGCGTGATGCTGTGTCCAGCAGTCCTGCTGCTGTAGCTCTGGGGCCGCTCCACTTATTTTCTCCTTTTCTAGACTCCTCTTCCTTTGCACGTATCCTGTAGCCCGGGCATGTGCCATCACCACTCATCTTTTAGCTAAATCCGTTTTTTCATCCACCAACTTCCAGGTGTCTTTGAAAAGCGCCCGTGCTTTCGAATGCTCTCGGATGTTTTTCATGTCGGCGTGTTTGGCTCTGCCTTTATCAAATATAGTTTGCTTCCTGTTTTTGCAGTCTCAGGGAACATTTCAGCTGTTTGGAATGTTTGTCAGTTATTCATTTGAAGAAATTCGTCTTTTCCCCCCTCTCTTTCAGCAAATGAGTTGAACGCTAGTTCAGGGCTGGGTCACAGTTTCACCTGTTGTGCTGCCTGTCTCTGCTAACTAACTTTGTGAGGGGAGAGCAGAGGCGGGTCTACATATGGTTCCTGCAAACTTGACCCCGGACCCACCTTAACACCTCTCCCTAATATGCACACACTCGTATTCTGTGCTGCACTTTTACAGGCAGGAGGAATGTTATAGGTTAGCCTAGAGGAAGTCAGCCTGCAGGCCTGAGCTTATGCAGGGCCCCAGCTTGCTCTGGCCTGGACAATGTCCTACAGTTAGCTTGGAAGCAGCCAGCACACAGCACAGGAAACGGCTCTCATGCTCCACTATTTCACTCTTTTCTTTTTTTGCACCCAGATCTTTATCTTTCCCCTTTGCTGTGACGTCTCCTCCCTTGCTCGTCTGTTGTCAGCTGTCACATTTCGCGCACAATTCTACTTTTCAACTTAAAATACATCCACGGCATCTCCAACTTTATTCCAATAAGTGTATTTAAAGCCTGTGGCACGCTCTTCCCTGGATGAATGAAGTCAGATTGATTAAGAGCATTGCAAGAGCACTGGCCCAGAAATGTCACTGATACAAAGTATTTCCAACTTGACTGCGTAGTTCATGTAATATATGGAGAGTTTTTTAGGGCCAGAACCGGCAGTATGTGGGACATCTAACATCAAGGGAGGCCTATGACGCATCTCGCTTCTGCTGGTGCACTTGTGCTGCTTGTAGACCTCCTGCTAGTGGAGGAACGGACACAATCTCCTTGCAACAAAAAAGACAAATTATTAGCTAAAGAAATTTGAGCTGATACAGACACATGGAAAGATGTTGAAATGCTCCGACACAAACCATAAACGCGCAGGGATACTTGTACGTGCCTGCATGATCGACTAAACCGCTTGTGGAGCAAGATTTCGGGCTGTGATGGTGTGTGTTCTTGTTTATTCGTGCATTGTGACAACAGAGTCACAATGCGCACTCAACAGAGTCACAATGCGCAATTTGAGTCATCAAAACGTCCTATACAACCAATTATTTCCTAAACACTAATGCTTCCTCTTAACATTTAGTAAATTACATCAATATATTAATATTCCACATGGGTCTTTTGACAGCTGATCTGACAACCGACTGTTTCCCTGTTTTTATTTAGGAAAGACCAGAACTTGCTGTCCCCAGTCAACTGTTGGTATCTGCTGCTGAACCAGGTGAGGAGGGAGAGTAAGGACCACGCAACACTGAGTGACATCTACCTCAACAACGTCATCATGAGGTTCATGCAGATCAGTGAGGACTCCACACGGCTACTCAAGAAGGTGAGGCTGATCACACAGGAGCTACATGTGATTTTCAGGGCGCTTTTTAAGGGAGTACGCATACACACATGACCACGTTTCGGTCATAACATGGTGTGACAACCATAACTGATGTGACTACCTTGTTTTAATGAGGATACTTTCTATTTCCCTATGGCCACCAGAACTACAATGGATAAAAAAAATATAAAAAAACATCTTTTCCGACTATACCTGGAATAAAAGAAGTAGCACTTTAGTAGCACTGGAATGGCTCTTACTGATAGCACTTTGTAGTTTAACCTTTTGATGAAATTGTACATTCTTGTTGTTCTGATTCTTGTTTGTAACCGTAGAATGCACTTATTGTAAGTCGCTTTGGATAAAAGCGTCAGCTAAATTATGTAAACAGATGGAAAAACTGATTATTATTGTTTTAGGAAAGTAACATATTGTGGAAAAGGAAAATAGACGGAGCACATGATGAAATCTGTGTCTTCCTCCTTTAAATTGACTGACGGAGTTCCCCTTCCCCCATGATGATGTGTGATATACTTTAAATCCAGAACCATGGCAAACATTGGATCTGTTTATTCTATTGTATCTATTAAAGCAGCATAGGCTGTAATTGTGTGCTTTTAAACCAATACATTGGAATTTATAAAAAGGCACTAATTGAAACTGAAAACAAGGATATAACATCTTTAGGAACAAATTGACAAATCATAGAATAATGCATCTGCAAGATATTACAAAAAGAACCTCTGCGGACTCCAGTTGGTAGGATGATGTTTCATTTCACAGTAGTTATGATGTAATCGTTCAGTTTTCGAAGTTATTTTCCAATTGGGTAAAAAATAGAGGTGCTTTGTGATTGGAGAGGTTAAAAAAACATGGCTTTTAGGTGTTGAACGGACAAAACATGAACGGACTGAAAAAAATAGGAAATAAAATAGCTGATGACAACACATTTGGAAACTAAGTCGTGATAAATGTGGGATATAACCTTCAGGGTACAAGAACGTTACATTTTATTTGCGCTGAATTAAACGTTAAACTGTGTTTACAGACCGTGTTCACCAATTGAAAGACATAATTTGACTCTGGTCTAATGTGAATTATGTTCAACACCTTCACTTGTATTAGTGAATACAATTTCCAGTTCCATACACACTGCTGTTAGTTATGCCCCATGAAGTCTCTCTTTAACTGCCTCAACCTCCCTTAGTACAGTACTGATGTTTGACCTCTACCAGAAGAGGTCAGATGTGACTTTTCTTTGATCTACAAGAAAGAAGTTTGAACTCGGCACTAACAAAATCCAGATTTTTTTTCATGGCGGTCTGATCAACCGGCGGTGTCTCCAGTCACTTGTGTGTTATAAACAGTCTTTCACTTACAATTAACCCGTTCCTTTCACAACAAAGTATATTTAGTTGCATGATGTGCAGGATACGTACAGTATATATTATCCAGCTTTGCGTTTGATGAGATGAAACTCTGTCGGGCTCCTGTGGTTTAGTTCTGTGAGTTAGAGAAACGCAGAGGAACCTCGGTCACCACAGTTCCAGATCAGTATGCCTTCACTCTCCTGTCTGAAGACTGTGGCTTCATGGCTGAAACCGGGCCTCTGCTGCCTTTTCCACCACAAAGACGACAACTCCCTAAAAGATTATGAGCTCCTCTGCTGCAGGAGTCACATGAACTGACCACAGGCCTAAATTACAAAGTGGCTTTTCTTCAGAGGAGCGCCTTTGTGTCAGTTAAGCTTGTGCAACTTTTTCTATCTCTTTATTTTTTTTTTACTCCACTTAACTGACCATGTAACCTCCAGATTCAAAAAGTAAAAGTGTGGCTCCTTCATTCATTCTCAAAGTAATTAAGCCTCCTCATGGTTGTGGTTTCATCAGATTGTATGGGGGTGTGGTCTTTAAATACTCACCCAAACCCCCAACACGCAAACAGGAAGCTGCTGCAGTCATTTCCTTTTGATAGTGTTTAAAGGCTTATGGTTTTACTAATGGGGCCAGATGTGAAACAGACGTTCAGCCATTTTTTACGTGTTACTCTTGTTGCCTCCCCTTAGTCAACACACTTTGGCGTACCCCCACCACACACACACACACTAGTCCTATCATTGCTCCACCCGGATCCTCATTGCTCTGGAATATGTAGTGTCGAGTCACATTGTGCAATAGTTGTCCCTTTTTAAAGTTGTGGTAAGTGTCTCAGGTGACGTTCTGCAGGCAAACGGCAGACTGGTGGGAGGTCCCAGTTCATAAGAGACCCGAGACACCGCTTGCCCTCTAATTAAAGCTTCCTTGAGTCTTTGATCTCAGCAGAGCGTCGGTAACGAGGCACAAACAACAGAGACGTCCCCCATGTTACGTGGGCTCCCTCACAGCTTCGAGACAGCTGTACTGTTGTCATCCTTCCGGCACATCAAAGACCTGTGTGTTTACTTCCTGGTACGTTCAGGTCTCATGCTGTGAGGTGGAACAGCAGTCGAGTAGCCCTGGTGTCTTCGTCAACATCCTCCGGTTGACCCGTTTGGCGTGTGCATTTATTTCTTCAGTGCTGCATTGTGGTCACTTTTTAAAATGAGGCACAGCCACAAATTCTTCTAGAAACACCCCGTTTTAGCTTTTTTATATATAAATCCAGGAGGTAATAGTGAACCTCTCTTTCTTTATGCTTGGACAGATCTTATCACATGTATTCAGTTTTCATTATGCATACAGCCGGCTCTTTGTTTCTGCTCTGCTCTGTTTTATTTATGGGAGACACGTTCTGTGGCTGCAGCTACAAGGTGGAGATCCCAAAGCTTGAGGCAGTTTGGAACCTTTTCTCAGGCAAAGCATGTGCTGCTTCAGTTTCAGGGTGCTGGTATTATGCAAGCAGACTCACTTTCCCAATGTCATGTCTTGTTTGAGATAGAACTTGAATAGAAAAGAGCCATCCTTACTCTTATTACATTACTATGACGAGCCAAAATGTCTGCTATGAAAAGGGCCCGCACCAGCTGTTCACCCACGAGTATGGTACACATCCATTTCAAAGGAATAATTAAATGTTGTGAAAAATATACTTATTCATCTAATTTCCAAAAGTGAGATGAGTAAATAATGTTAGTCTTGTGTCTGTGCAGAGTAATAATTTGTGATGGAGCTATTTCTTGCCGATCGAGCTACGAGTGTGCACAGTATCCCCGAGTTGTTTTCTCAGTGTTGGTTGCCAGGTTTGGTACCTTAGCATTGTTGTTGAAACCAAAACCTGCGCTCAATGACTGTATCTGGCAACCTGTGCCATCACCAGAGACGCTGCATAGAACTGCTGACAGATGGATAAATTGTAAACTCGTAACTCAACACAAATTTAGGTTTTTTTTATTTAACATTCCTGTTCAAGTGTGGGTTAAACAAACATGATACACTGTGTAAATAAAACAGTTTCCTGTCTCTATACTAAGCTAAGGACTCCAGCACTCGACAGCCGTCTTCTCATGTCCCTCATAAATAAAACAAATATGCCTTTTCCCCCAAAATGTTGACATTTAAATGAAAGGAGCTATGTCATTTGGTCAAAGCTTTTTTTCTTTCATCAGCTAACTGCCTACATTAACTGTGTGAATGTTTTACAGTGACACGGCTCTCAGATCTATGCTGAGCGCCACATGCACATGCCCGCGGGGTTTACAACTGCCATATCCATACAATGATTAATGTCAGTGGCAATATGAAACCCGGCACTCCCCAAAGGCTGACTTGGTTCCTCCTCTCTGGGGCTGTTTTGTCCTTATGTGGTTGGAATACAGATGGTATGATCTTTTTAATGAATTAGACCGAATTGGAAACCCCCGCCCTGATTATATCAAAGAATCGAGCGGCACAACACCGCATTTAGTGAGCAGCTCTCATTGCGTGTAATTTGAGGTATACTGTGTGTGCGTGTAGTAAATTTAGTGACACTTTGAAAGGAGAGATGCTTTCAGAGCTCTTAAAAGCATTATGCTAGGTGTAGCTTTTCTGGTCAGCTCACTCTAAACATGCCTTGAATGTGATGCCTCTTCACTTTCATCTTTTTCTTGACTTCTATCTCTCTCTCACACACACTCTTTCTCTCGCAGCTCATGTGATCCCTGAGAAGGCTTTTCATTGAGCTCTGGATCTCTTCCCAGCCTCCTCAATGGAGACGCTGACGAGTGTTAGATCTGACAGATAGTCAAAGGTTCTGTGCTCTGAACTGACCGTTGCTAATGGCTTTTCCCACGGGAGAGAGGCTGTCTCTTTATGATCTTCACGATATGCAAGGATTCAAAATGAATAAGCAGTTGACTTCCTGTGTGATGCAGTCACGTTTTGAGTGACAGAATTTACGGATCAACTATAAACTCAACGACCAGATCAAACTATAAATTACCAAAACCCCAAGATCTTTCCGTAGCTCCCTTGTCTTAACTTTCTCAAACTCGCCCGAGTTTGACTCTTGCCAAGTGTGGTGCTTAAAGCTCTGGTTATATCCAGGCTTACAGGCTGTTTGCTCTCTGAATAGGTAAGAGCTACAAATCGGGTAAACTGACGGACCTGGTGGCGGTCGGGAAGATGTTGCCAACCGGCCAGGTCACCCAGCACGCTACTCTAATTTCAGGCACCAGCCTGGCAGCCTGTGACTGAGAGTCTAATCCTCTTTGCTGTCTATTCATATTCTCGGACATCGTGCAGATTTACCTGTGAAGTATAAGAGCGAGAGTTTTCATGAGATTGCTGAACTTTCAACACCCAATAGAGTCCTTTAGAGCTAAACGTTGGGTGTAACGGTTTGTGACAATGAACGAGCCCCGTGAACTCACCTGGATCAACAAGGTGTGTGTCCTCCAAAGAGCCTCTTATGTGCGTTTGAGTTGGAGAGGTCAGGTTTCTATGGCCCTGGAATTAACTTGTTTGCTTAAGCCTACCTCGGTCTATGCACTGGAAGCAGTTGGACTGCTCACACATCCTGTTTATCAAATATTTTATAATAATCAACAAGCAACCCAGTGTACTTTTTTTTTTAAATGAAACGTTTTCCCCCATTGACCATTGTGCCGTACCGCAACATCTCTTACCTACTAATTAAAGATCTCTCCAGCACTATTAGTCGAAAACTCCACAGGGAACCTTTTTAATAATGACTGAGAGCAATTGTAGATGCAGCTTTAGCATTGTCCTTTTAAAAAATGCAATACACCCCATTGATCAGAGGTCCATCACCACTCTATCTCACCACACCGGGTGGTTCAATACCTTCTCAGAACCCTCTTACAGCCTTTACCCGGGATCGGCTCCCAGAATGAGATTTGTCTGAGGATAATTGGGTTAGAGAAAGACCTGGAGTGCGGGGACGAGGCCGTAGCACCATCCAGGTAGCAGAGCGCGGTATCAACTGCAGTAGAGAGATCAAAACTTCATTGTCATGACTCATAATCTTATAAACACTTGAGTCGGTGTGAGGGAAATGTGAGCGCTCTACAGTAAAATGAATAGTGCAAGCCCCTCTAAATCCATCACAGCATCACTGTTAAACTGTATTCCCCCAACCGTGAGGTGCATTAATGTGGGCGTGTGTGTGTGTGTAATAGTATTACTGAGTCAGCCTTGTGGCATTGCTGATCGAGTTAACATATTTGGGAAAAATCTTTAACGTTGAGGCGTAGAAACCAGATGATGAGTTGAGCATGTGGACGGTGAAACTCGAGCCGCGTTAGATGATTTGAGTGGAAAGGCCGCCGTGACACTGATACCGCTTTCACTCTGCAGCCTTGTATTTGACACGGGATGATAAATCCACTGTGCTGTTTCGTATTTGTACCGTTCAACCCCCGGGTCATTGTCCACCACTCGTATGCAAGTTAATGTTCATGTGTGCTTTTTACAGATTCAGTTCAATGAAAGTAGTCGAGATTCATTCATTAATTGCAGACGGTACTGACAAAGTGCCGTGGTGCCACTGTGTTGGTTTAAATGGGGTATAAACTATAATTTTGGTTTGGGGAAACACTTTTTGTGTATTTAATTGTTTCATTTTACTGATTTGTTTAAATGTCTCATTGTTTGTTTCTCTTTTTGTTTTCAGAGCAAGGAAATAGCCTTTCAGCTCCAGGAAGACTTAATGAAGGTCCTTAATGAGCTATACACAGTAAGTAGTAATGCCTTTTTTTACACTGGTCTGTGCTGTGGTTGAGACGGGGTTAAAGGTTTAGACAGCTATCAAGGGGATTCCTCCAACTGTAGGGAAAGTCTGTCTAACCTCTTAAAAAAAAAAGAAAAGAAACGCAATCTCTTTTTCCTAAATTCAAACTGAACTTTAAACGTTATGTTCGCTTGACTCATTACAGTTCATGTTCTCTGCTTAAATGGAGTTCATCAGCTTCCAAACTAATTTAAACACCAGGCGGTTTGAGTCAAATAGCAACATTTACTTTAAAAAAAGAAAGCAAAAAAGTTTTTACAAAAAAGCTTACTTTTTTTGCTTTGTTGCCTTCATTCAAAAGTTTACAGAGACAGATGGGAAGCCTGGAGAGGGGCAATTACATGCAGCAAAAGTCCACAGTTGGATATATATATATATATATATATATATATATATATATATATATATATATATATATATATATATATATATATATATATATATATGTATATATATATATATATGTATATATATATATATATATATATATATATATATATATATATATATATATGTATATATATATATATATGTATATATATATATATATATATATATATATATATATATATATATATATATATATATGTGTGTGTGTGTGTGTCGTCACTCAATCGTGTTATTCCTCTTTAATGATCAATGTCACTGTGTTGAGCCTCCTCACTGATCATCATGGTAACCTGGGAAGATCCAAATGGAGGCCGTTGTTGTCGCTTCCCAAGAGATTGAGAGAAAAGCAGCTCTGTTTGCTCATACGGTCTCCAGTCACTTGCTGTAGAGGATCACAGCGGTTCCACTTCCAGTCAATGGCCGTGCTGCTCCAAACACAACAATCGTGTTGCTCCAAACTCAATGTGTGCCACTCTCACCACAGTCCACACTCCACATTTGACCTGGTTTAGCCCTGGGGTGAACACACACACACACACACATACACACACACACACACACACACACTGAGTAGCTATTGCATCAGACAGCCACAGTCCTGATGTCGACCTCCGCCAATGAAATAACAGGTCTGCTCCGTCTCTAAATATGTCCCTCTGGAAGAAACACCAAAGTAAACACTGCAGCGGCAGACTCCAGACCAGTAAGTGAGGAGTTCAGGCCCCAAGGTCAGTCGCCCATCTCTAAACTGGTCCCAGTTAGGCCAAACCCCACCAAAGGCAAAGGGCTCCAGACCAATCGGGCTTTGCTTCGTTGTTCCACTCGTACAGAAATAACTTGCTTTGGGTGAAAGATGTTTAGATTTTGAGATGGGTGAGTCTGTGTTTGTACTGAAGTTGAGGTCTTGTGCAGACAAGTGACTGCATATATCGGTTTTGGAGCTGTAATTTGTTGGAGTTGGTTAATTCCAGGTTAAACCCACGGGTGCTCCATATTGCCGCCTTTTCCTGTGAGTTCATATGTACAGTATTTCCTGCCTTTTTAGTTTTCAGTTCATTGCATTTAGCCAGCTGCTGTAGACTAAGACGTAGTATCTTTACAGAAGAATGATAGAAGTTAGCTTGTATTTTGCAGTTGCTACTTTGCAAGGTGGCAGCTCCAAAACGTTTAACATTTGATTGATGCAGTTTCAGTTTTATTCTTGCATTCCCTTCACCAGAATTTTGTTTGGTAAAATAATCTGCAGTGGCTGGTGATGGGATGCTACTATGTTATTTAAAGTCTATCATTGTTCATTTTAATGTAGGCGTTAGGCTTCTCTTGCTGATGACCCCATGTTGGTCTCATGGACTACATTATGTCTCCCACAGCCAGTGATTCATCTGCACTTTGCTCAGAGCCCCCACATGTGTCCGTTCTCCCTTCTCCTGACGACGTGAGCCAGCGTTCATAATGAGACGTTTATAGTCATTCGGCTCTCTTGTAGATCTCATTGTTAGTGTTTTGCGGGCTATCAGCTACTTAAGGGTTGAGTCACAGTCTAATGGGTCCATGGAGTATGTGCGAAGATGATGACTCAAACTTAGAAATAGATCTAATCTGACGTTAACCATTCAGGTAAAGCATTTCCCTTGTACTAATAGCTGTGTGATGACATAAAGGGTGGACGGGTTTAACTTATTTGCTAGTCCAGCCTTCACCAAAAGATTTGTTTCCATTAAAGATGCATAAGAAGCATATTCGGCTCCATGTGAACCAGAAATGAATACCAATAGCTAGAGCCAGCGCGGTGCAACACAGGAAAGAAACATTTAACTTGTATCGACTGCAAAGACGAGAGCTGACTCGCCGCTCAAGGAGCCGTCAACCACTGTTTTAATGACCTCATGTGACGAACCCAAATCCTCTTCCTCTCTGTTATTTTTTTCACTCTCCTCCAGACACAGATCAATGAAGTTTGATTTAGCTGCAGTGATTTGTGGGGTTGTGGTTGTATGAGCGTCATATGAAGAAGCTGCAGAGAATCTGGCTTTGGTTTGTGGTTCAGGGAGAGTCGACCCGCCTGCTGCGAGATGAGTTGAGTCGATTGGTGGTGAATGAGCCGGTCAAAGGATGGAAGCCTTAGTTGTGGGTTATAAAAGATTGGTCTTGACTATAAAGATGGATCATTCTGACCTTCTGACTCCCACTAACACAGCTGGTTTCAGGGCCAGTTTCTTAAAGAGGAAATTATTGCCGTTAAAAAAAAATAATCTTTGCAGCTTATTGACCTGTTTGTTTGTCTCTCTCCAGGTGATGAAGACCTACCACATGTACCACTCAGAGAGCATCAGTGCCGAGGGCAAGCTGAAGGAGGCTGAGAAGCAAGAGGAGAAGCAGATCGGCAGGGGAGAGCAGGTCTTCAGCATCCGAATGGAAGACAAATACCAGAGACGCAGCTCTGTGAAAAAGATCGAGAAGATGAAAGAAAAGGTAGAAAGCCAGTGCCTCACAAAACCGTAACATTTTTAATACAGTTTGGAAAAGTTAGTTAGTAAACACGCCATTTACTATTTCATTTAGTAGTCTTGAACACAGCAAAATATCCGATTAGAAATCTTCACAGGACGGCATTTTTCACAGATGTCCTGCTGACCCGAGTGAAGGAAAAAAACACTGAAAGCATTGTCGCAGCCAAAGAGCAGGCTTTGTATTCTCAGAACAGGCCTGCTTTCTGTTAAACCTCTGACAAATGATTCAATGGCTGTTTGAGCACGACTCTTCCTGGAATGCATTTGAGAATCGTTAAAATATGAACGATTTGGAAGTGTGTCAGAGTCGGAGGCCATTGGTCAGTGGATGTTGACTAGCTAACGGCCTTGTGTTTGTCTGGTAGTGAGGAAGTGTTGCATAAAGACAGATGGCTCAGACTGAGGTAGTCCGAGTTGAAGTGAAGGACACAGGCTGTTTTTAGTTAAGGCGTTTCTTTTTTTGTTCTTGTTTCCCTTTTTTTGTGCTATTTTTACACATAATGTAACTCATTTCTTCTCTATTGTTTATTAAATCTGTTTTGCCGGTAATCCATTCTCAGCTTGGAGATGCGTGCAGAGACATAAAAGCACAATCTCTTTTCAAAAGGGCAATTCTCTACTCATTAAATTCCTCCTTGCTGTGTTGTTGTCTTTTTCTCATTCTACGCCTCTAATTCTCTCATCAGCGTCAAGCCAAGTACTCCGAGAACAAGCTGAAGTCGATCAAAGCACGGAACGAGTACCTCCTGACACTGGAAGCGTCGAACTCCTCAGTTTTCAAATACTACATCCACGACTTGTCGGACCTGATTGATGTGAGTATAAAAAACACTTGCTTTTGCCAGCCCTGTCCTGGAGACGGCTTCGTCTTAGCGCAGGCTTCTTCGTCTCCAATGACACTGGGAAGAGCTTTTGCTGAGGACGTCCTCGCATAAGCAGAACACGTGCGTTTCATTCACCTGAGGGAGATTGTCTTTTGTTTCTCTGTGCTCCTCATGCAGAACACCCATTATTCTTTCACAGACTTTTAGAAAGGATTTAAATTCATCAGAGGAGAGACTGATGACTTTAGCAGCTGGGCCTGATATAAAAGAGATCTCAGGACACCGGACTGTGGGACGGAAATTACAGTGCAGGGCTAAATGAAAGCAGCTTATTAGCTTTTGTGAGGAAGACAAAAAAAAAACCTTCTTTCTACTTCTCTTCATGTCATTATTGAAAGCCCCCATATTGTATTCAGTTCCACCGTGACACTTTCACTGCTTTGAACCGAGTGTTTGTTGTTGTCGTCATGTACAGCTGTGGCTTCTCACTACAGCCACCAGTTTGCTTTGCCTGGCCTTTTTCTACTACCGGACCAACATTTATATACTTATTTATAATCTGGGTCACCTTGTTAGAGAAATAAACTTGCTGTGTCATCTGCTTTTTTAAGTCTAAATGGGAGAAGCCCGGGGTTTTTAGCTAGCGTTTTGGGTTTTATGTTCCAGACAGGACTGAAGGAGAAGAGAAATGCAGCCTCTATCCAGAGGCATGCTGTGCGACGAAATTACCCCTCTCCCTGCTTTGCTCACAAGCCTTCATCGCACCAGGGTGTGTGTGTGGGATGCGCTCTGTGTGAGCTGTGTTGTGCAGGCTCACACACATTTGTTTATTGATGAAGGGGACTTTTTATAGTCGAAAACAAAGTGTACAAGCTGACTGGTAGTGGTATTGTTTTGCCTATCACTCTCTCTGTGTGTGTGCGTGTGTGCGTGTGCATGTGTGTGTGCGCGCGCGTGTGCGTGAGAAGGGGAGCCTGTGTGTCTTCCCAGGAGAGACCATGGCCAAGCTTCTAGTTATTAAAACTCAGCATTAGTTCCTGGAGGTAACATTCATGAACATTGCGTAACTTAGAGGCAAAACTGCTGACTCAGTAAGTGCAGGACTGTTTACGATGAATGGCTCATATCATTTAATACTTTAATTCATGGAAATATGTCTGTTTGTTTGTACTAACCATATGTAATTATTGGCTTGTTTTCCTACTGTGTTTTTGAACATAAGTGCTTTAAACATTCCCAAAACCGTAGTCAGAAAACACAAGATGTGTGAAGTGTTAATGTTTTTATTTGTCTTTTTTTGATTGTATATCAATCATTTTGGGGTTTTGGACAGTTGATCAGCAAAACAAGTTGTTTGAAGACATCAATTTGAGAAAATAATCAGCAGATTGTCAATGAAAGTAAGGAAATATTAATTTAGTAATCGGTCTAGTGTTGATTGGTGAATCATGAGACCTGTAGGCTCACGTTGACTCGTCTTCCTCTCTTCCAGTGCTGTGATTTGGGTTACCACGCCAGTCTGAACCGGGCCTTGCGCACCTACCTGTCGGCCGAGTACAACCTGGAGACGTCTCGCCACGAGGGTCTGGACATCATCGAGAACGCGGTGGACAGCCTGGACCCACGGAGTGACCGGCAGAGGTTCATGGAGATGTTCCCTACGGCCTTCTGCCCACCGGCAAAATTTGAGTTCCAGTCTCATATGGGGGACGAGGTATGCAGTTCAGACCACAAGTAGTTGGGATGAGGGGCTAAACTAAAGAACTGTATTTGGAGAAAGAAATAATAAAAAATACTCGTATGAGTTTTAAAATGCTTTGTTTCGGAGTCATCCACTGTATCTGTTGCATTGCAGACATACTGAATAACGTGGATTTGGAGTTGATTAAAAAAGGACTCTGAGGTAATGAGGTCTGATTTCAGTGGCTTAAGTGCAGCATTTTACTGTGTCTGTACTGCCAGATCAGGTTTTATGGGGCACAGAATTTGACAAATCATCTGTTAATTCTCCCCCTGCAGTCATGTAGCTCAACATGTGTTCAGAGTTTTAATGTTTGGCGAGCACTACCAACGCTGATATCATGTCTGTTAGCTGTTGTTGTGTTGGCTGTCTGCATTCAGTTGGCAAACGTCACTGTGGTTTTGCTCTGCAACTGAAGGATAATTTGGACTCTTGTGGTTTGTTTAAAGCAGAGGTTACGTGGCCTAATGTTCCTGATCATTGACTGTGTATTTCTGTATTTTTTATTTTTTTTAATCCAGGTGTGTCAGATCTCAGTGCAGCCACCGGTGAACGGAGAGCTCATCCTGAGGTTCCAGCAGCTTCAGTCTCGCCTGGCTACTCTGAAGATAGAGAACGAAGAGGTAAATAAATAAACTCATGACACAGTAGAGAGACATTTTCTTGGCGAATTCCGAATGCAAATTATTTTCAAGTCGGACCCACCAATTACATTTTACAACTATATTTGATGCCATGCAAAAACATTTTGGGAATTTTTCTTTCATAGAAAAATTCAACTTCAATTTGAATGTTATAACATAACCGGTAGTTCCAAATGTGTTTAAGGTTGTTTCTATTGCTCATTTGCAAGCTTCATGTCTCCTTCACTTACAACGTGTGTCGTGACTGACAAATGGGCGGTTTTCGATTGATGGGCGCATGTCAAAACTATGCTCTGCCTTGTACTCTGGGGCGACTGTGGCTCAGTGGTTAGCAAGCCTGTCTTTCAATCAGAGGGTCGGTGGTTTGATCCCAGGCTCCGGTAGTCCATGTCGTTGTGTCCTTGAGCAAGACACTTAACCCTAATTGCTCACCGTTGCTACGGTCTACTGTATAGCATGTAAGTCGCTTTGGATAAAAGCGTCAGCTAAATGAAATGTAATGTCTGCCAGAGATGCAGCAGTTTTGTCTTGCTGCTATTTGATGGTTGCAAGATTTTGACTTTTAAAGCGACTAAAAAAAAAGTTAACTTCAGCCAGAAGTCATCCAAGGTGAGACAGAGGAATAGTTGCTGATGATCTCTGAAGAATCAATGTTTTTGTTGCATATACACCCCCCCCCACACACACACACACACACACACACACAGTGAGACACACACAGAGACAGACGCACACATGCGCACTCAGTATTTTCCTCTCATGCCCTGCAGGTAGCCATCAAACCCTCTTTGTGAAGCCTCCGTTTCTGTTCCCATCGGTAGAATTCACTGTCTCGCTTTTATTTCCACAAATCTGTCCTGTGCTGCTCTGATACAGAGATTTGTCTCAGCATCTCTGGCTGTTTTGTTTTAATCTCTATGCAGCATGCTTGAGTATTGCAACATTGTTTTGTTTTTTTAAACATACAATTAAAGCCGTTAGGATAGAAATACCATGACTGCCATATGTATGGCTGGGCGATATGGACAAAAGCCTTCAAAAGGTCATTTCATATCTTGATAACAATATTTAACACAAGCCGCATGCTTTCTGATGATTCTACAAATTAATCGTCTATATGGAATGGCTGCATGGTTTTGTGTTAATTATATACTTATACATATAGTAAATAAGTATATAATTGACACAAGAGAATACAAAAACATTTTATTAAGAACTCTAATGCAAAATAATGCGATATATAATTTCATCATCATTATCACATTGAACAATCGCCCAGCCTTACTGCCACAGTTTCACAGAGTGCAATCACGTTGAGTTTGTATCTCGTCTAACCCTCCACCCCTCTATGAGCTCTCACTGCCGTCTGTCTTTATCCTCTCTGTTTCTCTGTCTCCCTTCACATCAGTGCACTCGTTCTTTGTAGTGGGATAAAAGACAAACAGAGGCACAGGAGCAAGTCACTCAACCTTCTCTACATCAACTGTTACTTCAGCTTTCTTTTGATCATATTGTCAACACTTTGAATTTGACTGAAAATACATCGGATGGAATGAATGATGGTAGATAGGATACCTTTTTTTTTTTTTTTTAGCCTTGTGCTTATTACTAGAGCTCCCGTTGGGGGGGGGGGGGGGGGGGGGGGGGTGTGTGTGTGTGTGTGTGTGTGTGTGTGTGTGTGTGTGTGTGTGTGTGTGTGTGTGTGTGTGTGTGTGTGTGTGTGTGTGTGTGTGTGTGTGTGTGTGTGTGTGTGTGTGTGTGATGACAAGCCCTGGTTGCTTCATGTCCTTGTCCGCCTGCCTCACTGAAGCGGATGTCCTGGTGGGTCAGAATTGGAGGGCGCTGCTGCCTTGTGTTAGGATCACCAGATGGCCTCTCTTCCCGGGCACAGCGTGCCAGATACATCCTTGAAAAATGAACTTTCAAAGCGCTGCGACGACCTACAAGCACGATTGTCAAATGTACAAGAGAGGAAAACGAGTCTGTCTTTATCCGGCCAGGAAAGGCTGCAGGGCAGCGCTTAATAGAAGTGCAGCTGTTTCCTCAAACCTCTTTGACTCCTGTGAAACAGTGAAAGAAAACATTGCTGAATAATTTACTCTGCATCAGTGGTGGGTGGGAGGCGAAACTCTGGATCCCACTTTTACTAACGGGTTGGGGTTAATATAGGTCTGCTGGGTGCCTCACTGCAGAAACTACAATTAACTTTTTCCCATTTAAAAAGGTCTGCTCTCCGAGGACGCCGTTGATTTCATCTTGTCAGTCAGCTTGGTTCATCGTGTGTGTGTGTGTGTGTGTGTGTGTGTGTGTGTGTGTGTGTGTGTGTGTGTGTGTGTGTGTGTGTGTGTGTGTGTGTGTGTGTGTGTGTGTGTGTGTGTGTGTGTGTGTGTGTGTGTGTGTGTGTGTGTGTGTGTGTGTGTGTGTGTGTGTGTGTGTGTGTGTGTGTGTGTGTGTGTGTGTGTGTGTGTGTGTGTGTGTGTGTGTGTGTGTGTGTGTGTGTGTGTGTGTGTGTGTGTGTGTGTGTGTGTGTGTGTGTGTGTGTGTGTGTGTCCTTTGCTTCCCAGACTAGCATTGAGTTTAAAGTGCGGTGTATAGAATAATGTTGGATTTTGACATCACAGAAGTTGTTTTCAGTCCAGCGATTGAGGACTGTAAATAAGTCAGACTGATACTCAGCTCCTGGTGCGCTGTCTGTGGCGCAACATAGGAAATACATGAGTCATGGTTCTTTATTGAGAATAAACCAACTTAATTCGATCCCAGGGACTTTCTCCAGGTCTGTTGTGTGGCCACAGGGACTAATGGGCAGAGTCTTTCTGAGAGCTCCGTTGTAATTGAGCCCAGCAGTGAACACTGGTAACTATTCGTCTGCTGAATAATGGATAAACTCAACAGCTTTTTCACTGGGAGCGATTCTCTCGCATGCATGGCTCCTGTCTTCACAATGACAGCTGGGCCTCTCGCCTCCACGGGGCCCGAGCGGGATGAGGCTGCCAGGGACGCGGGGGAGAGAGGGAGAGACCCAGCTCACTCGGAGCGTGTAACTAATGACTGTGTGTTGTAGTGGGTTACATGTTGTTGGCACCTGCCGTGGATAAAGCCACAGTGCATACATGTAAAGGGATGGTGGAAGTGTAGCCTCTCCGTGTTCTCCGTCTACTGAAGGCAGCGGGGGTTGTTTTTCTTTTTTGTCCCTAAATAATAACCCCCAGCTGATGATGTTTTTGAAAAGTTTTACTGTCGCAGAATCCCCCATTTCCTTTTCGACGCTGTCATTAGGCGTGTTGAAACCTGCAGTATGTTTTTGCTTCACATGGATGACACTCTTGCTACATCCACATTGTGCACCAGAGCATGTGTGTCAGCACTGTAATCCATCAGTGCAACACATGAAAGAGACTAAGTCCACCTTGCCTTTCAGGTGTTTTCTTTTCTTTCCTTTTGCATCCCAAATGAGTCACAGGTCAAACTGTTTTAAAAAAACAAGCTAATCCACTGTTGTCTCGGTGTGTATAATGGTCACACAAGGAATCCACCATGTTCTTTCATTAGCACTGAGGTCAGACTTTCTTAATGGCTAAGAGATGGGGTCACTACCTCAGAGTGGGGGTCCTCCGGACCATTAAGAATAATTAGCAGCACTTCCAGCTGCGCCTCACTCCGGGCGTTCTTGACCTGTGGTGAACACACAGTTGACCTGTTGTGGTCGCAGCACCGCCGTCCACCCCAGAGGCTTTCTGTTGAATGAAGAAAGGCGTTTTGCTGCTTGTTGTTTCTCCATCAGCATGGCCTCTTTCCTTCTGCAGCTCTTCCACGTGAGTGATTCATGCTCACATGCTTGACGGTCTCTGGACTCTTCCCGCTTGTCTGTTTGTCTCCTTTCATTTGATTTCATCGTTTTCTCTGTCTCTCCCTCGATCTCCTTGTTCAGCAATAGTTCAAAGCCCATATGGCCCATATTGATATTATTTTAGTAAACTTATGGACATAACTGGGTAAGTCAATTAAACAAGAGGCAGAATGGTCGCTGTGTTGACCCTTGATTGACCCTTTGATTTTATAATGTCTTTCCCCAATGTCTTAGCTCATATGTGCAATTAGAATAAATGAAGGAAATTTGTAATCCTCACATACTAGGCATTTTAATGCTTAATTGGACTTTTTTATTAAGATCATAATCATATCATTGAGTATAGGGGCCAGACTTGAGTCAACTTTGAGAATAAAGTTCCATATAATGATATTTCTTGGCTCACGGTGATGGCAGTGTCAGTCTGTCCACCACTTTGGTCCAGACTGAAATATCTCAATAATTGGATAGATTTTCATGATCAGGTTCTCTATTATCAGGTCACACTTTTGATTTGATCAAGGTATTGCTGGTCAGCCAAAGGGTTTATGACGAGAACGATGAATATGGTAAACATCATACATGCTCAATGTTAGATATTAGTATTCAGCTTAAAGAAGAGGAGCTTCAGGGAGCTGCTAGCATGTCTGTAACCTTTTATTTTTCTTTTTTTCTTTTTTAAAGGTCTCACTTTTTTCTTTTTTTGTAAACAGTACAAATCCATTCCAATACTATTATTATTTATCAAATTAACACTTAATTTGTATAACATCATCATATTCTTTATTGTTTAAGTCTCAGTTGTACCCAACAGTGGGCCTAATACTCCATTGTACCGTCACTGTATCACGCAAGTTCTTCATTTATAGTCTGCACCATCAATTTGTATCTGCTGTGCTCTCTTTACCTTTTTATGGAGCTGTGACGAGCTCATTTGCCCTTGTGTTTTTGTCACATCCTCTATCATCTTAAGTCGTCATATACTGAACGCAGTCATGGCCTGCTGCACATTCACTGGCTGGACACCTTTCCCAGTAAGTGGCGGAGCACGCTCTGCAAAGTCCTGACGTTTCTAAGCTCCAGCAGAAGCACTCCTGTTGACAGCGAAGAGGCGGTTACGGAAACAAATCTTAAAAGCCTGAGACTGAATGTACCATCTCCAGCAGAGACTGTTCACCTCGAGTCCCTCTTGAGTGCATGCACGTAGAATGCTTTGCCTGTGAGTCATGTTCAGGTGCTGGTGGATTTCTAGAAACTAGTATCTTGTCATAAAACACCTGCATTTTTCAGAGTGTCATGGGATAGCCAGAGAGGTTTTTAGGGAGGGTGATATCAAGCTGCTTGGTATGCTGGGACGATAACATTGTGGCAGTGAAGAGATGACATCTAGGTGTTACGCTGGCTAGTTTTTGCAATTCTTCAACTCTTCTTCAACCGCTCTCACGTTGTGTCTCCAGATCAAGAAGACGTCGGAGGCCACCCTGACCACGATCCAGGACATGGTGACCATTGAAGACTACGACGTGTCCGAGTGTTTCCACCACAGCCGATCAACGGAGTCGGTCAAGTCCACGGTGTCGGAGACGTACCTGAGCAAGCCCAGCATCGCCAAGAGGAGGGCCAACCAGCAGGAGACAGAGCAGTTCTACTTCATGGTGAGTGGAGATTACAGAAGATTACTGGTGGTGAGCAAAAACAAAAGGCAACAACTTCAGAGATATCTTTTTGTTTCCGTGTGAAAATAGAAACAAATCTCTCTCATGACCTCTCTTTGAAGCCTTGATTAGCTTCCTATACTTCTTTTTAAAAGAAGAGGAAATGTCATAGTTCTCTTGTCTGATTATATACTCCGTTCACTGTCAGATTAATCTAAAGAATATGAACTCAAAGTTTTTATCTGGACATTAAAAAGCTAAATCTGTCAATGTAAATTCTGTTGGATTTAAAAGTCTGAATCTCATGCTATAAGCCCCCTTTGAACTCTTTGATCAGCTGGCAGGGGGCTAAGGGTAACTGCTATCGTGTTCCAGTCTGAAGATGGACATGCTCTGATAAAAGCTTTAAAAAGACTCCCAGCGTGTCCTTTGCCCGTGGCTTTCTTATCGTAGATTGCTGTCCTAAGAGCGGGCGCTCTGGCCGGCACTCGGGCCGCCGTGTAATTACTCTCAATTCCCAACAGAAATTCCGTGAGTTTCTGGAGGGCAGTAATCTCATCTCCAAACTGCAGGCCAAACACGACTTGCTGAAGAGGACACTTGGTGAAGGTACAGTCACAACCCCTTTATTTTAATACTCTACTCTCATAGCGCCCACTGTTCCTCTCTATGTCAAATCCAATTTTTCGTTTGTATGTTGCCTTCTTCCAGCCAAAGTATTTTAGCCCTAATCAGAGTCCAAACAGCCAATGATTTGTTATTGAATTTGGTCTTGTTTTATTTTCTGCAGTCTTATATTTTCTGGGGAAATTTCCCATTGTTTGCCTGCTTTTCCCCAATACTCAAAGCTCCTAGATGGCAATCTGGGTTTTAAACCAGCCGAGCCCGAGCGGAGGGGGATTGTAAACTTGTATTATCCGTCTTAGTGATTGATTTGCTCCCAACTTAATGGACCACGGTGCGTTAGAGGGGCGGTGGTCATTACAACGGTCCCTCCTTGTACTGCAGTGGAGGGATCTCCTCGGGGCCTCAGCTAATCTGCCAACAACCCAGAGGGCGTCAGTCGGTCATTGTTCTAACCGGCATTCCTGGTGGTCTCAGTCAAACTGTCCACTTAATAGCTAATGGAGCCGTGTGCTAACGAGGAAGAGGAAAGCCTCCTGCTTCTCCCACGTGTTCCTTAATCATATTGTTGTCAATGAGCTGGACTACAGCATGACTCACTCAGGCACACAGACAGGTCAGAGCCTGTTCATGGGAACAGCTGGCCACACAAACGTCTTCTCCAAAAAACATTTGGAAGCTATTATGTGCTTAATCTTACATTGCCTCTCCAAACATGTAGCTGTGCGTTTCCGATGATTGGTGTGTCTTTGTGATGACGTCAGTTGTAAACTGTGCGCCTCGCGGATGTTTGTTTGTATTGTGATGTTGCTAAAGTGTTGCCTGTTTAAGTGTGTGTGCAAGTGCGTGTGTGTGTGTGCTGCTCAAGAGGCCAGCGGTTGTGGACAGATGGCAGACTTCAAATGCTTCACCAGCCGTATGCAGAATGCGCCGCAGGGACCTTAGAGACAGGTCCTGGCAGGTCCACACATCTAACTTCCCCTCACATCTCTTCTCTTCTCTCTCTCTTCGCCCGCAGGCCACAGAGCTGACTACATGACCACAAGGTAAAGCACACACACACTTCAGGACCTGTGCATATCCAAGACACGCATATCCAGTCTGCTTTTCTTTCAACAGCGACAGAAACGTTTGTGACATGTTGCAGCCCAGAAAGGTCGAGGGCAGTTTGCCTCTTGAAATCCTCATGTCGCGTCCTCTGTGACCATGAAAGCAGAGGAGTTGGTTGGACTCGGCGGTAAAAAGAAAAACCTAGAGAGCACTGAGCAGATGTGCCGGCCTTCATGTTTTTTAAGCCACAAAAGAGGGAATAGGAACAGATGAGTCTGTTCTCCTTTGTCAAACTTTAGTACCTTTTGAAAAGAGACAATATTACACTGCATATTTTACTAAAACTTAATTTTACAAGAAATGTTCTCTGTTCTTCTTGAGCATAAACGAAACCGCTCTGGAGCTACTTTGATCATTTGATTTGATAAGCACATTTTTTACCAGCAAAAAAACAACAGCTCAGCTTTTCCATTGCTACGATTTTTTTATTTTCTTTGTTTTGTATTCTTGTTAAAAGAATATCTTTTTTTCTGCCTGCTGGTCAGACAAAACAATACATTCAAAGATGTCACCTTGAGCTCTGCAGAACCTTTGTTTGCAATTTATTATAGACGAATAAAACAACCCAGAAAATGACCGGCAGATTAATCCATGATGGAAATAATGGTTAGTGGCAGCCCTGCGAGATTAACACAATTTTTTGTAACCAAGTAGTAAAGTAAGTACTGGGTTGGAATGCCTAATGACAGTAGTATTCATATTGCAAATATATATATTTTGTGTTGGCATGATCAGATATTTAAAACGCCTTCAGTCACTGTGATTGAGCAGCAGAAAGGGCAAAGTCCCGGACTCTCTTAATCTCAGTTCTATAGGTCACAAGAAACCAAAAGGCATTAAGTCACAAGCGCTTGTGACTAAATGCGTGCGTGCACACACATGTCCACACAGACTAATAGAGGCAGTCCCCCACAGGGGCCTGTCACGAGGTAGATGCTGACACATACGACACCCCCAGCGGGTCGGATATTTAACTGGCTTGTGATATTGTGTGGAGAAAGAAAAGACAGGATTATAAAGAAAAAGTTAATTCATGGGTTTCAGCGGTCTCTGAAAATACCCTCATTCACCCGTCCATCATCTTGAGTCAAAGGGTTTTAAAGATTAGCCGGTCTCAACTTCAGTTCTGGTTTCTGAAGGACATGAAGGTTATTTTTAGATTGGATAAAGCACTCTAAAAGGAAAACTGTGTTGTTTACTTATTCTAATGTATTCTTTGTATTCTAGACATCCCAATGGGCCATTCAAAACCCTGACCGGCACCCGGCGGGCTAGACCCCGCTCAGTTTTTAATGTTAGGTTATTTAATGGCAATTTGGAGTCATTTATCAAGGTACTCATTACCAGTCTGCCCGCTTGACATTGCTCCTCCTCCTATCTATTTCCTGTCTTGCTCTGGCTTCCTGGTCATTTTTTTGGTGGGTTCCCCCCAAAGCACTTACGCTTTGATTCCTCTTTTACCAACAAACAACAACGTAGTTGTTGGATTGTGGAAACCTCCCTCATGAGTCAGTGAGCTCTGGCAGTCTGGGTCTGAGATATTAGGGTGGCTCTAATAGATTTGGAGGGCTGCAGGAGGAGAGGAATGGCAGTTGGATGGATACATTTTTGTCAGTCAGCGCCCCTGACTCACTGCTGACCTGGCATCACTGAGATATTCTCGCCTCCCTCTCCGGAGCACGAGGCCAGAGAATCCAGCAGGATAACTGGCAGTTATCCTGCTGGATGCCAGACTGATGAGGTGCGCTGCCTGCCCTCCTCCGGCCCCTTCACCGCCTCTCACTGGTGGCCGTGTCCGGTCCTTCCTGGTCCGGTCCACATCCCGTTGTTTCCTTCTGGGTTTGATGGCAGCACAGAGTGGAATGAGGGTGCGCTCTTAGTAAAAGCTTTGGTGGGCAGCTGCTGTGGTCCTAATCTGGGTCTTGCTTTTCTCTCTATTTCTGTTTCTCTGCAACACTTCTCTGTAGCCGCGGACGACGGAACTCACACGCTCGACATCAGGTAGACACCTTGAAGCGTCTCGGGGCCCTTGCTGCTTGCCTGTGCTCATTTCCTGTATCTGTCCTGCCCTAACATTTCATTTGTCTATATCTTGTGTTTGTTGTCTGACTTCTTTGAGTAGACTGAGACAGACTGAATTGAAGCTTTTCTCCGTAATCGGAGATGTTGCAGCAATTTTTTGTTTCCCAGCATGAACCACTTCCAACATCAAAATGAATATTGAATTTATGTGATATGAAGCAGTCGTCCCAAGTCTCACATATCCAAATAGATAGTATTACATAATCCTGCTGCACTAGACCTGGACCTCAACCCAACGAGAGAGTCTATTTTGGCATGGTCGCTGTGTCTGGACCGTGCATGTATACACCTGAGGGCTGTAAACAGAGCCACCGTATCGTTAAAAGCATGTACGAGTCCCTGTCCAGCACTGAGCCGCAGGAGCAGCTGGCACCGAGGCAGAACAAGGTGGCAGTCCACCTCTAAGTGCGTGAGAGGAATGTGTACTCTCTGAAGGAGACAGCGCTGCTCCTCTCCTGCACCCAGCTCCATATTGAATGTGTGGCTCTTTTAGATAAGCTCCTCTTAATTTAAACACAGGGTGCACTTGATTGCTAGCATAACAACACTTGAAGTATATTTAGCAACACTGGAGGCCAATCGAAATGTGTTGGACAACAGGTTTGTAGCTAGTCAGTAATATTTGTATATTTTCTGATATTCCATGATCGTTGAGTTATTATGGGAGACTGGGCGTGAACAATTAAATAGCTGGTCACCTCAATCTGTCTCAGTAAGATCTCAAAAAGGTAACCCCTCCCTTAAGAGGTACACTCACCAACTTCCCTTCCACTGGGTGTGCATGTTTAACATCATGTTTCTGTGAGAGCCCGACCGACACTGCAGTCCGATGTCATCGGTGTGTTTATAAGGATGCATTACTGACAATTGTTATACTAGTTGAAAAGGTTTTGTTTCTTATCTATTACATGATGTAATTTATGTTTTGAAAAAGCATTTTATTGCACTATATCTATATCTAATTCTTAATGGTTGATATTGATAGCATCCTCAACATTATATCTGTTCGGTGTCTGTCGGGCTCTAGCTCTTGTTCTTGTGATACAAATGGCAAATTAAACATGATCTGACATTTTGGTTGTTTTTGTTTACTTTGCCTTCAAAGGACTCTGGACAAGCTATCCCCCTTGTGGTAGAAAGCTGTATTCGCTGCATAAATTTGTATGGTGAGTTGATTGTTGTCACTTCAGTTAAGTCATCATGACTTGATGACTTTAGTTTCTTTGATGAATTCTTCACATAAACCGACTGCAACCTGCTTCCTTTCCAAGTCAATGTGACTTTGGTGAAAAGTGACACTTCCAGAGATGTACAGGTGTTACTTGGGTGTGTACATAGTTTTTCATTTTGGGGTTTCACTGTGTTCAGTCATGGGAAAATGCATATTCCATCCTGTTTACAGCGGCACAGCCTTTAAACGCCCAGTTTCCCAAACATACTGTGAGACAGACAGCTTAGTCTGGCACAAGAGAGGAGTGCTAATATTTGTTTGAATCCACATGGAATGAGACACTGAATGAATGCATGCAAACACAAACATTAGGCATTTAAGAAGTGACAGTAAGGAGATGTCATGGTCTGCAGGTTCGTTAGCTGCAACTTATTCAGCAGCGAACTGATGAAATGAAAAAGAGGCAAACAGCAGACTAATCATGCTTCCTCCTGACCCCTGACCTCTCCCCTATTAAGTCCTAATCCCAGCCAGAAGACGCTTTTGTACAGCTTGATTGCGACCTCCCTGACTCATTAATTATCTTTAATTAGAAAAGTGAGGGGGCTTAACGACCATGATGTGCCTTTTAGGTCCAACTGAAGTAGGTTTGTGAGGGAGTTTCTTTCTTTGTGTTGAGTGTCTGTCCTTTACTGCCTGTTTCTCTTCTTCCTTACCGTCTGTCTTTGTCTTTCACATGCAGGCCTTCAACATCAAGGAATATTTCGTGTATCTGGATCCCAGCTGGAAGTCAATGACATCAAGAACTCTTTTGAAAGAGGTGCATGATGACTAATTATTACGTTGGACTGACTGTATTTAGCCAGCGGGCTGTTGGAGTTGTTTCTTAGGAGTACTTTATTATTAAATCATGTACATTTCTAATAATTAAGGATATGCAGCTGACCTACTCCTTTGCCTGTGTCTCAGGAAATGACCCCCTGACGGACGATGAGAACAGTCATGACATCAACTCAGTGGCTGGCGTTCTCAAACTATACTTCCGTGGTCTGGAAAACCCTCTTTTCCCCAAAGAGAGGTTCAATGATCTGCTGTCCTGCATCAGTAAGAACTCACACACACATTGCTTAGTGTTGAATCTGGGTGCACATGTTTGTTGTTGATCGTGCATAATACCTATAATAAATAGGGGTTTTCTAGTGTTAAAAGATTCCTTTTTTTTTTTTTACAATCAAATTCATCTCACTCAGCTAGATCCCCACAGCATTTTTACCGTCTTCAAAGTTAAAATATGCAGTATTATATATGTGTACATGTCTGATAATTGTTTGTGGGAATGCTTGCTAATGCTTCTCCTTTATGTTTTTAATTATGGGGTTGAAGTACTCTCTCAAATCTTTTCATTATTATTTGCCAGTTTCCACCAGGACGACAGTATCTTTAGTCTGAGATCGTATTAGTTAGCATGATTAGCATCATTCACTCAGTGTGTATTCCTTGTCAATTATGGTCCTCAGATGATACAGTAGGACTACTCTGTGGTATTTAGTTGGGCACTGAGGAGGATATTATCTGTCTTAAGTGGCACAAAGCTGGCCACGCTTACAGGATCGCCGTGGAATGTTAAATGTCTGCAGCACTGAGCGGCGTTTGAATCCAGAGCTGAATCTGCACCCAAGGCCTCTGAAGAATAGTCACATTGTCATTTTGCTGTGACTCGGTTCACAGATCAGTCAACTCTTTGTGTGGCTTGTTCTGATCTTTTAAGACATTACAAGGGGGTGGGGCTTTAGGCTCCGTTTAAGAACAATTGAACATGCACAGAGTCACATGGACTGAACCTGTGCTGTGATGTCTTGTTCAGCTTTGTGTGTGTGTGTACATGTGCTCATGCAGGCTTTTCGTGTACTCTTTCATGAGTGTGCGGACTGTTTCCAAGTGCGTTTCCTGGGTGTGCTTATACACATTTGTGCAGGATGAGTGATGGGGATTCCCTGTTTACATTCCTCAGCTCAACATGCCCGTGATTGCAGTGTGGGCTGAATGCCCAGCAGGCTCCATATTAAAAACCCTCTGCTTATTCCTTATGGAGCTACTCAGATACAGCTACAAGATCACTTTTCCTTTAAACAGCTTCCCGTTGACTGTGTATTTTTCACCACAGCAGCCTACTGCAGCAACGGATATCTTTCTTTTGGGAATGATGTTCTTCCGCGGGTGTGTCCACACGTGTGTTCATAGGCGATGTATAAACGTGTATCGGAGTAGATCTTAAAATAGTAGCTTCTGAAGCGCTCAGGAGCCTTGCAGAAACCAACTTAGGTATTCATGAAAAATGAAATACATCACAAGTATCCCAGAAGCCCAAATCCCAGATGGCACAAAGTGGCTGGAGGGTGACGAGGCTATTTTTAGCAGTCGGCAGAGCCCGAGCTCGGCCGAATAGAATTGGGTGCTTCAAGTGCCACAGCTGAGCAAATGAGATAATGAAAGACCTGAAGGTCCGCACTCGAGCATGTTGATAAAGGAAAACCGATTTTAAATGCTTTGTTTTGGTTGGAAGTGTTTGAGAAAGAGTGACTCATTAGTTGGTAATTTCCTCATTTCCGCAAAGGCAGAACAAAAGAAGCAAAGAATAAGATAACTCGTCGAAATGGATTTAGAGAGATGCCGTTGAGTATTTTTTCCCTACTCTAAATGACAGATGCTATCGAAAAGTGCTTACTTCCTTCTCGTCTTCCTTTTCCTCATCGGTGTCAGCAGAGGAACATAGGCTCAGGTGAAGGTCACCACCACAGTTGATACTTTTCCCATTCCTCTAAACACACACACACACACACACACACACACACGTACGTCACATATCACTGCATTAATAAATCTTTGCTGGTCTTCCAGAGACGTACAGTAGTCCTGATACGTATGGTTTCAATATGCTCTTATATTTATTTCTATGCTGGACTTGGTGTGGTGATCATCAATATGAGGACATCATCGGGTCGATGAGGTTGTGCACTGGATGTGCAGCCGAGGCGGATGGATGGAATGGATGGAAACAAAGCAGTCTTTAGTGATTTAACGGTATTCTCTTTTGTCCCTTTGTCTTCTTTTTTTTTTTTTTTTTGCTGCTCTAGGAATAGAAAACCTTTATGAGAGAGCGCTGTACATCAGGAAAATCATTCTGACCATTCCCAGATCCGTCCTCATCGTCATGCGCTACCTCTTCGCTTTCCTCAACCAGTAAGTTTACAGACCAGTACATCCATCCTGTCTTTCACTCTCACCACTTTATGAGATGCCACTCTGAGTTAAGAGCATTATCTTCTGTCAGTCATGATTTGATCTGAAAATACTCTCCCAAGTGCAATGTCCTCTCACTCTGCCTTAACTTGGTCTCCTTGTTCCCATCTCTACTTTCCTACCTCCCTCCCCCCTCCAGCCTGTCCCAGTACAGTGACGAGAACATGATGGACTCGTACAACCTGGCCATATGCTTCGGCCCCACGCTCATGCCCACACCAGACAGCCTGGACCAGGTCTCCTGCCAGGCCCACGTCAACGAGATCATCAAGACCATCATCATCCACCACGAGACCATCTTCCCTGATGCCAAAGAACTGGAAGGGCCCCTCTATGAGAAGTGTATGGCTGGAGGAGACTATTGGTGAGGAGGGATGCCTGTAGCTGGCATTGCCATTGTTTCACTATCCAAACCTGACATCATTCCTCAAGTCATGATTCAGTTTCTTGTTTGAAAGACTTGAACGGCTTTATCGCAAATTAACTTCTGCTCTGCTCAAGACACGCACTGTGCAGCTACAAGGCCACCGTGTCCCCGGGGTCTAAAGGTCAAGTTTTAGGTCTTCCAGGATTAAAAGGGAAGAGGGAAGGCATTCTAATGAGGTCACTTCATGCAGCTGCACATTCCCTAAACAACATGTAGGGTTAAGAGTCGGACAGATGCCGGTGGTTTGCTTATTACAGTTTTTTCCCCCGTACCCTCAATGGAACAGAGGCACGCAGCCAAACCTCCGTCATTAGGAACTCACTCAACATGCAGGTATGCCTGCGCTCTCAATGCTGCAGCTGTGTCAGAAGTATGTCAATGTAGTTGATATGAGTAATTACACACACCAATGTTTGAGTCTGTGGTTCAGGAACAAGGTAAAGCGTGTTTCCGTGCTGACTTTAGGTCAGACAGGCTGAAAACAGGCTGAAACAAAGTAATCACTTTGATTACCGCGGTCATAACGGGAAGAACAAGAAATGTCACGAGGCAGGGAAACGGTGATTTGGTGGATTGCAACACGTGCTGGAGTCAAACAAACCTGAGACAAACCTGAGGCCCTTTGCCCGCTCCACATCTGTAAGCAGTGCTTATCGCTTGGTCCTTACTCTCTTAATCTGTCTCTGTTTCTCCTCTCGTATGCCCCCACATCACCACCGGCTGACAAGGATTTATCCCTGGCGAGAGCTTATCACCCGTCTCGGCACAACCGTGCCAGCCCCCCTTTCCCCGGCAACGCGCATGTAGCCCCGGGGAGATTTGTTGTCTTGGCTGCCTTCCTTTCTTGCAGAAGAGGAGGTGGCTGGTGACATGCTAGCATGGGAGGAGACTCTCAGTTCCTGTGTGTGTGTGTGTGTGTGTGTGTGTGTGTGTGTGTGTGTGTGTGTGTGTGTGTGTGTGTGTGTGTGTGTGTGTGTGTGTGTGTGTGTGTGTGTGTGTGTGTGTGTGTGTGTGTGTGTGTGTGTGTGTGTGTGTGTGTGTGTGGCATTACCGCCAGCTCACTCAGCACGATGCCAGAAGAAGACCATTTAGAAAAAGAGGCCCAACCACAGATAATGACCGCTGTTTGAACTTCCTCTAGGTCTTATTAATGATTTTTTTCTTCTCTCCATTCCTCCTTGGCATCTTCACTGAAATGAGATTTTTACTGTTGGGATTTGAGCAAAAGTCTTATGTTTCAAACTGAATTAGGAGATAAAGTGTCTTCAAACATCTTTTCATTTCCTGAAAGAAAAGGAAAAGATGAAATTCGTTTTGAAACTGTCCCGTGACCCCTGACGCTGCCTTGGCCGTGGCCCTGACCGGTTGCACGTTGTCCCCCACAGTGAGAGCCCCTACAGTGAGCACGGAGCCCTGGAGGAAGTAGAAAACGAGGGCGGGACAGAGACGCACACCAGCGAGGATGGTGAGTAACAATAAAAATTTGTATGCATGTCGTACATAATAACACACATACTTCCATTATATGTGAAATTGTGTCCTTTTTGCACCATATTTATTATGTTCCAGCAAACGGGTTAAATTCATGTACAGTTCAATGAACGATGGGGTTTAAAAATGCCCTCACGCCACAACACACACACTTGGCTCGACTGTCCATGTGCCACGTCCGTAGTGAAGCTTCCCCTTGTGCCCATGCTGCTCTGAGGGTTCAACCCAGCTCTCTGCATCTCACTGCAGCTAATCCTGCCTTTCAGCCCGTTAAATGCAGTATCCTTGAAGGGCCAGGGAACTGGGCTCACCGGGATGGACGGCCATTCATATTCTAATCATTTTGCTTCTCTTTTCGGGCCATGAGACACTTCCACATCCCCTTTTTTTTTTTTTTTTTTTTTACAAACTCCAGGGTGGTCTACACCCCTTATAGGAGAGAAAGCTTGTTTGCCAAGGGTCACAGTCTTAGTTAAAATGTCCAATTCCCTTGAGTTTTTTTTCTTTTCAGTAATTTGTAATAGAATAGCATGTGTATAGAGTATGTGTCAGGTTTTAACAGCTTTCCAAATATTATACATCTGTGTTTTCTCTACGTTTAACTACATTTCCATGTGTAAGAGAAATATGAGGAAATTAAAAAGAACACCAGGCTCATTTTGACACTGGAGGATACAATATACTTTGACTTTGTGTGATCATACATGTGGTCCTTTGTTTGAGGGAAATCAATGCCAGTTGGTCCGGTCCAAATCAAATAGTGAATGAGTTAGTTGAAACCAAAACATCAGCCGGGGTCAGTGAAAGCTAATAAGACTTCCAGCTCATTTAAAAGTGACAAATATCCGAGACATGAAGCTGACCACGTGAGGCAAAAAGAGGCAACCTATAGAGTTGAGGCTTCATATTTTACCTTAGTAACAGACTTCCCAAAACCTGTTTCCATGGTGACAACTGCCCCTGTCTCCTTTTCACTCCCAGAGATGATTTTTAGGGGCTCCCTGTCACCATGCGTCGTCAGCAGTCATAAATAAAAGTAGGACAGTATGAAAGTCTGGTAGATCTCTTCTCATTACATCAGCTGGTAATCTCTCCGCTTCCAAATTAAAGTCATCAACTGGATGTCTTTTGTACATAAAAATGGCCTCTGATTAGACGAGGAAACTGCTCTGTGAGGAGTCTCACTGTAAAACACAGATGGCAGCTATCAACTCTTTGATTAAATAATGGAAGATTATGTTTTCCAGAAATCCCTTGCTACCATGTTTTTTTTTTTTTTCTTCCCAAAGCTCGTCTGAGCGGACTGGGAGGATGTCCTCGCTGACTTGAGCCCCTCCCTGCAGTCTTGAACTGTGGTCAAGTTATTGTCGTCAGTTATTTTTAAATCCCTGTGACCTCATTTGGATTTCAGACACAAAAGCGACCTTCTCTTCCTGTTTGTTTACCAGCACTCGATTCGGCAGACTGAAGTAGTTCTATGTTCACTCTCTTCAAGGGAGCACAATGTGTTTTGTACTTTTACAGTAAGGGTAAAGAGGACAAAGACCGACAGCGAGGAATAAAAGTCGTTCCACTTGTTGGTTTAAGAAGCTGCCCTGCCCAGCCTCCTCCGGGCCGACACACATGACACGCTCATGGACTGTGGCTGTCACGCCTGGAGATAAACTGTCTGTTTCTAGAGTGGCAATTCTCGCACACCATCAATACATTGATATACTATCTGCTGGTACATTTGCTCCAAGGTCAAAGGTGAAAAAACTGCTACATTGATTATAGATCACTTTTCAGTAGCAGGATAACATGATTGTCAAATGCCTCAGGGATACTTTACAGGCGGTGTATTCTACTGTCTTCCTGGACTGTACAGGGAGTGTCATCCTTTTCCCCCATAAAGAGCCACTTGCTTTCATCTTTTTAAGTCCAGCTTGAATTCTCCTTCTCTGTTTGGACCAGCAAGCACCGGAGAATAATATTTGTCGAGAGGGGAAAAGGTGTTTTATACCCTCTCCTATTGTATTGATCCGAACCATATCTCACTCCAGGCTTCTGCTCCCCTTTTTCTGTTTATCAACATGGATGTAGAGCAACAACCACCCTGACTCTGCTCCACTGGCTTATGTAAGACGTCTGACAGTTTGGTTCTCTTACACCGTGCGTGTGTGTGTGTGTGTGGATTCTCTGTTATAATTGCACAACATGAAAGAGGGGATCCCTTACCACACACAGATTTTAGTCTATAGCCTGACATTATCAGCTGCGTGCATGTGCGTGTGTGTGTGTGTGTGTGTGTGTGCGCGCTCTCCTTGGATAAATATTTGCAGACCGGAGGATGGATGGAGCGGTGGAAGTGAGAGAAAGATATGGGTTCTGTCAACTTTATTAACAGTCTTGTCCGCTGCAGTGCAGCCTAATTAATTCTGACAGTAAATTTCTGCTTGTCACATTTTAATGGAGCCACGTCACATGCACCCTGTAAATCCTGATAACCAAGTGAAGCAAGTTAAATGTTGGAAAATATAAATCTATACTGTACACATGAAGAAACGGCCCTGCTCAGAATCACGCATGTATTTCATCCATCGCGTTGCCTCCCTGCTCATCTGGGAACCACTTCCAGGCTCCTGTGAAAGATATTCCAAGATGGCTTTTCACAGAGGATACAAGCTTCAGCCATGTACTCTGTTCGCATTGTATCTAGAGAGCCTGGGTGAGGCTACGTCTGTCCAGGGGGTCTGTCTGACTTATAGTGAGTTGGGAGGAGGGCAGAGGTAGGAGTGAGGGGAGAGATAAAGAAGCTATTTTTAGACCCGTGTTGCTCTAGTGCATTCATAGTGGCTTGGAGATGTGAACCTTTTGAATACAAGAGTAGACTATAGCTGCTGTGGAAAACATACAGATCTTTTCTTCAGGACAGAAAGAAATGGAAGATTTTCATGGATTAAAACAAAATGATAGACAGAGAGAGCAATTCGCACAAATGCATTGAAATTAAGCATAAAGTAACTGCTCTATGATCCACTGGTTAGTCCTGTCTGTCATAACCTCTCCTGGTCTTTCCCATGTTACATTACATTACATTACATTACATGTCATTTAGCTGACGCTTTTATCCAAAGCGACTTACAATAAGTGCATTCTACGGTTAATGTTCATTTCCCATGTCACTGATCCAGGGCTCGACTTGTACAGTCATTGAGTAGGTAACAACCTAATGATCCATACAGCGACTGACATGCTCCTGAGTCATATAGATCTCCTCTCACCAGCGTCTAAAAATATCCTGCTAAAGCTCCTCAGGGCCTGTTGTCGCCCTGGCCCGGTGTTGTGGAGCCGAGTTACTATTGACTACAACTAAAATAAAGGACCGGCTCAGTGTGTATGCTCATGTGCACAAACTGCCACACATGAGCATACTAGTGCACAAACGTGCCAGTATCAGACCTGACTAGACTCTCCTGCATCAGAGCCAACTTGTATTTCAGTGCATGTGTTGTCCGTGCGGATTACGATATTTTTATATCAGACTGCGCCACTCGTGTCAATCATTAGAGATGTCTGCACATGTGATAATACCTGTCTGTACTTGATGTCTCAGCCATACCTGACCTGTCTAATCCTCTCTGTTGACAGAGGGCGAGCCCATTGAAGCCATTGCCAAGTTTGACTACGTCGGGCGCTCATCCCGAGAGTTGTCCTTCAAGAAGGGCGCCTCGCTGCTGCTGTATCAGCGGGCCTCAGAAGACTGGTGGGAGGGACGGCACAACGGCATCGATGGCCTGGTGCCACATCAGTACATTGTGGTCCAAGACATGTGAGTGTTTTCCATTGAGCTCAAGTTTAGACATGAGCAAGTAATGCAACAATGTATCCACAATGCATCAGGCTAATTAACATAATACAAATTCTCCAGCTCCACTGTGCTCCACCAGCCCTTCTGTCGGTCACCCGTTCTCCGCACTAACGAGCATTCACTGCCATGGCGACTGTTGTTGCCTAATAGACTCCCTGCCTCGTTAGGACGGGAGCAGAATCACTCCAATCACTTAGTAGCTGGCCGGCAAAAGGTCCATTTAGCATGCCTTCCCCTCTTTCCCCGTTCTGCTCTTTCACCTGCTGCTGTCCCGCCACTGTGCCTCCTATCAATAATTCACCAGGAGGGGCACCGCCGATGGGGTGTCCTCTTAGTTAATGAAAGAGCGGTGGAATTTACAGCCGTACGGGTTGTCCCCGAGCGTAGTGACATCCTGCTCCCAACTGCAACTGGGGTGTATAAGCGCTCACAGGGTTGTGATCTTCACTTGTCTCATAAAAGAGCCCAGAATAAAACATGCAGAGAGATGTCTGAGTGAGACCACTTCAGCACAGGATGTCCCTCTCAAACTTTCTTGTGACTGTCTGTACATTTTGTTTACTGCCGCCTCCGCTGTGGCGAAGTGCTCGACCTTACGCCGTCTCCGTCCGCATTCATGTGGATACACTAAATAAGGGACTGTGTTTTCTATCGAATAATGCACATCGTCGGAGGCAGCCGTGCAGCTCAGTGGCTCTGATTACTGCCACCTGACAGCCACCTACTGTACCCAGTCTCCACTCGCACCTCACTAAAAAGCCATACAGCTGGCTTGTGTGTGGGTGTTTGCGTGTCACAGTATATCACCGAAATGGGGAGAGGCTGAGAAATATGACTCATCTGACTCTCTGGACCTTGGGGAAGGGAAGAGGCGGGGGGGTTGCTGACTCACAGGAAACTGATATCAAATACTGTCATTGAAGAACTGTGCAAATATGAAAGATCGACCGATCTGCTGATTTCTGCTTTTTTTTTTTGGGTCTGTCTGTTTTTCCGTCACTCCCTCTTGCTCTTTCCATGTCTCAATGTCACTCTGTCTCTGTGTCCCAGAGATGACAACTTCTCAGACACTCTGAGTCAGAAGGCTGACAGCGAGGCCAGCAGCGGCCACGCTGGAGAGGACAAATGCCTGGGGAAAGACATCGGCTCGCCCTCTGACACCAGGATCTCTGAGGCCTATATCACCAGGTTGGTCTTCACACGGCTGTGAAGCGGCGCGTTGTTGCGCTGCAATATATATAAACGGTTTATCTCAGGGACCTCAAATTAGGAATCTGCCATTTAAACAAATAGGTGCATTCTCTAAACAAGTCACACAGGTTTTGCTGTTTCTAAACACCTGATGTTCTCTGGTGTATTTCCCAGTAAAACTCCCTAGTGTATTGAAAATGGTCAGTTTTCTGTGTTTAGCACAATAAGTTAAAAACAAAAGAGCACCATCATGAGAAACATGTGCATCACTGTTCTGTGAATGTTTTCATAACTGTCCATTATAAATGTTGAGTGTTTATAATTTCTTACTGCACTCAAAAATGCAGTAGAAATCAAGACTCATTGTCTTCATCATGCATCCCACCGTGTTAAGTAGTGCCAGTCCTCCTGTCACCATAGTGACCACAACACATCTTGGACTTCACATTGGCTCCATCTAATGAGACGGCCAATCCAATAACGACTGACATGTCTGGAGCAACTTCAGTGTTGCATCATCCAAGACGCTTGACACCGCTTCAGTTGTGAATACCAGCACTCAAACGCCAGGCACTGGGAAAATGAACACACTTTAAATATGGAGATTGGGAAATATCCTTGTTCCCAACCTTTCACTTCAATGCAAGCTCACAGCGAGGGTGGTTGAACGTGCGTGTATCTGATTTCCTGTAATACGAACAAGGCTGTAGGAAGCAGGAGAGACCTGTACACAGTGTGCAGACCTCATTGTTACGTACGCCGCCTCCTGTCGGTCTGTGTCCTCAGCTCCCCTCTCCGCTGACTTTCCTCTGGAGAAATCCGCCTCTCCTCCCACTACTATTTTATAATGACATGGTATGAGTTTTCTATACCCGGCTGGTATCAACCGGTCACACAAACGCACACGGAGAGGAGACGCACACATATCCAGTCACACCTCCAGACGTTTTGGCAGCGTCTGTCGGCTGGTGACGAGCCAGGATATTTGTCTCCCGCTCTCCTCTTCGTTGCTGCATTTCTGGTGGTGAAGTGGGCGACCTTGAAGCGTCCGTTAGCGGCTCGTGCCAAGCACATGAGCAAATGCTGTTTTATTCCGAGTCACACTCGCTCCCTCTACTTCACTGTCGAAATGTGATGATTCATACTAAATGCCATATTTACACCACCGGAGGAATTTGTATGCGGGTGGAGAATACACGCGAATGACTCATCTGTTTCACATCAGCATTAATGAAGCTCCTCTACAACACACTCTGCCCGTCACCAGCTCCCCGGTGACCCCCACCTCTCTCTCCATCTCCCTTCTACCCCCACACTCACTTTTCTGCTCTACTATTCAGACAATCCTCATATGTGTTGAATCATTTATATCCCAAGCTTTATTTAGATATTTTCCTCTCCCGGTGTTCTCAATCAACAACACACTCGCCAGACTCTTGTAGAGTTTGGCTTCACCCTCAAAGCGAGTGTCGGTAAACAAGACGGCTGAATTAGTGGAGAGGATGCACATCCGTGGGATCAGACCAAGTATTAGAGTCGGTCTGTTATGGTGGAGGGGAACTCCTGGAATTCCTTGTAATGTGCATCATCATCATTATTATTATTATTATTATTAGCAGGGGCCATAGAAACAAAGGGTGAGCTGTCAGTGTGGTGACCGCTCACAGACTAAGTTGCAGTGCCTGTTGTTGTACACTGTGTCCCAGAGGCACACAGGTGTTATGAATGTAGACTGCTCCCCCTGCTGGTTGTCAGTGGTTCCTGCAGTTGTTTACGAATCCAGATTTCTCACTGCAGTCAGAAAAAAGAATATATTTTTCTCTCACCAGACGTACCAACGCCGCTCCACCAATGAGTCTTTCACTATAATCAGTAGCTGTTAGTGTGCTGTCGAGAAGCTTTTTGTGTGCAAATTATAATTCAAATGTTTTACATTGTGTTACATTTAGATTATAATTTTTTGCAGCGTTTCAGCCGGTTCATGTTTCAGAGTGTTACGTAAGAGCACAGGGCGGTTTGGATTGATGTGACACTTTCTAATTAATGTAGAGGCTGGCCGGTTTTTGAGGCTTTGCACGAAGAGTTGCAATTACATTCTTTGAGACCCTCGCGGCCCTTAATATCTGCACTCATTATTGTTTTTAGTTTAGCTGCCTGTAAATCTTAATGATAATGGCTCAGGCAGCGTTCATTAGGCAAATGAAGCCATTTGCTCCGGAGAAGTGATTAAAGGAAGAGTACTTTACTGCTTGTGCATCATCACAAAGGACCAATAATGCAGCATTAAAATAGTTAATCTGGCAGGTATCAGCCTTCAGACGTTATTGACGTGTTATTTCAAGTTGTCTCCATTTCAGAAAACTGAAAAAAGGGACATCATATTAACATATTTGAAGTTTCTTTTTTACCTTAAATGTGATGTTATGTAAGAAATATTGGGTAACTATATTATTAGATTCTCTTAATGAAGGGCTTTGCTACCAGTTATGCTTACTTAAATGTTTAGTCATCTTGCTGCTAGACTGAAAGTGATGCAGAAGAGAGCCTATTGGAGCCATATACTGAGGAGGATGGGGCGCTGTATTGGTCTTACTGTGGCAAAACATTGTGCATAACTTATAGCGTGTGTATGGTGCTGTGCTGTCCAGGTTCAGATAGAGGACATCTGCACTCCTACACTGATGATTGTTTTGTTTTTGTCCAGCAGTGGAACATGTTTGATGAGTTTGCAGGATGACTGTCAGACAGCCCTTTCTTTAAGCTAAAAGGTTTGGGGGGATGCAAAGTGGCACAATAGCTGTAATTTAAAAAGACAAGCTGCTTAACTCAAAGTGCAATGTTTAGGTAGAAGATAAAAGATGGAAGTTGGGAGTAATACATTATTTGTTGTTTCCTCTGTTGTGTCCCAGCAGGCACAAGAAAAGATCAGAGCCGCCATCCCGGCGGCCCCCTGCCCGCCCCAATGATGTCCACTGCATGGTGCATCCCTCCCAGCATGGTCACGGAGGACATGTGGGCCCCCCAGAGATGGGCTCCCCAGTTATAGGCCACTTCAGTCCGCGGGACATGCTGCGGAGCCGCAACCACATGCCCATGGACAGCCCAGAACACCGCCGCCGCACCGGCCACGGCAGTCTGACTAACATCAGCCGCAACGAGTCGCTGAAGAAGATTGAGAGCCCCCCGATCCGCCGCTCGACCTCCTCGGGCCAGTACACGGGCTTCACTGAGGCCCACCACCACCACCACCACCACCACGGCGGCAAGTCCCTGGATCCGGAGACCATCGCACAGGTCAGCGCGGGACGAGCAGCGACCCGACCGCAGCTCCCTCCACCATCAAAACCCTGCCCCGCCCTGTAAAAACATAGTTAGTCCCTGTCCTCTGCTTCCTCTGGCTGCTACTGTGTCCGTGTGCTAAATACACGCAAAAGACTAGCTTCACAGGCAGAGAGCAGGGAGCACAGCTCGACACCTGGACTCATTGCATGTGTAGTCTTGTAGTCTTGTAGTCTTGATTGAGAGAATACTAGGGATGCACCGATACCGGTATCGGTATCGGGGGTCGATACTGCGTTAAAATACTCGTACTCGTATCGATTTAAATTGTCGATACCAAGAACCGATACCACTCAACAGTATTTCGCTACAACAAACTGGTCGCGCTTTGTGGAGAAAAAGATTTGTTGTCCTACCTGACTTCAACGTCTAGGGCAGGGGTCGGCAACCCGTGATCCAGAGCCGCATCCGGCTCTTTCGTCGCTCTCTTGCAGCTCTTGCAGCAAGGTGTGTAGAGTAATGTGCGTTCACACCCAACGCGACGCAAATTACTGCCGTCCCGCCGGTTTGAATCAAACTGTTGCTGGTCCACCTGAAGTAGCGCTGGCAGCGGCCTCATTCAGACGCTGTTGTGCGGCTACGGATGATATTATTGTAGCCGAGTGTCTGTTGTGTGTCTATATTTGTAATTCTAATAAAATGAAAACACGCTCCAGGGTAACTTGAACCACTTTTTTTATCTCCTTCACACACGTATATCCCACAATTCCACTCTTTTCCTTTCCGTTTCTCCCTCCACAATAAAAGCACCGGAAACATAACTTGGAACACAGCTTCCTATATAATTGCTCGATCCCTAATATTATCGCTTACATTATGAACCCGGACACGGGGGCGTTTTATGGTTCGACATTAGAGGTACTTCCACAAGAAGTTTAAAGCTTGGGATAGCCTTCTGTTAATTTTGTACTATAGGCTTGACATAATCTGCAGAGGATAAAATAAAATCTGCCTCCAAATTAATTGCACTTTCATGGAGACCAAATCTAAGAAGTATCGGTACTCGGTATCGGCAAGTACACAAATAAAAATACTCGTACTCGTATCGGTTTGTAAAAAATGGTATCGTTGCATCCCTAGAGAATACCAAAAAACACTGACAATAGTGAAAAAAAAAAGAACTCCGACAAAATATATCAATGTTAATTTTTTGTTCAAGCAGACATCCATTTTTGCATCACTGCGGATATGAATATATCGTATATAATACTAAAGCCTCCGCTTGATTAGAAAGCAGAGGTCACAGAGGCTGTCTGTCTGCCTACTGGAGCACGCTCAGATGGACATATCTTGTCATCTCTGCATCTCCTGCGCGATCCAAAGTCATTAGCATGCAGAGGGAGAGGTGCCTGTGCGAAGTAATCTCTCTACTTACTCTGCATGTATAATGCATGCTTGGTGTTTTCTTAAAAAGACTGTCACTGTGGTCCTCTGTTAACATCGCTTTTTGTGTTTTTCCGAACATGCCGTACTCTACCTTCTCCATCGCTCCTCTTTGCTGTTCATATAACCTCTTGTTTCTGTCTCCCTCTTACCTTCTCTTTTAGTTTTCTCTCTTTTTTTTATTCCAACCCTCCCGTCTGTCACTCATCGCTCTGTCCAGGGTTATAATCGTCCCACTCTCTCTTATGCTTACTCTCTCTGTCTCCTGCAGGACATAGAAGAAACTATGAACACTGCTCTGAATGAGCTGCGTGAGCTGGAGCGTCAGAGCTCAGCTAAGCACGCCCCCGACGTGGTGCTAGACACCCTTGAGCAGCGGCAGACCTCCGGCGGTAGCGGCGGAGGTCCCACGCCGGCCAGCTCCAGCGAGTCCCTCAGCCCCATCCACGGCATCATGCTGAGGTCCACCGCCAACACTGAGCCGCCCATCCGCCGCAGCACCAGCTCCTCCAGCGATACCATGAGCACCTTCAAGCCTCTGGTCGCACCCCGCATGGGGGTGCAACTCAAACCCCCCGCCTTGAGGCCCAAGCCCATGCTCCTGCCCAGGTCCAACCAGGCCTCCCAGCCTCCAGCGACATCTGCTCAGGACCCTCTGGACAAGTCCTGCACCATGTAACTCTGGGAAGGGAACTAGAGATGTAAAACAAAAACAATGAATTTCCAGGAGGCTGCAAAAATGCTCCCAGTGTCTAGTCTTCATAGCTATACAACATGTAGGAGCGGTACAGCGGTGACAGATTTGTCGGCCGGACAAATCTTCTGTCTCAATAGCGTGTTAATATGCTTAGTTTAATATGATCTAACAAATGTCTTCTTTCTTCTTTTAAAAAAAAAAAAAAAAAAAGAAATTCAAACAACAAATCACAAAGGCTTCCTTCAAGGTTTTAGAAAAATGTACACTAGTTAGTTTAGTTTACGGACATTCGTGAGCCGTGTAACTTTGAGAAAAACCCGCGCTGCATGTCGCTCCACTGTTTAACCACTGAACCTGAACGGGAGCTGGACGAGAACCGTAGAGACCAGAGGGGCTTTCTCTCTCACAGAACTAAAAGATGTACTTTTCTTCTTTTTCTTACGTATGAGGGCCATTGAAGGTGTTGTGAACTGGTTGTAAGGCCTTATCAAATTTGAGACGTAATTGATTTCACATGTTAAAATATTACAAAGGTGCTGTGACTACCTGTACAGAAACGGTTTGAAGGTCGGACTGATTAGGGGCCTGGAGAGGCCTCAACATCTGACGATACTTTGTAATAGATAATAGAAGTGATTAGCAGCGTGCTTTCTTCACTAGCGTGTAAACTCTGCAACTTTCTTTAGCAAGGCAAATGTACAAAGATCACCTCTGTGCTGGATTCACTCAAATTAATTTGAACATGCTTCCACATTGCCTGGAACAAGATATGACAATTGGATAAAACCACTATTTCATTATGAACTTTGTTTGCATTTGATGCATTCTTGACTTCCTGCATCAATAACTCACGATGCAGGCGTAACGTATGCCTCACAATAACGTATGCCTTTGCATCTGTATAAGAAATGGTGGAGCAGTGTGAAAAAAATGACCAATCATTTCCTACCTACAGTATATACGACACATAATGCGATATTACACGGCGCGAAAGACACGCCACAGCTTCTATTTCCGCTTTGCTTGACTCGATCTACCCACAAACACAACTGTACAAGTTAAAGGCATGGATGTGACCCCTCCATATATGATGTAGACATATTTCATGTTAACTCAGAGCGGCGCCCTGTAGGAGTGCTGCCGGTAGCCATGGACCTAATGACTGTTAGTGTGAAAGCCTCCTTAACGTGTCCACCCTGCTCCCTGTGCGTCTCTGAGAGCAGCAGCTCGCTCCGTGTCCCTCCAGCCCGTTTCATGATCCGGTGAGAAAGTCAGTCATGTGGCTTTTTTTTTTGTATTGCCTGATATCGAAGGCTTTTCTCCGTAGACGATGACGCCTCTAAATGCTCGACATGTGGCAAAGAACTGGAGGAAGTCTCTGTGAAAAACAGCTTGTGCGTGTGCAGGTCGAGTAATACTTTGAAATGCAATAGCCCCATAAAGTGTATGTGCCAGAGTTCCAATCATGTGACTGCACCCCTCACTGTGTCTTTTTCCAAAATAGCGTCAGTACTGTAGAAGTAACAGAAGCGGTGCATGTCCTGGGAGAGTTTGGCTATAACAACACACAGAAAAGACTTGGTTTGCGATGAATGAGCAATGCTCTCTAACAGCCGGTTTACACTATATTTGACTTGACAGATATTGTGTGTGTATAATAGTCAAAAGATGATTAATTTCTGAATTACTAACTTACATTATTTTTGTAATATTTTTTTGTGGTATTTCTGGGTAGAAGTGACTTAGAAAGAATGATGTAGAATAAATATCCAGAGATGCAGTATAAATCCAGTTGTAAAAAAACAAAACAAGAAGTGCTTTTGTCACTGTTACGTCATCATCAGTAGGACTCGTTACACCGGCTTTAAGCTACTCTGTGGTGTTGCGTACATCTGTAGTATGTACTTGTGAAAGTGCCTTTGAAAATGTTTTAGAGGAACTTCAGACATTCTGTACTGTTTCATTTTCATGACAGATGCTGTGTTGTTGTTTTTGAGAAGATGCAGTGCAGGAAGAACATGAATAAGTAACGATGCCATTTTCCAAACAGTTATATGACGGAATGAATAATAAATAAACAGCTTACCCATAGTGACATTGCACTTTTATGTATATAACTGTATATATATATATGGCATGTGACATAACATTTAGAGTTCTTTGAGGGCTTATACCTCCAAGGATTTCTTTCTAATAAAGGAAATAGTTTGTCGAGTCTGAGGTCGGGCTTTTTTACCCAATTTTCATATTGAGTAACTTCAACTTTTGTGAATATAAAAATAAATACTTTACAAGTAAGTCTTAAATTTATAAATAAGACTTACTATATATCTATCTCTAACAATGCTAAAAACATGTAACTACTCATGCAGAGTAGGCCATTACACATATTATAGATAATTTTACTAGTAAAATGCCCTACTAGCTACTTCATATATTGTTGGGTAATTTAATCTACTAAAATCATACGCATGTTCTGTATGTTAAATCTAATAATGCAAAGTAACTAATAGCTGTCAGAAAAATAAAGTGGAGTTCAGTCTGTGAAACCATAAAGGACCAAAGTACAGAGAAGAGACGCGTTTAACGGTTATAGTCGGATCTTTTTTTTCAAATGAGAAGTCAAAAAGCTCAAGATTTTCTGATAAATCTATCAACTGTTAAAATGGCCAGCCTCAAGAGAGCATAAATTACATGAGTACACCATAGTGACCACATAATAACCAATATAATGTGGGGCTAAAGGTTCATCATTCAACACGATTCAGTATGCAAATATTAAGGGAACATGGATTGATGGAGAAGAGGTTTTAGATTCCATCCTTTATCATGATGTACGGAAAAAAAGGATTCTCCCAAGGACATGATTTTGAGTGAAGAAAAAACAAACTAAGTCATGATAATGATTAAACAGTTTCCCAACCAGCATTAACTGGGTGTACGCAACAGTAGCAATGCTTCGTTTCTGCCACACTTGCACTTGCTTTTTCATGAATCCAGTCGGCTCTGATTCTCTATGTGCTGCTTTCTGCTATGTGTGGGAGCTTGACGGGGATTTGGTGCTCCCCGGTTCTAGCTGTGGCCTCCGCTCCGCCTGCAGGAGTAAGAGTGGCTCCCTGTGGGCTCCAGGCTGCAGTGTGGGTCCTCAATGCCATCTGCTGATAACAGAGAAGAGAGAGCCCATTGTTTTGAACACTGCAGCTGGACCGAGGCTCGGCGTGAAACGATAACAATAGGAAAAACTAAAATACTGCACTATTAAATGTTATCCCATTTTTGATACAGGTGACAGAATCCGAGAGAGAGCTGGTGGTATTTGGGGAAATAAAAAAAACTGTTTACCTCAGCAACTCCAAACTTTCTCTCCCAAACGTGAATGCTCCGCTGCAGCTTCTTGTGTTTGTCCTTCACGTGCATGTACTCTGTGATATCTGGAGCCTGATAGTCTGACATCTGGCGGCGCAAGTGTTGGTTGAGGGCCTCCGCCTTTAAACGCTCCTGAAGTGGTGGGAGATTAAGTAGAAGGAATGAAATACACAAACTGAATTACTTTAAAGAGTGTAGTTGAAAGAGAGAGAATCTAAGTTTTAATTGATTCATGCATTTGGTTGCCCACATTGAACTTTAAGTTTTAATCATTTTTGGACGAATGACAAACCTCCTCAGCGTGCTGTATCTTCGCCTCAATTTTTTCCAGCAACTGCTTCCTGTTGGTGATGTCATTGCTCAGCTCTGTGGCCTCCAATGTCACACTCTGCAGCTTCTCCTGTTGACACATTCACAAACAAAAGGCGGTTTCGTACATCCATCCATTTTTATCCGCTTATCCGGGGTCGGGTCGCGGTGGCAGCAGGTCCAGCAGGCTGACCCAGGCTCTCCTCTCACCCGCAACATCTACCAGCTCATTCTGGGGGATCCCGAGGCGTTATAATATGGGAGATATAATCCCTTCAGCGTGTCCTGGATCTTCCCCGGGGCCTCCTTCCTTTGTACATCCACACCAAATTAAAAAACGGAAAAAAGTATCTCTCTCTCACGCACACATTTCTTAGAGTTACCTTGTGTCTACCGAGGATACGTAGCACTTTCAAATTATTGACTTGAAGTTCATCCAAGTTTTGGTCAATTCTCTGCTCATTGTATCCCTGGAAAATGTCCTAGAACAACACACAGTACCATACATTGTGACATTCACCGAACTCTTGCATAGCAGTCTGACAAACTACGATCAACTGACAATCTATTGAGATATAATATTAAAAAGGAATGCTCTACCTCGTACTCAGCTTTTCCCATCTCTTTCTTCTGTTGAAGCTGCTGCTGGAGCTTCTTCTCGTGGGCCTTCAGTGTCTGATTCTTCAGAATTAACTTCTCCAACTGGGTGACCTGTTTGTGAGCAGAGCAGACAAAGAGAGGGCAATGGTGAATATGGGTAGGGGTTGCAAGAATACTATTGTTAAATTCAGGGGCGTTTCTAGGATTGAAAGAAAGGGGGGGCTTAGCCCCTAAGGATGCTGAATGTTTGCAATTTTTTTTGGGCTCATTTGGGGCTGCGGATATCCATTGTTTCAGACAGTTCATAGATTGGTTCAATCAGAAAGAGTGTGATTTTTCTCTGTATCTTTGCTTGCATTCATTCAGTATAAGATAACAGAAGAGACAGAATTTCAGGGTCATTGTGAAATTTGACAACACAAATATGAACTTTTCTCAAATAGAGAGAAATAATTTTCCTGCTTGTAAAGGAAAGACGGATATACTAGTTTTCATATCCGCGTCACTCCCAAATCCTAATTCTTAAAGGGACCACACACAATAGATGGAGAATGGACCTGCCAGTGTCAACTTCTGAGTTTGTGAACTGAGTTTGTGAACGGGTGAACAAACATGTGTAAAACAATAGTTTAATTTAAAAAGAAAAAATTAAAATAAAATATATATTAAAAATCCCAATAATTATTTGGGGTGGCTGAAGAACATTTTAGGGGGGCTTCAGCCCCCCTAAAACAGGCCTAACGACGCCCCTGGTTAAATTCAAAACTATATGGAGCTTTATTGGTGTCAAAGTTTCAATAACTATATGACCAAAGCATCAGAATCCAAAAGTTCATAACAGGATATATGACATCACCTTAGTTTTTCTGCAGTATGAGTATAAAACAACTGTTGACTTACACATCAGACAGTCCAAAAAACTGGAATATTTTCACCTTTGACTTGTCTTGGATGTACTGAAGCACCTTCTCAGGCTCCTTCATTTCCAACCTGTTGTCCTTCGTAGTTTTGAGCAGTTTGCTTTCAAACTTCTTCTTAGCGTTCCTGATTTCTGCAAGACGCAATTCTGCTTCTTTCAGAGAGGCCTGGAGAGACAAGCAGAATCAAAGAGGGAAAAACAACTCTGCAAGTGTGCGTTTGTTTTAGATTTTTTTGTGTGAGGGTATGTTGTAACCTTGTAGTTGTCCTGAATTCTCTCATATCTCTGTCGGACTTTCTCCTGGTCTTGCCGCGTCTCCATTACTTCTCTCTGTGCCACATACAGTTTTTGTTCCAAGGTCAGCAGCTGGGGGGGTTCTGATATGTTGGAGCGGGACCTCCGCCCACGAACCTGATAAGACACACACACATCAAAATATGTGGGGCTTTCAGGAGTACAGTGCAGAGAGGTCATCTGTCCATGCAACAGAATTTGCATTGAATATTTTGGCAGGCTACAAAATAACATCCTGTGCTGGTTGTTTATTTAATTTGTAATCCTGTTATGTGACTTGGAGCCAGAATACATTACATTACATTTAGCTGACGCTTTTATCCAAAGCGACTTAAATGATATACAGTAGACCGTAGACACAGCAACGGTGAGCAATGAGGGTTAAGTGTCTTGCTCAAGGACACAACGAACCACCGACCTTCTGATTGAAAGACCGACTTGCTAACCACTGAGCCACAGTCGCCCCAGAATACATAATTGAAACTTGAAAAAAGTGTAGCTCTTTATCTACATACTGTATTTCTGTTTATGCAGTATGAGCATGTTCTGCCCTCCCGTTGCTGCCCATTCCTTTTCAGTGTTTTGTATGCATCATAACACAAACAACCTGGGGCCTGTTGCACAAAAGTAGAATTAAGACATCCGGGATAAATGACTCAGCTGAGCTCAATGAAGCCAAAACATGTGCGTCCAGGCTTAATTGGTTGCACAAAGACCAAGCCAGGATGAGCAGACACGGATTCATTAAGCCAGGTGAAACCAATCCTGGATAGGTGCGCGCTCACGGCTCACTCAAATAGACCCCGCCACAGATCACAGATTAACTGATTTACCATGGCAACTAGAGCCGCGTACTTTTCCCCGTCGGAAGCACAAATCCTCATGGAGGCATACGAGGAGGTAAAAGATATAATTAAGAAGAAAGGCAACACCGCCACAGTGATAAAGCAAAGAGAAAAAGCGTGGCAAAGTATTGCAGACCGCCTGAATGCGTAAGTAGTGCACAATTACACACTCACCGCTCCGCTGAAACATCACAATTACAATTCAAATATTTAATTCACATCTCCAAAAATGCAGTTGTACTGTAATTATGAAACGGTTAAATTTTTAATTGAAATGCACTGCAGATATGATTGAAATTGTGTAAAGTAACTCCATCACACTGTATAAAGCTATGATAAATTATTATTAAAGCCTTACATTATTATTTAACGTTACTACGCTCAGTACGGTTTAATCTTAGCCGTTGTACTCTGCTTCTTATGTTGTCCACTGTTTTTTTTTGTGTTTCTCCTGCTTTCATTAATGTAAAGCTGCTTTGACAGAATGAAACAATTGTGAAAAGTGCTATATAAATAAAATTGAATAAATAGATGAGCTATAATAATAATCACTTTAATTTATATAGCGCCTTTCAAAGGACCCAAGGTCGGTTGCTCACTGCACTGCAAAAATGTCTTTCTTACTTAGTATTTTTGTCTTGTTTTCAGTTAAAAAAAAATATCTAAACAAAATCTTAAATATTTTCTTGAGCAAAATTACCTAGGAAAATAAGCAAAATAATCTGCCAGTGAAACGAGAACTTTTCTAAAATTAAGTGTTTATGGAAAAAGTAAACTTATTTCAAGAGAATTTTTATTATATTGACAGATTTTTTATTTGTTTGCTTGTTTTAAGCACACATTTACTTAAAGTTTATATTTTTTGTCTAAACTATACTTATTTTGCTAGGTCATTTAGCAAATCAAGAAAATACATCTTTATTTAAGTTTTTTATTTTTTTTTTGATATTTTTACTGAAAACAAGACAAAAATACCAAGTAATTTTTTTTTCAGGCGAGAAAGGGTCTTCAGGGACCGGTTGGACCCACTGGCCTTCCCTGATGACCATCTATATGAAAGATACAGGTTTTCTGCAGATGGCATCAGGTATCTATGCAGACTACTGGGTCCCAGGATTAAGCACCGCACTGCACGGAGCCATGCACTGAGTGTGGAGCAAATGGTTTGTGTGGCCTTGCGCTTTTTTGCTAGTGGAGCCTTCCTGTACTCAGTGGGGGATGCAGAACAGCTGAACAAGGCCACAATTTGCCGCACAATAAGGAGTGTGTGTCTGGCTATCAAAGCATTAGCAGATGTCTTCATCTCCTTCCCTGGCCACAGAAGACTCTGTGACATCAAAGAGGAGTTCTATAGGATTGCAGGTAAGAGGATCTACAAATTACAGGACAACTGTTAACACATAGTAGGATACTCATTACTTTGTGTGACAGGTTTCCCCAATGTCATTGGTGCAGTGGACTGCACACACATAAGGATAAAAGCCCCCTCAGGTGCCCATGAGGCCGATTTTGTGAATAGGAAATCCTTTCACAGCATTAATGTTCAGGTGAACATAACTTTTTGATATTGTCCATTGACGAACACTCTGCATTGCCAGTGATGTGCATTGATTGGTGTAATATTCCTCATCTTATGATTTCAGATGGTCTGCAATGCTGACTGTGTGATCAGCAATGTTGTGGCAAAATGGCCTGGCTCAGTCCATGACTCCAGAATCTTTCGGGCCTCTGAAATCTATCAGTGCCTATCACAAGGTAAGCCACACAACCCCTATTTATAACCATCATGGCTGTGTCAAGAATATCACTGTGTTTATGAGGTGGTAATGATGAGATTTTGTGTTGACAGGTGAATTCTCTGGTGTGTTGCTGGGATACAGGGGGTATGGCTGCCAGCCTTTTCTCCTGACACCTTTCACAGACCCCCAGGAAGCACAGCAGGCCTACAACCATGCCCATGCCAGGACCAGGGCCAGAGTTGAAATGACCTTTGGCCTCCTGAAGGCACGCTTTCACTGCCTTCACAAATTAAGGGAAGGAGAGGGCCCCCAGAGTGCCACCAGCCATGGACTGGGACAATCCGGCAATCTTCCCTGATGACGACAGTGGTCGGCTGCTGAGGGACCAATATGTGTTGAATTATTTTAGTTAGTATGTGTGCTTTCAATTTTGGTTAAATATGTCCTGCGGTGGCAGAGGAATTTGGTTTTTTTTGGGTTCGTTTTTTTACGAATTTGGCCTCTTATGATGTTTGTGCGGTATACTGTGTGTAATACAAGGCTGCAGGGAGGCTACTGCATCCATTCATTTGTCTGTTCAGTTGATGTGTATGGATTTGTCCTGCATTTATTTTAGTGTGCAGACATGCAGGGTGTGTTATATACAGACCTTTGAATGTGTATGTATCATTTTGTATAATATGCTTGGATTCTGTGCTTTCCATCTTGTAGAGTCACTGTGACTTCAGTTTCGAAAGGAGCTGATGGTTTACCTGCTTTGTTTTGTCCTTATTCAATAAAGGAACATAATGTTACACATTGTGTTTTTATATTCATATGGAATGTGTATTTGTTTATATGACAGAGTACTAGGGCCACACTGAAGAAAAAGGATAAAGTCATACATTTATGAGGCTTGTTCTTTCTGCAGAAAAGCTACATATTGTTTTTACAGTTTTGATACTTATGACAATGTGATACTTAATATTCTGGCACATCAGCATGTCTTTGTTTATGAAACCATACTGAAGTACAATTTCACGAAATGCCCCACATCTGTCATTTTAACAACTGTCCTCCTTTAAAACTGGTTACAATATTATGACTTGTCTTTTTTTTCCCTCTGTGGCCCTAATATTCTATCATTTTATATATAGCCTTATAGTCTATGGGAAACTGTAAATTATCTAATGATAGCAACATCATCTAAAAATCATTTTTTATCCAAAATCATTGAAATTAATGATCACAAACGTTTAAATAATGACAGTGGGTCTAGTTATATGTGATAACAATGTATAGTGAGCAGTGAAATAACTATTGGTTTCCATTTGTGGTGACTGCTGACTGACATTAGGGATGAGATTAAATAGATCCTGGAATTTAGCCTGGTCTGGAGCAGGCTAGCTCCACAGAATAAATCTCCATGGTAATTTATACCATAACATATCCTCCTGCCCCCTATCCATCTTTAGTGCAACCGGATTACGGATCAATTGAGCCAGGATCACCAAGATATCCTGGCTTAATCCCTTATCCTAGTTTTGTGCAACAGGCCCCTGGTCTTGTCACTGGGTGCACTTACCCCACCCTCTAGGTTGGAGGCTCCTGCTGCCCCCGGACCGTCTCCCCCAGCATAGGCCACCAGGTCCCGAGGATCAATGCGACCGATGAACCGCTCAAACATGTCGATCTCTGCCAGAAGGGCTGCGTTGGAACATCTTGGGTGGGAGTGAACATCAACAACTTCAAAATCGGATAAAGAAAAGGTTTGAAGCTGAAAAGTGAACCTAACACACAAATGTCAACTTTTAAACTTATTCACTCACCTCTGTCACATTTTCGAAGGAAACAGGAGCTCACCTTATTGTGTAACAGTTAGTTGGTACAGTTAATATTAAAACTCAAAAGACCTCCAAAAATTTGCTGAAGTACTTTTCAACCTGTCACATTGCTGGTCATGTGACCTAGCTTCATTTAAACGATGATGCTCTACCTAATGGCTCTAGGATCTAGTTAGTTGTGCTTTAACTAGTAGCGTATATCTCTTACTTAGCTAGCTATATACTGCTCGTTTACCATATTGCTCAACAGAACTAGTGTCAGCAGTTTGTTGTTTAGCGTTAGCATTTAGCACAATAGCTAACGAAGCAGTCTTTAAGTGAAAACACACTTTACGGCTGAGCGACAGACGGTTGTGAGTATTTCTTTTCCTTACTTCAGTTTTTCGACTTGGTCGTGGAGGAGTTCTTGTTGTTCTTCTGGGACTTCTTTCCTTTTTTCTTCCGCCAACGAAAGCTCATCCTCCATGGTTGCTAAGGTAAACTGAAACTCTTACTGCGGTTGCTAGGGCTCGTGTTGCCTTCACGTGCTGTGGTACCTTTGTAAAGCAGCATGTGTTGCCTTCATGTGCTACGTAAACAATGATTTCAATCACCACATCCTCTCGCCTTTTGTTAATTTGATGACTGTATGTGCGCTATTGTATATAAATGTAGCTTATAACAATCCAACTGAAACGTCGGCGTAAACTGTCAATACTAATTAAAACGAAAAAATCCCAGCTTCCCCCCCCCCTCCCCCTCGACTCGTTTTTAAGTTTCAGTTTCATTTCGCTGTCTTTGGGCGTAGCTCTTTCTGCGAGCAGAGTCCGCTCTGCCTCGACAACAGCAGCCCGAGTTGGCTTTGAGCGCAACTCCTTCCAGGATGACTTCAGTCATCTCCAAGTTTGTCACCGCGACCCTGTGCGACCACCAGGGCTGTTTGGACTTCAAGCGGCTGGACGAGAAGATCGCACAGAATTTCACTGTCGCGAAAACGGTCCTCCGGGCCGTCCTCTTCGACGACGCTAAGGTCGCCATCCAGCCAGGCCGGCAGAATGCCGTCGGAGGACAAATACTCAGCCAGGACAGTCTGCTGGTGGCGAAGACCAGCCTGCGGATATGTCAGAAACCCGGAGAGTGTGCGCAGTGCGACGGGTTACACCTGTGCAGGTATTACGTGTGCGGAGACTGCACGTTCGGGTGAGTTATAAACACAATGGGGAATAGTTGTTAAAGTTTAAAGACTTTATGTTTAAAGGCCACACTCCCGTATGAATAAGTACGCCAAATAAACTGTTCAGGAAGAAAGGCCGCGATAGGAGCAGGACACAAAGACGTTTTAAACTTTAAAGCCACGCACGCACGCGCACACTCACACAGGTGTTTTCGCTTTCCTGATTAACGTGAGGCATCTTTCCTCGAGACTGTCTTGACGTGGACTCGCTCTCCTGACAGTTTTGTTTCTTTGTCTTCTCACTGGCTCAGTGAGTTTGGTTGGCATTGGCTTCTTTTGTATGTCTATTGCCTGTTACATTTAAAGAAAGATGTCAATACAAGGGTTCATATGGTATGGAAAACCTGGAAAAGTCATGGTATTGTAAAATGGTTATTTCCAGGCCTGGAAAAGTCCTTGAAAAAAATGAAATCCCAAAAGTTTTCGAAAAGGCATGGAAACTTGTTATATTCATATGTTCATGTCGTTCATTGACGCTGAGTTTGAAATAATGTATATGCTTTTAAAAGAAAGACGCTCAAAATATGATACATGTTTATTCTTTTAATCAAACTATTGTCTCTCATTCATTTGTCATTTAAGGAATACTGTATGCTTTGGAATCCGCATTGTTAGTTTTAAATACTAAGTCATGGAAATCCATTGGTCAAAATGTGTATGAACCCTGCAAAATAAACAGGACACGGTGACGTTTATATTAAGTGTGAGGAAAGGCGTCACAGAGCTTTACGGTCTATTCGGGCCTTCAAACTTGCTTAGCCTCCATTAAGTGTAATTCCTTTATTGGACCATAAGATGGCAGTAATGCACATCATATTATGACCCTGAATAACCTACTCTTCAGTACTGTAAGTAAACTATTACAAAGCAGTGTGTGCAGAGTGCTGCCTTTTATATAACCTTGTGGACTGAAGTGGGTTATGGCCCACATTTCACTTTTAAGTTTAATTAAATAACCTGAAATAACTCAAATGTTTAACTTTCAAAACTCTCCATATTTACAGAAACCAAATGGATATGTGTATTTGTTCAGTGGTTAATAAACTTGTACCGTTCACTGACATTATATTTTATATTTTTCAGACTCAAGTGTAAAAGTCCCCATAGTCTGGCTTATCCATACAACGCAGAGATTTTGAAACGAAATGGGCTTCACGATTTGACAAAGAAACAGCTGTTCCAGCTGTTACTGCAGAATGATCCTTATCTGCTTCCTGAGGTAGGTTGCACTGGTAACAGTGGGAGACAGAGGTGGACGTTCACAAACTCTTGATGCTGTGTAAAAAGTGATGCACAGTTCTGAAGGAAGTGTCAAACATTTTGTCGTAATGATATGTACACCCTTCTAGATCTGCTCACACTACAACAAGGGAAATGGTCTGCACGGCTCCTGCAAGTTCACCACCTTGTGCACCAAGCTTCACGTCTGCCAGCACTTTCTCCACGGTGACTGCAAGTTTGGCCCGTCGTGTAAGAGATCCCACAATGTTAACATGCAAGAAACAAAGGTTCTCCGAGGAGTCAGTCGGGAGAACGTTAAAAACCTTCTTGAGATCTACAGAAATAAATTCATCATCCTGGGTCTACAGGAGAGACCAGCCATTGCAGTTCCAGGTAAAGAACAATTTTTTTTCCTTTTGTAAAGAAAACATTTAAAACTTAATTTTAAGTTAGTGGCGTGTGTGTGTGTGTGTGTGTGTGTGTGTGTGTGTGTGTGTGTGTGTGTGTGTGTGTGTGTGTGTGTGTGTGTGTGTGTGTGTGTGTGTGTGTGTGTGTGTGTGTGTGTGTGTGTGTGTGTGTGTGTGTGTGTGTGTGTGTGTGTGTGTGTGTGTGTGTGTGTGTGTGTGTGTGTGTGTGTGTGTGTGTGTGTGTGTGTGTGTGTGTGTGTGTGTGTGTGTGTGTGTGTGTGTGTGTGTGTGTGTGTGTGTGTGTGTGTGTGTGTCCTGCAGTGCTGTCAGAGGTGAGACCGCCTTCTCAGCAGCTTTGCCAAAAACAACCCAGATCTTCAAGTAGTTCCACTTCCCCGTCTAAACCCATGAGCGACGCTGACAGGAATGAAATCTGCCTCTTCTTCATTCTCAGACACTGCAGCTTCAAGGGTAACACTGGAACTAGTCACAACGGCAGTCGCCTCTCAATACACGTGTAGATCTACATGAAGAGAAGATGATGCATACCACTTCCTCTGTATCATCTTTGTTCACAGATAAGTGTGCCCGTGTCCATTGGCACCTGCCTTTCAGATGGCAGGTGTTAGACAGTGATGGGGTGACCTGGAAAGACCTGCCCAATATGGAAGACATTGAGAAAGCCTACTGTGAACCGGGAAATGACACAAGCTGCACTGATCCACCGACGTCCACCGCAGGGATTTTCAGATTCTTGACTCTTGGAAGGTGCATGAATGAAGAAACGGCCCACAGAGACACAAAGACACTTCTCTGGTTTATGGGATTATTCTACAGCACAAAATAGTAGTCCAAGTCTTTAGGGGATGAGGGAATTGTTGATTTACTTCTACCGCTTGCTTTCAGTTCTGAATCAACCCCCTGCGCTGACTTCCGGACAATGACATATGCAGGGTCTCCAGTTCGGCGCCTGTCCACTGCCTCCTCTGTCTCAAAGCCCCCTCACTTCATTCTTACCACACAGTGGCGATGGTACTGGAAGGATGACAGCGGGATATGGCTGGAGTTTGGACAGGTCAGTCGGACAATAAAGCAGCTGTGTGCCTTTGTTCTTATCCTTTATAGTACCTGTTTGAGTTAACGAGTACATGTTGACATGCCACGCTCTTTACTCTTTACTTATGGATTGCTGTCGGCTCCGTTTACCTTTCTGTAGAATAATGCCGGCATACCGACCTCTGTCACTTCTCAAACTCTGGAGAATGTGTTCCTGGCCGACAGAGATACAGAGATTCCTTTTAGCGCATCCAAACAGCAGTATATCCTCCACTTCAAAGGTGCAGCGGGAACACAGCAGATGTATCAGCAGAATGTAAAATACAAAACCAAGAGAGAGGTCAGAAGGAGGCCTTGCTTTGTGTCTTCTCAGGATGTGGAGGTGAAGCTGAAAAGGTAGTTGTATTATTTAGTTTTCCCTAACACTGCTGTTTTGGGTTCTCTGTGTCTCAAGGGACTTCACAACAAGTCAAACCATTCTTTGTGTGTCTCCTCGTAGTGCATCATCACACGGCTCCAGTTCCTCCACAGTGGAAAGTTTCCCTTCCCACTGGGACACAACTGCTCAACCGGATTTTGGATGCAAGGTAAATGAAGCATGTGTTACTGTGTTGCCTTTCTCCCTGTTTCCCAAAAATGAATGTGTCTGTTTTTATTTGTTAATTTCATTCCAATGTTTCAATTTATTTTTGCAACATTTTGTTGTTAATTTCCACCTTTTTATTTCACACTCACACGCCTTTTTAAAGTCCTCCAGTGCCAAACTCTCCTCTGTCATTATCTAGGGTGCAACACTACACTGTGCTTAATATTTCAGTTTCCTTGTTTCAAACACTAAACACAAATTCATGCATTAACAATGTTTACCTGCGCTGTGCTCTCTTCTTTCAGCTCGTACCTCTCTCTAAATCAGTGAAGGAGTACAAGATGATTGACAAGCTGTTTAAGGCCACCATGCCCCAGAGTCAAATTAACAACATTCAGATGATCCAGAACCCCTCTCTGTGGAAAGTCTTTCAGTGGTAAATCATCATCGGCCTCTTTGGCCTGAAGCTGTTATCAATATTTCTTTATAACAACGTGGAATCACATAACAATGTGAAAGGTGTCGCTCCTCTCGTAGTGATGAACCTACTGACAGTTATGACCTGACTCTGCATTTCCCCTCGACTCTATAGTGAGTTCAGCTGTTTGCTTTTCTGGCCCGCTCGTAGGCATCACTTTCAGCTGCAACATGCTCTAAAAGCTCTGAAGCAGCAGACGTGATGAACGGAGTGCAGCATTTAGCAGCTTACGAGATATTTGGTCGACCAAAAAAAGAGCTTATAGATCTAATTAATCAACAAATAATAAAAAAAATCAGAAATAACTTCATAATTAGTCGCATGTCATCACATTCATGTTTTCTATATTGTGTGTTCAGGCAGAAAGAGCAGATGAAGGAGAGGAACGGAACTAAATCTGTGAATGAGAAGCACTTGTTCCACGGGACCGACGAGTCCCTGATTGAGGCCATCTGTGAGCAGAACTTTGACTGGAGGATGTGTGGTGTCCATGGCACGTTATATGGCAAAGGTACAGTAAAAGAGCCTCCATGCCATTCCAGTCCTATGATGAATATACAAATGTCAAAATGTCAATTTACTGTGTCGTTAATTTTAGTATGAGAGTGTTTTACTCTTATTCCAGGTGAAAAACGGGGAAAAAGCAGCATACTTTCCCATGGCAGTAGAAAAGTCACACTCACACTGCATCCCTATTAACACAGTCCTATTTCTTTTTTTAGGGAGTTACTTTGCCAGAGACGCGTCCTACTCAGACAGATATGCCAGGGCCAAAAGAAGCCAGAACAAGATCATGTTTGTTGCTCTGGTCCTGGTGGGGGAGTACACCCAGGGAAGCAGCAGCTACGTCCGCCCCCCACCAAAAGGAAACGGAAAAATCCTCTACGACAGTTGTGTTGACAATCTGAGCGACCCCAGCATCTATGTTGTCTTTGAGAAACAACAGATTTATCCAGAGTACGTTATCGACTACTCGTGAGTTACAATGCTGCTGTTTTCCTGGGTCGACTGGTCGGCAGTCAAACTTATTATGGGATGCGCTTCACTTTGACTGGAATGAGTGGCTTTAGTAAATGTTCATGGATTTTCACAGTGGTGGGAGAAGTTCTACATTCAAAAGCTTAAGTCAAAGGACAAGTAGTTGGTATATTAACTAATAGTGTTACGCTATTTTCCTCTGAAGACTAGATGTGTAACGTAGGTGTCTTTGTTATTCTATGTTCTTAATGATGTTGTTGTTTGCTGCAGATCATTAATGCAACAAATTAAGGATGATGAGGGGGACAAATAATCTGGTGTTCAGATATGGAATGAACTGGTTGATTTGTAATAAATATATTAAAGCACTTGTCGAATATCAGCCGATCATACTATGGATTAACAAATCTGTTTAAACCTCTCAATCTGTCCACTGAGGAAACTGCAGAGGACCCAAATAAAAACAGCTACCAACAATATGTAAAGCCCAGATGCAAGTACTGTTGTGGTTCAATAGCAGGACTGGAAACAAATTAAAAAATAGTAGGGTATTTGATAACAATACCCTAGTATAGTAGTAGTAATTTCCCCTAGCATGTAACACTGTCGGGACATTGACTACATGTACGTTTTAATTATTACATAACTATTTGAATTGTAAATACTACATTTGGTGTCAAAATGTTACTGTATTTGTCTGTTAAAATAGCCATTAATGTAGTAGAGAAGAAAAACATCAATATAACAGGTGACTTTTTACTGGTATTGAATAACAATAGAAATGTCATCACATGTTAATATTTAGTTCCACACAAGTGGCATTTGACCCTTTGTAAGTGCATATCATTCAAACAGGCACATTCAGCCTCTGGCCTTTAATCACAGCTGCTGAAATATATATTTTATTTAATTAGGAAGAGTTTAGTTAATAATCAGTAAATCACTCAATGTATACATTAACAATTCAAATTCATTTCAGACTGCAATTCTCCAGCCTCTCAGAATAACTCTCAGATAAAGTAAGACTTATCTACTTGCATGATGAATAGCTATGCAATTATTTCCTTCCAGTACGGTGTAGAGGTTCTCCTTAAAGGAAAATAATGAGGTCATCAAGATTAAAATGCTTTTACTTTGGGCAAGTAAAGTCCAGTTTCCTGTTCTAAGATGTTTGATAAACGCTGACTCGGGTCATCAGGGAAAAAACACAACATGAGGATTTCCTATCATGTCACTAAACAACTTTTTTTCCGTCTGGCAGGAAGCAGTAGTAAAGATAGCAGCACAGTTTAACTGACTGCCAATACATGAGGGAATGTGCAAACTTTTAGGTTCAGGTGATAGATTTGATTGATGAATGTTTCATAAGGAACATATCCATGTCACTGTCACAACATGGATCCGCAGAATGCTTTTTAACTGTTGGATTTGTCTCCCATCCGTGATGATGAACGGTCAATTGTCTGGTGGTGAATTCCCTTGACCTTCTCTCAGGTCCCTGCGTTGAATTTTTACAAATATGCCGTTTTTAGGTCCTAGAGTGCTTGATGACTTCAACTCAAGGGGAACCTGCACAAAGGAAAGAACACTATATGTAAAAGCAACATCTTCCATAAATATTACATGTATTCTCAATGAAGGATTATGTTCATGACCACATAAATAGCCGATAGACCCATACATAAGCGTCTTTGAGTACCTAGACAAGCGCTATATAAAATGTAAGTATTATTATTATTATACTGAATTTTGACTACATTGTTTTTTTTGTTAGTTTTTTGACAAACTACATTATTTGTTAATTGGTGAAAAATGACCAATCTCAAATATCTAAAAGCATTGTTAATGAATTAAACATATTGACAAGAGAAGAATGACATCAATATGAATATGAATAATAGGAAACTGCTACACACAGTGTGTCATGTTGGTTCAACCCCAATGGAACTACAAGAAGTGGTCATAACAGCTGTGACTACACTTTCTCTGATCCCACTTTTCTTATGAAAATGATTCACTTTCATTTCTATCATAATATAACCAATGAGTGCATGATGATGGGTTGATAACAATAAATGCAAATCACTTCATATAGTGGTTTCACTGTAGGACTGACTGAACAGATTTCCATTGTTGCCAGATTAACTAGATGTAACCGTGGAGTGGTAAAATAAACTGACAGGTTTTTTAAATGTGTCTTCTGTCTGTACGAATCACTCCTAAGATTCAAGTAGTTTGAGACAGCTTGTGTGTCAATATTGTCTTTAGTGTTTTAAAGTGTCCAGCTTACCTTGGTCTCAGAGCAGGCCACGATGCTGAACCTCTGGAACAGACACACTAGAGCCATTTTGATTTCCAGTTGAGCGAGCCTCATCCCCACACAGTTACGGGGGCCGGCCCCGAACGGCAGGTAAACAAATGGATGCCGACCGGCCTTGGCCTCTGGCGTGAATCTGGTTGAAAGCGGTACAGAATAGTGTCAGTAGATAGTGGGTTTCCTTTAGCACAGAGCAGGGACGTGTTCAACGTGTGTGACGGTGGTGTACGATCTGCATGTTAACGGCATAGCAATAAGGTATAGGTAAACATTTCAAAAAAAGTCATGCTACTAAAACGAGGCAAAAACGCACAAGTGACAACACCATGAAACTAAAGCAGCAAAATGGAATTTGGCCATAATTCATCTTATTATTTACAAATGTGCTTTTCCTACTGTGACATATTATAACCTCTTCTGTAAAAAAAGAATATATGAAATCATATCATCTTTATTTTTTTTGGAGGTCCATATTACCATATTTGTGTTTTATCCGTTTGAGTGATATACAGCTTTAAATTATGCAAAAATATCAATACTTTGAATGGCTCTTGTAAACTACTTTTCAGTTTCACTTTTCAACTGCAGGTGTTGACAGACAACTATAAAATGCATCATGAATGAATTTTGTCAACAAATCCAGTTGAGCCATCCACTAAATGTAGACAATGCTAATGAAACACAGGCACGTTATTTAGTCTGAGCACAGTCTCCTACCGCTCAGGGATGAACCTCTCGGGCTCTGGCCAATGCTCCGGGTCGTAGTGGAGGAAGCCCGCGGGGATCTCCAGCATCCCTCCTTTAGGGAGGAGTTGGCCGTTCAACACGTAGTCCTCGTCGATGTCTCTCGCAAACCTTTGTGGGGAATAATAACATGGATGTATGTTTGATAACCAATTTTCCCTTTACTCCACATGATTCATGTAGTGTAAACCTAACAAAACATCTACTGTATGCATGTGCAGAAATAAACGTGTTCCCTGTTACTGTAGTGCATCTAATAAAAATGCACATTTAATGTTGTTAATTTACCTGAATCCAGGAGGGTAGAGGCGCAATGTTTCACTTATAACCATGTCTAAATACTTCAGCTCCTGGACATTTGTGTAATCTGGTGACTCCTGCAACATAAGGAAAAATAAACAGTGTGCACTGAATTTGAACTCCCACAACTAAAAAAAAGCATGTTGTGAGTAGCTGAAGGAAAGGAGATCGGATCAAACTGAAACGTGACACACTCACGTGTCTGGTGAAGAACTTGTCCACTTCTTGCTGTACATTGCGTTGGCATTCAGGGTGGATGGCCAACAGGTAGCAGGTGAAGGCCAACGTGTTGCTGCTGGTTTCGTAGCCTGCCAGAAGAAAGACAAAAGCCTGACCCACGATCTCATCCTCGGTTATCATCTTCTTCTTCGGACGCTTGGAGGAGGGCTCCTGTGGGTGCAGGCGCTCGTCCCGATCCGAGGCCGCCGGCTGAGTCCGCTGATCGGCGGCAGGATCCGCTGTGTCAAAGTGTTCCAAAGACACACACTCCTTGCTGGTTCGTGCATCCAACATCAGCTGAAGGAAGTCTCTACGCCGCTACATGCAAACAAAAAACACAATACATACAAAAAATGTAATGGGAAAGTATAAGTTGTACTGTATTCAAGATGATTAGATGTCCATGAGATGCACCTGCTCAGCAGGCTGCTCCTCTCTCTGCTTGATGATCTTCTGAATGCTGTTGGTGAAGAACTGATCCATCTGGTCTCGTCTTTTGTTTGGGATGAATCTCACCAGAGGAGCCGTGATGAATGGAAAAGCAGCTGGACGCACAAACCACAGATGTGGGCGTAACTCTACCTGAAATGCCAACTTTACACACTCAAACAAGACCGCAAATGCAGGTTTTTTTAAATCTTAAATCTACAAAAGAAAAGATTCTCCTTACATGTATTGTCCAATTAATTATTCTGAAACATATCTATTTAACAGAAGATAGCAAACCCTCCCCTTTCTAGTTTATGTTTGAATAATATTTTACTCTTTTGCCTTCATTGCATTCCTGCAATGTTTCAAATTTGATCATTCATACATACGAATAACGATACAAATAGATTTGACTGACTGAAAAATAGCATAATGGGCCTGAAGAAAGAAAAGGAGAAGAACATCTGTGCATGGCGGACAAACGGGTCATCTGGGTTGTTCTGGGAGTCCATCTGAGTCGCAAATGCCACGCTGGCAATAACGTCCATGGTGAAGCAGCCAAAAGACCTGCAAAACACACAAGTATGAGGACAGAAAACTACACATGATACTAACAGCCTTTAGGTCACTGCGTGTCTGGTTACTTGTGGATGTCGAAGGCCTCTCCTGACTCAGCGGAGACATTCAGATTTCTCATCAGGGCATCGGTGGCTGTGTTGATGAGAGGAACCATCTGCAGGAAAATAGAAAAGACAGCGATACTCGTCACAGCTGCTGAGAGTTTCTGAGATAGGACAGACACACAAACAGCTGAAAAAAACAGTCCAGAAATACTTTAAAAAAATGCAATGGGGTTATTTAAATTGAACTGTAAAGTTAAATTAAATATATATATATATATATAAATATAATATAAATGTATATTTTGAGTTATTATTGAAGACAAGACATAACTTCATGAGATACCCTCCAAAGGGCTGATTTTAATTGGCGCCCACTCGTGTCTCACCTCCTTCATCTTGGCAGCACTGAATGATGGGGTCAGGATGCTCCGCACTCTCTTCCAGTCTTCGTTCCTCAGAAAGAGCAGAGAGTCAGTCATGGGCTTGGTAGCAAAGCGAAGAGTCTGCACAAAGAGACAGGAGAGTAAACACACAAACATATGTTATTACATCATTGGGGCTTACACTGAAATCATGGGCGAGCACAAAGTGTGCACGTGCATGTTTTGGTTTGTGTCCTTACCATTCTGTTTGTGAAGCTGCTGAAGTCCTTGACCATCACCTGTCTTAGCATGTCAGGGTCCGCTATCACCACCACCGGTCTCCGGCCCAAATAATACCTAAAATATACCAAGTGCTAGCTAAATGTTTCCAAGCAAGTGTTTATAACGTGGAAGAATTAGCACCAATGCAAGGTCCAGACCATCATTTCATCAGATGCTGATGTAGAGAATATTTATTCTACATACCCACAAACTCTGCCATGTGTCTTTATGAGATCATTGATAGGGTTGAAAAAACCCTGAAAATAAAATTAACAACATATGAACAATAACATCCCAAAACATCAGAAAGGAATCAGAGAATATCATCATAAGAAATAACTCCATGCTTGTTCTATCTTAGTGTAAATCCTAGAACAAGGTAACAGCATGACAGTCAATCAGCTGTATGACTCTATGAAGCTGCATATATGCTAGTTTGTTTTTTTAGCTTACTTGTTTATCAAAGGCCCCGCCCCCTTTCAAAATACTGAACCGTGCTTGATAAATGTCTGCAATGGGATCTGCTATGTTTACCATAAACACCTGGAGCCTCATTGTTACATAAATAAGTAATTATCTGTCAGCTTTCTGTATTTTTTTAAATGAAAAATTAGAATATTGTTCATTCAAGACTGGGTGTAGAAGCCAATTCCTACTTGTTTGCCAGTGTGCTTTGCCGCCCTCTACAGGCTTGGAGTGTGCTGATGGGGTATAAAGGACTGGCCAAGAGAAGGCCAGGTGCTGCTGATTGGAGGCACACAGCTTTAAACGTCTGGTCTTTGTTGCTGCTGCCTTCTGTTTTGATTTCATGCTTTTGCAACTTTTATTTATATAAACTGGAATAAACCCAATTTAAGTTCAACTTTAACTTCATTTTTGGACATTCCTCATTTCCTGTTTTTTGCTGCTCAAAGCCAGTCAGTCTTAAAAGTACTCTCAATCAGCCACCACCATGGAAGAGGTGAAAAGGTCACTACATTAAAGGTTTAAAGCTGCCTTTTTGGAGTACAAAGACGTCATGGACGGACTTTCTGGATTCCATCAGCGATGGACTTTTTGTTTTTCAGCCACATGGTAGCAAAGAGGAACAAAGGACTCGGGACAGCCATCTTGAAGCACTAAGAACAAAGGAGAGTGGTATGTAAGAAAAAGTCTTGCTATTTCTACTCAACAATGGACTTTGCTGCCTCTGTGGATATGGACATGTGCAACTAAACTCTGAAGATGAATAAAATGAACATTACATGCTGTGATGCAAAGATGGACAGTTGCACATGAATGAACTGAGATATCCTTGTGAACTTAAGCACTTTAATATGAAATTAATTTGGTGTACTGCAAATGTTTGTTTGAAATTTGGAACTTAGTTGGTTAAACTTAATTATAGCAGTATATTGGTTTGCCTAAATTGGCCTTTTAAGTTCATTTTTGGAAAATGGCCGAAGAAATGGCTACTAAAATGCCTATTGAGTCTGCCCCCATTGAGCCAGAAGAGGATTCAATGAACATAGGCAGTATGGAGGAAATAAAAGAGATGCGTGAAAACCGAAAAAAGAAAGCAACTCAACTCACTCGGCGCATGAATATCCTCAAAGGACTGATGAAAGATGTCACTAATGTTTATGAAGTTAAAGCAAATGCTGCCATGTATGATGAAACTTTGGAACAGTTTAAAGATGCTCACAGACAATACCAACAGATGTTGAATAAAGATGAATGTGTGAAAGATACAAAATCATGGTTCCAGCCCAAATGGGAAATAATTTCTCCATTCCTTGCTTCTCTTTCCAATTGGCTGATCAGCATGAATGCAAATGAAGCACCAAACCCCAAACTACAACCTGCTGTGGATGAAAGCGATGACCTTAAATGTGGTGCCTCTGCAGTTTCAACACATATGTCAATGAGGAGTGGCAGCTCCACAAGGGCACAAATTCAGGCTGAAGCTGAGAGGGCAGCTCTTATGGCAAAGGCAGCGGTGCTCCAGGAAAAGCATGATCTGGAGTTAAAAGAGGAACAGTTGAATCGTCAAATGGAGGACCTAAGGAGGAAGAAGGAGATACTGGAGCTTCATACATCACTGGCAGCAACATCAGCCAAGATTTCAGTCCTGGAAAAGGCCCAAGAAAATCCTGATGCATCTGACGGTATGAATGAATACTTTAATGGAATGATGGAGAAATATGGAACAGAAATGGACTTCAAAGAGATTGTTCTACCAACATCAGCACAGACCACAAGAGTGAAACCAAAGACTGGAACAATGCTTCACTCTACCACCTTTGTAACACCAACACAGCCAACTCAAAGTAGCCACCCGACTGCAGTTAGACCAGTCCAGATGGCAGAACAAACTCAAGCAGCCCCTCAGGGTAGTGTGGGGCCTGATCAACTCTACACAATCCTTCAAAATCAAAATGACCTCACAAGTCTTCTATTAAAGCAACAACAAACTGCATTACTGCCAAAAAGAGACATTGCTATTTTTGATGGAGACATTTTGAAGTACCAGTCATTTGTTAAGTCATTTGAACAAGTCATTGAGTCTAAAGTAGAGAGTAGTGAAGAAAGATTATACTTCCTTGAACAATACACAAGAGGCCCAGCTCAAGCCTTAGTTAAGAGTTGTCGATATATGGATCCTAATATGGGTTTCCAAAAGGCCAAAAGTCTGTTAAAAGCCAATTATGGTAATGAATATAGAATTGCAAGTGCCTACATAGAACGAGCTCTTACCTGGCCATCAATCAGAGCTGAAGATCCGAAGGCTTTACAAGCATATTCACTGTTTCTCAGAGGCTGCTGTAATTCAATGCAGGATATGTCATACATGGACGAGCTGGATTTGGCATCCAACCTTAAGGCTATAGTACTCAAGCTGCCATACAAAGTCCGTGAAACCTGGAGATCAGTCGCCTGTGATTTGCAAGACCAGGAAAACGCCAGAGTGAGGTTGGTGGATCTTGTAGAGTTCCTTGATAAGCAAGTTCGAATTCACTCTGACCCAATCTTTGGAAATCTCCAGGATGGAAATCAAGTCAAAGTCAAGGATAAATTCAAAGCTCAGTCTCGGCCCGACTGGAAATCGACTGGAAGTTTTGCCACGAGTATTGACCCATCAGCTCAACCAGCCCACTGTACATTCTGCAATGGTGAGCACACACTTGCATTATGCCTTGACTTCAAGAAAAGATCAAACAAAGACAAGATAGACTTTTTGAGAACAAATGGAATGTGTTTTGGATGTCTCACAAAAGGACACATGAGCAAGGATTGCAAAAAGCGCCTAAAATGTGATGTGTGTAACAAACCACATCCAGGAGTTCTACACATACACCACACGGAGAAGATGAGAATCCCAGGGACAGTACAAGGTCCAGCAGATGGAACCACACACAGTAAACCCATCACCTTCCAATCGTGTAGCCATATTGGGGCGGGTAAGGATGACTGTGCACTTTCCATCGTTCCTGTCCAGATCAAAAGCAGCAAAAGTGATAACATTATTAAGGTATATGCCTTCCTTGACCCTGGCAGTACTGCTAGTTTTTGCACAGAGCGGTTAATGTCAAAGTTGAACATTAAAGGCAGAAAGATGAGCATTATGTTACGTACTATGGGCCAAGAGAAGTGTGTATCATCACATTTCGTCACAGGTCTTGAGATCTCTGGACTGGATAACTCTGATTTCATTGTTTTACCTGAAATGTACACACAGAAGGAAATGCCTGTGACCAAAGATAACATCATCAGAGAGGAAGATCTTTCCAAGTGGCCATACCTGCGCAATGTGCACATTCCTGTCATTGATGCCAAAGTGGAGTTGCTGATCGGAACAAATGCACCAAAAGTCATGGAACCATGGGAGGTAATTAACAGCCAACAAAATGGACCATTTGCTGTGAGAACACGTTTGGGGTGGATTGTCAATGGACCTCTTAGAGGTCATGATGAAACAAACACAACAAGCCATCCAAAAGTGCAATGCAATAGAATCTCTGTCGCCAAGATAGAAGAGCTCTTGATCAGTCAATACAACCAAGATTTCAGTGAGAAAGCATCTGAGGACAAGCCTGAGATGTCAATTGAAGACAGGAAGTTCATGAAATGTGCAAATGATAGTGTAATACTGAAAGATGGACACTATAATCTGGACTTGCCTTTCAGGAGCGGTGACTTGATCATGCCAAATAACCGCTCAGTTGCAGCACAACGCCTCCTAGGGCTGAAAAGGAAATTTCAAAGAAATGAACACTTCAAGAAGGAATACACTGACTTTGTAACTGATGTAATTGAGAAGGGATATGCTGAAGTAGTACCATCAGAGCAGCTGGAAAAGACGGATGGCAGAGTTTGGTACATTCCACATCATGGAGTATATCACCCAAGGAAGCAAACCTTAAGAGTCGTCTTTGATTGCAGTGCATCCTACCAAGGAAAGTCCCTCAACTCTGAGCTGCTACAAGGCCCTGATTTGACAAACAGCCTAGTTGGAGTGCTTCTAAGATTCAGGCAGGAGCCAGTGGTTGTAATGGCAGACATTCGCTCCATGTTCCACCAAGTCAAGGTATCAGCAAAAGACATAGACTTTCTAAGATTTCTATGGTGGCCTAATGGTGATGTCAATCAAAGTCCAGTCGAGCATCGCATGCTTGTTCACCTGTTTGGAGCAACATCTTCACCTAGCTGTGCAAGCTTTGCATTGAAAAGAACAGCAGAGGACAACAAGACTTGCTTTCACCCAGAGGTAATAGACACCATTAGAAACAACTTCTATGTCGATGATTGTCTAAAATCTATGCCCTCTGAACAAGATGCCGTACAACTGGTTAAAGACCTGTCAACTGTTTGTCACATGGGAGGATTTCACCTCACAAAGTGGGTGAGTAACAGCCACGCTGTGCTCTCTGCTATTCCGGAGGAAGACAAAGCCAAAGAAGTACAAACGTTGGATCTGGACAAAGACGAACTTCCCATAGAAAGAGCACTAGGTCTACAGTGGGGAGCTGAGAATGATGCATTCATGTTCAAGATCATAGTGAAAGAAAGACCACACACTCGAAGAGGAATGCTGTCTGTGGTAAGCTCAGTGTACGATCCACTTGGATTTTTAGTTCCACTCACTCTCCCTGTGAAGACCATGCTCCAAGAGCTGTGCAAACAGAAGTACGGATGGGATGAGAAAATTCCACAAACATCTAAAAAGTGGGTAGAGTGGACATCCAGTCTGAAACAACTGACTGATTTCAGTGTGCCTCGTTGCATCAAGCCAAAAGACTTTGAAAAACCAACAAGCGTCCAATTGCATCACTTTTCGGACTCCAGCGAATATGGATATGGCACTGTGAGCTACCTGCGAATGAAGAACAGCAGAGGTGAAGTTTCTGTTTCGTTTATGATGGGAAAAGGAAGAGTGGCTCCCTTGAAGCAGATCACAATTCCTAGGATGGAGCTGACAGCTGCAGTGCTGTCAGTGAGAGTGGACAAAATGCTAAAGTCAGAACTACAACTGGAACTTGAGGACTCAGTCTTTTGGACGGATAGTCAGACCGTACTGCGATACATCTCCAATGAACACACACGGTTCCACACCTTTGTCGCCAATCGTGTAGCTGTGATCCGGGAGAACACCAGTGTATCACAATGGAGGTTTGTAGACACAAAGTCAAACCCAGCTGACGATGCGTCCAGAGGATTAAATGCTAAGAAATTTGTTGAATGCAAGCGATGGATACAAGGTCCAACATATCTCAAGAAATCCGAAGATGAATGGCCGGCTAACTCCACTGATTTCCAGCAGAATCCGGTGGATGACCAAGAGGTCAAAAGAAAAGTCGTCACATATGGAACCAATGTCCTAGACAAACCAAACCCTACAGACCAGCTGCTGTCACACTTCTCAGACTGGCTGAGACTCAAGAAGGCAGTAGCATGGTACTTGAAGTTCAGAGATGTTCTGAGGATGCTTGCAAGAAAAAGAAAAGAAATGGAACTTAATGAAAGAACGAGGTCGCGGATACAAGCGGCCGAAATGAGTTTCCTCCGTAGAGTGGCCGGGCTCAGCCTTAGAGATAGGGTAAGGAGCTCGGACATCAGGAGGGAGCTTGAAGTCGAGCCGCTACTCCTTCGTGTCGAAAGGAGTCAGCTGAGGTGGTTCGGGCATCTAATTAGGATGCCTCCAGGACGCCTCCCTTTAGAGGTTTTCCAGGCACGTCCATCTGGTAGGAGGCCCCGGGGAAGACCCAGGACACGCTGGAGGGATTATATCTCCCAGCTGGCCTGGGAACGCCTCGGGATCCCCCAGAATGAGCTGGTAGATGTTGCGGGTGAGAGAGAAGTCTGGGTCAGCCTGCTTGACCTGCTGCCTCCGCGACCCGACCCCGGATAAGCGGTGGAAAATGGATGGATGGATGGATGGATGGATGGATGGAACTTAATGAAATCGGTGTGAACACACGTTCTCAAAACAAAAAAGTTGCTTCCGAAATGCAAGTATTTAAATCCACAATGGGTGGTCAGAACATCACTGTAGACGACATGGAAAAGGCTGAAAAGGTCATCATTGGAATTAGCCAGAGCCAAACATTTTCTGAAGAAATGATGAAGTTGCAAATAGCGCCATCAAGTGTACAAAGAAAAAGCTGCATATTCAAGTTGGATCCAGTGTTGGAGGACGGCATACTAAGAGTTGGTGGACGACTCAACCGTGCAGCCATGCCTGAGCAGATAAAACATCCCATGATCTTGCACAAAAGTCACCCAACCTCTTCTCTGATACTACGTCATATACACAAGCTCACAGGCCACAGTGGAAGAAATCACATTCTCTCTGAGCTTCGTAAAAATTACTGGATAACAAGTGCAAACTCAGCAGCAAGAAAGGTGATCACCAAGTGTGTTGTGTGCAGACGTTTAGCAGGAAAGACAAAAGTGCAAAAGATGGCAGATTTGCCCAAAGAACGACTACTGCCTGACCTTCCACCATTCACGAATGTAGGGATGGATTACTTTGGACCGATCGAAACAAAGAGAGCCAGAAGCCTTGTCAAACGGTATGGTGTAATCTTTACTTGTATGGCCAGCAGAGCAGTACATCTAGAGATGGCATATTCCTTAGATACAGACTCCTGCATTCATGCCATTAGGAGGTTCATATGCCGGAGAGGTCAAGTAGCGCACATCCGCTCTGACAATGGCACTAATCTGGTTGGTGCAGAAAGAGAACTCTGTAAAGCCCTCAGGAGTCTAAACCAGGACAAACTCAGAAATTCCTTGCTGGAACATGGTGTCAAATGGTCTTTCAACCCTCCAGCAGCATCACACCATGGTGGAGTGTGGGAAAGACTAATTAGAATGGTGAGAAAAGTTCTCTTGTCAGTTTTACACCAGCAAGTGCTTGATGACGAGGGCCTATGCACCATCCTGTGTGAGGCAGAGGCGATTCTCAACAGTCGACCAATCACCTCCATGTCAGCTGACCCACAAGATCTGGAGGCACTGACACCCAACCATATCCTGCTTTTAAGATCTAAGCCCATTTTGCCACCAGGGCTCTTTCAAAAGTCTGACATGTACCACAAGTGCCGATGGAGACAAGCTCAATACATGGCTGACTTATTTTGGAAGAGGTGGACCCATGAATATTTGCCCTTAATGCAAGAGTGCCAAAAATGGGCAAGTAAAAAGAAAAACATTCAAACAGGTGATGTCGTCATGATCGTTGACTCAACAGCACCCAGAGGGTCATGGATGCTGGGAAGAGTAATAAGAACGATGCCAGATGCTAAAGGCCTAGTTCGTTCAGTGAAGATCAAAACCAAGAACAGTGTTCTTGAACGCCCCATCACAAAGGTCTGTATGCTGCTCGAAGACTCCTGTCCCCAGTAGTATATTTTCAGTTAAATGCGTTTTACAGTTTTATGTTGATACACCATATAAATAATACGATAGAAAATAAGAATGTTTAGATGTAAATCATTGGCTCCATCCACCATTTTTTCTTAATAATTGTATTTGTTTACACACGCCATACAATTAGGGGCCGGTGTGTAGAAGCCAATTCCTACTTGTTTGCCAGTGTGCTTTGCCGCCCTCTACAGGCTTGGAGTGTGCTGATGGGGTATAAAGGACTGGCCAAGAGAAGGCCAGGTGCTGCTGATTGGAGGCACACAGCTTTAAACGTCTGGTCTTTGTTGCTGCTGCCTTCTGTTTTGATTTCATGCTTTTGCAACTTTTATTTATATAAACTGGAATAAACCCAATTTAAGTTCAACTTTAACTTCATTTTTGGACATTCCTCATTTCCTGTTTTTTGCTGCTCAAAGCCAGTCAGTCTTAAAAGTACTCTCAATCAGCCACCACCATGGAAGAGGTGAAAAGGTCACTACACTGGGCATATTTGGCATATATTATTGATAAAGTAGTACAGTACCGAACAAACCTTGTGACTGTGTCACTTTAGCGGGCTGATTTAAAACAAAACTAAAACACGATGCAATCATTAACGCATTAATCTGTGTTGAGGTAACATGGTACATACTCAAATCCAGCAATATGCGGTTGAAAGTGGAGGTCACATGACAGCTGGATTGGGGAACAGGAGCTTGAGCCTTGGTAGCAGCCACAGGTGCGCTAATTGGGCAGCTGACACAGGTGCATTGATTGCCCCGAGTTTATTCACTGTTTGCACCTGACTGAAGAGGTGCCCTTTGTCCGCGTGTGTCGAGTGAGTAGTCTTTAATTTTAGAAGTAATTTTTACATTGTAGTTACGTCTAATCTCTTTCCCTAATTCTGACATTATTGTGATCTATTAAAGTAGGGGTGTATTGATGTACTGAGATATGATAGCTGTTAATTGTTCTGTGTTCAAGATAATTAAATGCACTCTTTATTTGTAGAAGTGATACCACTTTACTACACCTTACGCCGACTGAGGAGAAAAGAGAAGAAGAGCTTTGAAATGTTTTGAATATTTCTTCTTCTGCTTTCACAGCACTTAAATATAGTCTAGTAGTGCATTCCTGAATGTTGCAAGTAAGATTGTCTCACTTTAGTGGGTAAAATGTCTTTGTCAAGAGTTTTTGACAGAAGTTAAAGATATCTTACCTGGCGAAACATGAGCAGGTTGCCTAAGAAAGGTATTGGCTTTGGATGTTTGATTCCACATCGAGAAAGGACTGAAAATGGGTAAGTAGAATACCTTGAAGAGAGAAGAGCAGTTACTAGGTTTTATTGGTTTTATCTTGTTTGTTCCCAGTTGGCTTAGAACTTTGAAATGTTCCTTTTTAAGGGCTTTACCATAGCCCAACATGCATAACATCAGATCTGATGACTGAGGATTGTTATGAATATCTGAATTTATGCAGAATGTATGCTTTATATTTATAGATGACATAACTTAACACAGCATAAGCAGCTTCACAAACAAACTGATATAATTTACTCACCAGTAGAGAAGACCCAGAAAGATGAGAAAGAGGCTGAGTGTCACAGACGATCCACTGGCTTTGATGTAGAACACAGTTAGGATGTCCGCTAAAGCCTCCATCATATACACTTCTCAGTTCTCCACTGCCAGCGTTGGACTTCTTTAAATACAAAAAAAGTCAGTGTAAAAGCTGCTGAAAAGATGTTTGACGCATTAATCACCAGTAAAGGTTGATGCTCTACAAACAAACTAAAACCTGTTGTGTGAGTTTTGCGTTATTGTAGACTCCTGACTCTGCATATAGACCACACCTTGCCCTAGTTAGTTACTGTTAAGTTCAAAAATCTTTGGGCGGTTGTGTGAAGAGAAGTCCCAGATGCAGAAAGTTATAATAAAAATTGATTTAATAAAAAGATGATGAACAGCATTTCAAAATGAATCACACTAATAACTACACAATATATACAAAATATATCCCATGAGAGAGAGATATCCCATGAGACAGAGATCCAGTGCCCCCCCCCACCGGGCAGCAGATCCATACATACCTGCCCGGCAGAAGGCACCCAGAGATCTGCTGATGTTCTCATAATGTCTCAGCTTTGCCAGGTTTGGGGTCAGCCCCCCTTCCTCTGGCTAGCCTCTCTTCCAGTCCATTGATTGGACAAGACCTCGTCCTTTTAGGTGTTGGTCAACCCAAACCCCCTCTCTCATTCCTGAGCACGTCCTCCTTATCTATCTGCTCCAATCTTCAGGCTGCGTAACTGTTTGTGGGCTCCTGATGTTTTCAAGATTAATTCCACAATCACTTAATACATTTCATAATTCTAATTAATACATTTGTGTAGTACATACAGTGTCATCCATTCAATATTTGATAATCCATACAGAGTTATTTATTTGTCTTGACCCTCCAATGTAAACTCTAGCTCTCACTAGGAGCACCAAAAAGCATACTTTCTAACAATCCCCCCTTACTCACTATTTATAGTGAGTATACAAAAATCATGCAAGACACTCTGATTATCGTAAACTTAACTTGCTGTTACAACTCCCATAATCGTCATTCACTCACAGACTACATCTTGTCCCCCCTTGATAAACAGATGCATCAATCAAAAGCTTATTTCTTCATCTTCAACTCTTAATTGATTCCCTTGAATGTTTTTTACTAAATGCAGCTTCAATCAATCTATGCAGAAGTCCATGGATGCAGCAGCATCCTCGGGGATCACGACTGTGGTGGCAAGACAAAGTGTGGTTATTATGGACAGAAATGCATCTTCCAAACAATACTGTCCAACCAGCTTGTGATGGGATCATAAATCCCAGCATTCTCTGCAAGGTTCTGACTCAATGCCGTAAGACCAGTCAGCGCTTCGGTCACTGATCCATCAGGAGCTGTGTTGCTTAGGATGAAAGTAAAACAGGCAAATCCAACCATTTTACAGACTACGCCTTTCTCAGCATCACAGTAAAATTAACAATTCCTTTTGGCTATTGTCAATAGTTGTTAACCAGTTTCTCCTTCTAAAATCAACACTGAGCTTCCCTTGATAAACAGACACTCCCTAAGCCTCTGGGTGTTTGATTTCTTCACTGGGTTGAGACAAGTGCCCCTATTGGTTTCACCTCCCTTTGTAACCAGACTTCACCACAGAGGAGATGGGTGCCCGCTTAGGAGTCCTCAGTACTGCAGTTTTCTGCAGACAACCGATGCACCTTCTTGCAGTAGGTGTGATGAATCCAGGATGCTCTCTCTATGCGGACAGCAGTTGATGTGCTAATGATAGTTGAATGGTCCTTCCCCCCTTGGTGCATTCCAAGTCTTTCTCTTTACGACCCAAGTGGTCCAAATGGTCGGGGGATAACAGAAGAAGGCATCTCAATTCTTCTTACATTCCTGATATCATGCTGCTTTGTTCTCCCCTTGTACTCATCCTGCCAACAAACATCCTAAACTTTGTCACCAATATGCTCTCTGCTTAAGATTTACTGGACAGTTTCTTAGATAACTTCAACTGTTCTTTTGTCTATAGTCATGTTTAAGGATTTAGGATTACAAATGCTGTTCTCACCAAATGGCATTATCTTTTTGCTCTATCAATTTAGTTTTCTACTTTCAGGTGCTAGAATGACAGATCTGCATGCTCCGGAAACACTCAAAAAAAGTCACTTCACATCCCTCTACTTCTAAAGTTCTAAACAGCTGTGTGTGTGTGTGTGTGTGTGTGTGTGTGTGTGTGTGTGTGTGTGTGTGTGTGTGTGTGTGTGTGTGTGTGTGTGTGTGTGTGTGTGTGTGTGTGTGTGTGTGTGTGTGTGTGTGTGTGTGTGTGTGTGTGTGTGTGTGTGTGTGTGTGTGTGTGTGTGTGTGTGTGTGTGTGTGTGTGTGTGTGTGTGTGTGTGTGTGTGTGTGTGTGTGTGTGTGTGTGTGTGTGTGTGTGTGTGTGTGTGTGTGTGTGTGTGTGAATTCTCCCTTCTTAAGGTTCCCTCTTATTCTTTGTTCAATCTGATGAACCAAATATTGACATCATGTGACTGTCAATCTTCCGCTAAAATCATTATTGTCTTTCCATTCTTTCAATTTCTCCTTCTAAAACTTCACCATTACTGTTTTACAACATCTTTTCTAATTAATTGTTCTTTATCATTATTAGTTCACTAGGACACATCTATTACATCTCAAAGGACTTTCTCATGGAACAGAATTCTCACCGGGTGGAATTCTTTCTAGTTCCAGCTTTGGACTGGCAATCTTGAACTCCGTCTGAGGAACAGCTTCTCACCTTCTGGGAGGAATCACCTATTATTTGCGCTTCTGTCGTCCAACGGAGTCCCAATTACTCAAATTCCCTCTATCTTAATTTTTCTCAGTGTCTTAAGGTTCCCTATTGATTTCACACTCTTACTTCCTGTAGCATGTCTCTCTGAAGTTCCCTTCCCCCTTAACACCTTGTCTCCTTTTTATGACTCTTTGTTCTACTTCTCCTTGAGGCCTACGTTTCTTACTTTACAATTTAAACTATAAAATGGCAGTTTTCCGTATCTTTTACACTCAAAACATACAACAGGCAATCACCCTGTACAACAGATACAACGCTTTCTTCTTCCTTTTCTTATTTTTTACAACAAATACACTATCAACTGATATGTCTTCCTAGATGTGTTTTTCCAATTCGTTATTTTTTGTTATCTTATTCATACGCCTTAGCCATAGCGCATGCGTCGTCTTATTCAGATTAAATTTCGTTATCTAGCTGTGAATCTCTTGAAGACATACACTTCTTGCCCTCTCTGATGCAAACGCAGTACATGTGCTTTGCACCAATAGCTCTATGAGCTCCAATTTTTATGAGAGACACACTTCGTCTTTTCCAGATTAATATTTGATATGCATTTTAACAGTAACCTAAGAATTGGTTCTCGGAGCTCAGAGACAATGAAGGGCCCGTCGACTTACTAAACGTAACTCCTCGCGCATGCCAATCCCCAAAACTTACTGACGATACTTTATCTCAGGCCACTCGTGGACTTTTAGTTCTGATAAAATGTATGCAAAACTGGTTAAAATACAGTTCCAATCATTCATCTGCCGCGTATTATAACGATTGCGACCACGAAAGCCCCGTCAGTTTATGTATTTATCACAAAGAAACTAAGTAGTTACTCATCGCTGCGAACACATTCACACCTCTTCAGGTGGAAGAAACCTCTGAGTTTCACAAACACATACAATCTCTCACTCAACATAAAGCTTCCACTCATGCACTGACGCCATCTTTCATTCAACATGCATCTATATGCTGCACCACTTTCATTATTTGAACATTATACTTATGTAATTTTTACTCTAATAATTTATTACCTCGTCAGACCAGCCTTCCCTGCTCACAACTAAATTGTCCTAGTTCTACCTAAACAAGGTTCGGTTATCAACAGGTCCTTGCCATTACCTTTTTAGTGAGGCCTCATGTGAGCAGAGAGGAGGGATCATCCAAGGGGTCCCAGAGAAAAGTCTGGTCCTTTGTTCAAATCACTATTCTTCAACCACAACTCACCACAAAGATCACGTCGGGGTCACCAAATTGTTAAGTTCAAAAATCTTTGGGCGGTTGTGTGAAGAGAAGTCCCAGATGCAGAAAGTTATAATAAAAATTGATTTAATAAAAAGATGATGAACAGCATTTCAAAATGAATCACACTAATAACTACACAATATATACAAAATATATCCCATGAGAGAGAGAAATCCCATGAGACAGAGATCCAGTGCCCCCCCCACCGGGCAGCAGATCCATACATACCTGCCCGGCAGAAGGCACCCAGAGATCTGCTGATGTTCTCATAATGTCTCAGCTTTGCCAGGTTTGGGGTCAGCCCCCCTTCCTCTGCTAGCCTCTCTTCCAGTCCATTGATTGGACAAGACCTCGTCCTTTTAGGTGTTGGTCAACCCAAACCCCCTCTCTCATTCTTGAGCATGTCCTCCTTATCTATCTGCTCCAATCTTCAGGCTGCGTAACTGTTTGTGGGCTCCTGATGTTTTCAAGATTAATTCCACAATCACTTAATACATTTCATAATTCTAATTAATACATTTGTGTAGTACATACAGTGTCATCCATTCAATATTTGATAATCCATACAGAGTTATTTATTTGTCTTGACCCTCCAATGTAAACTCTCTAGCTCTCACTAGGAGCACCAAAAAGCATACTTTCTAACATTACCCAAAGAAAATACTGCATCTCTTTGTGGACTGTGCTCTCAGGGTGGTTAGTTGTTACTTGTAAATTATTTGCTTGATCAGCTTTGTCTGAAGCCTTTTTGAGAGCGCTCACCTTTCACCTGCATGTCCTCGCCTTCCTAAAATGTCATTTTTCCAGGAAAAATAAATAAAACGTCCAACGTCACACTCTTGACATGGGTCATTATACTACAGGGATGGGATCGCATGATCTGTTCAACTGAGGATGGAGGCAATGTTACGAGAGGTGGCCAGCAATCATGAGGAGATGATTTAGGCAACAAAATAATTTGTCAAAAAATGACTTGTGAGTATTCTGTCGTGTTGCAGTTTAACGTAACATCCACGAATGTCACGTCAACAACCTAAAGCACACAGCCGCAAACATGTGTCTCCTTTATTCAAGATGACCTGCGTGTTTCAAAGCACGACCACAGCTGTAGGTCAGTTGTGACGCTAGACAACAACAACAACTCACCGCGGGTTGTCTGACGTCCTCGTTTATCCCTTTATGAATACATCGATATGACGTGCATGTAGCGTGTCAGCGCCTCTGATCTGGAGTTGTAACCCGACGCGTTTGCGCTTCAGGGACTCTTAACTTGTCAATATTGTCATGAACGCTGCTGGTAGGTCGCAGCCCCAAAGAAGCCCCAGGTGCATACTGCCATCTAGCGGATGGGAGCGCATAGCAGCCTCCACGAGTTGACTGGTGTCTACGGTGTGCTGTGGGCCTCTGTCCAGTCATGAAGAAACAAGTAAGGCTCGACTTTACCATCCGGGAGGAGCGCAGGTGATTAGAGTAAGAACTTTTAATTTGAAAAGGGTCTATAATAGGAAACTGCTACGCATTTGAAGGGATGGTGTGAAAACTCTTCTTAAAAGATCAGTTATCTTGCAATCCCCTTAGTCTTCCCTCTAAAAATAGATCGGAGTGCAATAATCTGAATATTTTTTTAAGCAAAAAGCTGGGCTTAAAAATGCTCATCTTACATTCATGTTTATGTATATTTATACCAGTCAATATTAATATGCACGTATCTTTTCCCAAAAGGTGGCTCCTCGCAGAAATCCCACTGTGTTGCTTACCCATCGACCTCCCTCTCTACATCTACCCTGGTGACAATGTTCAGGGATAAGGTGAGTATCCCCCTTTGCCTTCTGATGAGGATAATAAGGATGGGGGTGTTTTTCAGTTTGAAGAAGGTGGTCTACCCGCTCTCATCTGATGAAGATGCTCTGGATAAGATGAGATAAAATAATCCTTTATTAGTCTCGCAGTGGGGAAATTACAGGATTACAGCGGCATTGCTCACAGTAAATAAAAGATAAAAAATCAAGTAATATAATACACAGTAAAGAAGAATATTGAATATACAAGATATTGCACCGGATGACTTGCTACATCATTTGACTTTACTCTCCTCTCGTCCAGCCGTTCCCACAGCAGCCCAGATGACGAGCATTTCCTCCGGTCTCCGCTGGTTCCCCTGCTGCTGTTCCTTTTGGTGCTCTGGTCCTCCTCCTCTTCTGAAGAATCGGTTGCTGTCCCCCAGAGACTGATAGTCAGGCATCTGCGGGTACCTGTTCAGCATGACGCAGCATCAGGAACTACTTGAAAACCCATTGGGAAGAGTCTGTCCTTGTGGTCTTCACAGCACCGTCGGTATTGCAGAAGACGTGTAGGGAGCAAAACTTTATGGAGGGAAGATTCTGTTAAAAAGCCATCTTCCGTAACTTCTGCCAGCAGCTCCTCCACAAAGAGGAGCTGAGAAGAAAGCTGGAAGCAGGTAATTTCCAAGAGGCCAGGGAGGTGTTGTGAGTAGACCTCAGAGGCAGGAAGCTCTGGAGACCCAATTACACCAACTTCTGGCTTCAGCTCCTCCACAAGAGGAGCAGAAAGAGAACTGTAAGCACCTTTTTAATTTAATGATCTCTTTTTTAAATTGTTCTACCTTTTTTACTGAGCCAGACGGAGGTAAGACATCACAATGTTAACATTTGTCTTTGGCATTCCTGGAGCATCTGAGAGGGATGTGGACCAGACGATCATCCCAGAACACCCGAGCACCACAGCAGTCCACTGAACGCCTCTCAGCACGTGACTTGCTTCCAGACCACAAAACAAGGGATCAGTCTCATGGACTGACTGGTCCAGTCTGAGCCTTAACACAACGCATGTGGGTATCATTTCCAGTATTGTGCCAAGGCACAATTTGAAACATGTTAATGACTGATTGACTGCACCACCCAGCCAGCTCTGCTAAGTGACGCACAACTTTCATGACCTGTGAGGGTCTTGAGGCAAATTTGTAATTTTGGGCTGTACAAAATAAATTGAATTGAAAGGTTTCAGGCGGCATTGTGTCCATAGCTAGTCTCCAATATAGCCTATTTTGTAGCCGAAAGATGAAGTACTTGATGTGAAGCGATGCCTTTTAACTGACCTACTTTTTACTTGGGTATATTTTTACTCAAATACTTGTGTAAAATGAGCATTACTTTGAAAATAACAGTACTTTTACATGAGTACAGTATTCTAGGAGGGCAACCTTTCCATTTCTGGTTATTTGTGCATGTCCACAGGTCACCACTAACAAGGTCTTAAATCTTGAAAGGAGCCACCCTCATACAGACTCTTTACAGATTATTTAAAACACAACTTCACTGCTCTCACATGTCTGCTTATTCAGTCTAAGCTTGTGTGTCAGCCTTACGTTTTATTTAACATATTGAGTTTCCGTTGGGAGCAATACATATTTCAAGCACAGATGTGAAAGATAAGAGAAATGTTGGAAAAGATGGAAGATCAAAACTGTTCTATGTAGAAGGTTTAGCACTTCTGTTCACTCAAAGCTTGTTTTGAAGCATGCTGTTGGTTATTGGATACTACCCTGATGGATAGGATGAAGTAAATGGTCCAAGGAAACTGCAACATTTAATACATATCAAGTTATGCATTGTCCCTGTATTGCAAAAGGTTTTCGTTCCACTATAGTAAAACCACAGGGCGGCGCGTTGCAGTTCCCAGAAATTGCCTGTAGAGTGCATTCAAACACCTCGTTATCTATGTTCTGATCTCCCAGTCTACGCACATATTACTTATAGCTTCAGAAGTACAAAAGAGCCATTTAATCTATTTCAGAGATCAATCAGAACAAGAAATCCACATTAATTAAAAATATCAGTAATGAGCCAATACTGACATAAGTATTTACAGTATGAAACAGTTGAACCTAATTAACACATGCCACTAAGTATTTTGACATATTTCAACCCATAGCAGGAACCACACATTGCTCAATGCAGAATTCATAAAACATCTGTATGAATAAATGTTACTTGCAGTCAATGTGGCCTTTATGACTCTCCACCACTTTTGAGAAATGTGGAGACCCTTGGCATATACGGCCCAAACTGTCATTGAGAAAAGGGTAAACCACTATGTATCTCCAGCATAAAGCAAGGCAATTAAAGCAACAACTCTGTATTTCATCCCTCAAGATTTATTTTTTGCATACAATGACAAAATGGGTTTTAAAGGCAAAAGAAGTCAGCAAGCTATGCCCCTCTTTCAGTGACATACCACTCGTATATGGACACAAGGCATGTGACTGTGTACAGGATCAGCTGATCTATGTGCTGAAATGTGCACACATCAGTTTGGTTAACAAATGAATACACACTCCCAACTGCTTCCAAAGGCTCCAACAGCAATACATTTCATACATAACTGAATCAATGCAATCTGTGGAGGGGGCAAGAGAGCCGTTTACCTTTGACATCGACGGTTGAAGATAAACATCCAGAGAAGAGGTCCAAGAGATCCACAAAGATTAACAGTGTTCCAAATAACACTTTTATTTTTACTATTGCCACATATTAAAGCTGCCCTTACAAATTGTAATTTGTTCAATTGGGACATGCTACTTCTAGAGTATTGTGGGTCAGAGTAGCCAGAACACGCTGGCTCGCATTCTGCAAAATGCGACCGGATGCATTCGGACTTCTCTGTATTTCTTTCCTTCTGCATCAGACATAGTGCATATTGGGAGATACTAAATCTGTTTCTGGCACACTAATTGGGATGGTAGTATGGGTATTGGAACACATGGAAAGAATTCAAGAGGACATCTGGATTCAGAGACTTTCTCTCAAAGTTAATTCTTCTAAAGCAGAGATGCACAATCTTTCTGGTCTGATTAACATGTGACATCCTTTGAGCAGCATGCAGCCAGGCAGGAATAACAATAGGAGCTGGAGCGGCACTAAGCTATTAATAGAGGGACTAGCTGAGGAAGGAGTAGGGTGTTGGGTATCTTCTGCTCTGAGGACCGCCAGAGGGCACTGGGAGCCTGTAATGAACCACGATGACGAGTTCTCTTCCCTTCCTCTGCCAGTCTACTACCACGTAGACTGCCTAAAGGGTGTCAAAGTTTGACGTGTGGTTGAATGCAATCTGAAAGCAGTATCGCAGAGATGATATCCAGTTAGCAGTGCCAAGGCACAAAGACAATTATCTGCAATACACTCATTTATTTTTCAGTAGGTCTTGATTTGTGTCTCTTTCTGCTCACCTTTTCAGAGCCATTCAGACCCTTTTAAACCAGACTTGGGGCACAGTTGGTAGGGCAATCTTTAAAAGGGCTTAACACCTGCATGGAAGCTTCAATCGTACACACAATCATAGCTCGCTGGTATTTCATTCCCAAATATAGGTATAAAATATATACATATGTATAGAAATGTAGTTAATTTGTAATTGCTACAATACATGTCAATGCTGCCTCTAAACAAGACATTCAAGCCAATTCATATCTAAAATCAAGACATTTCCTGGAATTGTTTTTTACAAAACATAAGAGAAAATATTTGTGCGACCTATTTGCCTACTTCAGCCATTTTTATATAAAATGTTTATGCCCAAGCTGATATAAAAGGTGACAAGTTAAAATGTATTATTCATGAGAAAGAGCTATTTGTGTGTTTCGAGCATAATCACGCGACTGTTTAGGTTCATAAAAACTGATTGATTCAAGCCCTCAATTACGACTGACTTCTATTTTAAGGTAGAATTTCCCTGAAGTTAGAACATAGGCAGCTTAAGCCAGTGTTTTTTAAAGTAAAATTTTGGCCAAACTGCATGTTTTTGTGAAGTACTGAATAAATGTGACTTGGATAATAATGCTTGAGTTTTGTGAGAATTTGTTAACGGATGATTTGATATAGTTTTGCTGTTAAACATCAAATTAAGGATGTACTCCATTTTCTGCCGTTTCTGTCCAATTTCGGATTCTCCGTTCACCATGGCGACATGTGAGATTAAGTCTGCTAGTTATATTCAAGCTAACACGCGGTGAGTTACTGTTATACACATGGTTATTTTGTGGGTGAAGTAATCCTTGAAAGAGGCACAAAATAAATTCCAAGGTTTGAAATTAAGCTCTTGAGATGCATTTCGCCTTTTGACTTTACTGCACCAAGCACGTGAAGACACTTTTTTCCCCTCTAACTAAATACGCAGTTTAAGACAAATGTGCACCTCTAAAAGTAGAGGACTCTTTAAGGGCATGTGAGAAGAGACTCCCTAGCTTTGGCAGGTTGTTCAGGGAGGGCAGACCCTGGCATAGTAACAGCCTGAGCACTGGCAGAACAGTCTCTCTGATGTGTCATGTCTGATTCCTAATGAGTCCAGGTAAAATGTTTGCTGTCAGACGGGGGCAAGGCAGCTAATGAAAACCCTACCACCCTGCCTTCAGAAGCAATTACCTCAAAATAAATATTAACCACCAGACGACGTGTCGAATAATGTCTAACAGCTCAAATGCAACGTTGCATTAAACATTCACAGAAAATCCTTGAATATTTCTGAATTCAAAAGAGCAACCTAAAAACTTCAAGGGACATTCCAGCGTTGCCAGGGCATTAAACAGCCTCTGGATGCATAAATTAGCATCTTCTCTGTGAAGTGATAAGTAATGAAGGCATTTAAAACAAAGAAAAAGCTTATCTGTTGTCTGCCTCCTAAAAAGTCTCGGTGTCCTTTTATTTCAATTTTATTTCCTATCCCTTTATTTTACAGGCCCCATTTGATGGAGACAAAACCAAGCAATTACTGTGCAAATAATGTCAGCCTCGGTGGCCTTCCCTTTGATGCCTGATTTGTCTTTGTGTTCGGGCCTCCGTGTTCCTTTGTCTTTGCCTCCCGTTCCAGTCGGTGCCTGCCTGGCTTCCTGGCCTGGCGGTTCCCGCTGGCCGCAGTCTCATCCTGGCTTATTTACATTATGTTACACCCTATTTGAATAGAGCCTGCTGAGAGACGTAGATAGACGCCGGACACACAGCGCAGGGCAAAGCAGCGCAAGATCACTGGTCCCTTTAGCTTCCTTACCCTCGCATTCATGTATGGTCACCATAGAAACCAGTATTTGTATGCCATTATATTGTATGTGTACATGTTGAAACAATGGAGAGCTTTGTTGAAATGTAAATAAACTACGGATGCAGGGGTGAAAAAACACTTTATATGGAGTCAAATGTAGGATCAATGTGACGGTGACAAACCTGATTATGCATTATCTGTAGAGGACCAGTAATAGAGGTCATGTCAAAAAGCTTAGAGCAGCTTTAATCAATACTTTTATAATAACATTAGATCAAATTACTATGTGTCATGGGAACGTTGTCACTTGTAGTGACAAACACACTGAGTAGTACCACCCAACTGCAGTTCAGCTCTGTGACGCATTTGATCATTTTTTAAGCTTATTGTTCAGGTCTCTAAAAACCCACTTCACCTGCTCAGCTGGCAATCAGACTCAGTTAGTAGCTAGCTTGTCAACATAGTGGAATTTTTAACAGCCAACGAGATTGATAATTCCTTAAGACTTAGCTGGAGACCAAAAACAGAGCTAAAAGGACATACATTACATACATTAGTCAGATTGCCAGAAATGTGTTGCCCCAGCCCTGTATCTGCTGAATGTGTAAATATGCAATTGTTTGCTTCCCCCATCAACTTAATAGGTAATATTTCAGTGCTGTGTACAGCTTGTTTTCGTGGCCCCAAGTGGCCATAAATCATATTACTAAGGTATTGCAGGTATGAAGAATTAACGCTGAGGTAGAGAATAAATCTACATTTATCTGATGATCAAATACTAAACATGGTAGTCAGTCACAATTAAGAAAGCAACTGGAGTGTGCCTCTCTGATTTCTAGAAGTAATTATTCCAATGACCAAATTGTTAATTAGTTTGAGTAATTGCTAAATGTTTGTGTTAGGAGCTGGGGGGTTGATTGCATCCTTGTCTGGAAAGAGACCAGAAAGGTAGGTCAGTGCACTTTGGTTGTTGAGGTTTACTAGCTAGCCACCCTTAAGCCATCCAAGCAATGCAAAGCAATTAAGATAATGATTTGAATGACAAAACACAAAGCTACCGGGGGCCATACAGTACAAATAATACCGCCTTTGCCTTTCAGGTCATATGACCATACAAGCAGATGGAAACAAAGAATGAATGACGAGGCTTATGTGAAAATTAATTTGTTTAAAAAAGAAAAGAAAAAATGGATAGCAAGGTTTCCTGTGAAATTCATTTATGCAAACTCTTATTCATAGACATTCACTGCAACACATGTACACCCACACCCACACACACATTGTCCTCATAATGGCAAAAATAATGAAGAGCTTTTGAAGTGAATGGAAATAATTTTCACAATCTATTAACGTATCAGAGCCAAGTCTCCCCTGATGTGGAATGAAAAAGATGATAAATGTAGTAAAGGAGAGGAGGAAGGTGCAGGACTAAATTCACTGACTGACGAATAGACACATATCACACACTGAGCATAAACACCAAACTTACTCTCCTACGACTGAATTGTGATTCCATGGGTTTTGATGGGACCAGTCTCTCCCTGTTCATTATCCAGTAAGGTCTGGGATTTCTGGCTGAACACAGGTCATCATGCTGCATCAGAAAATTACCATTTCAATTATCGTGTTAGCGGAGGCAGCTGATGGCTGCGGTACACATCCATCAGCTGCCTTTCTTCGCAACCCCACATCTATATACTGTAAGCCGAGGATCATGAGAATGGAAGGGGGCAGAAATGACATGGATAATGAATAACTATTACCTGAAGGCAAGATATGGACAAAAAGGGCCAGAAATCAGAAATATATTTATTCCAAAAACTGACAATAGCCGTGTAAATAATTGCATATGGTATGTTTCTGGTGGCGTGCATGATATTCAAATAGAATCACATGGGATTGCTCTGGGAAGCATTGCTTTTTTTTATGTAACAACAAAAACGTACAATATGTGGAATAGTTGATGTAAAACATAAATAAAAGAAAATGCCTGATCTATCGACAGCTATAAGAAACTCCCATTGTGAGTAACATGAAAGAGTGGAGGAGGCCTGAAGCCATGGGGTTTCCCTGCCAGACTAGCAGGGGGTCTTAGTACGATCAGTACACATGCAGGTAGCTGAACATTCATTAAACATCTCAACAAGAGTTTGGTTTAAAATGTACTTGGAAAAAACAACTGTGGAACCACATACCTATTATACAGAGAGAGAATGGAAAAACAAAAAGGGGGTGATGGAACTAAAGCAGGACTTTTTTAAGCTTCGATAAAATGTGTTTTTGGCCGACAGCAAAGCGGTAGCCAGTCAAGCCCCATAAACACACAATTCTGTCACTGAGTGAGTTATGAAGTTACACCATTTGTCAGTTGAGCCTTGGTGTTTCCCCAATGGCTGTTGCTCTTTCAAAATGAATTTGCACGACAGTGATTCTGTTGGTAATGTGTAGGACTCGGCGATCAATTGGGTTCATTGTGGTTGCTGCTGCACAATCCTATTTCTGTATGGTGTTGACACACTTTGATGGATATGTTATAAGAGTAGTATAGCTGCTTTACGGAATAGCTGCTTAGTGTGTGTGGTAGAGAGAGAGAGAGAGAGAGAGAGAGAGAGAGAGAGAGAGAGAAAGGATGGGCTCAGAGCAGAGCAGAGTATGGAGGCTTCTGTCTGAATAAATGCTGCAGCCACACAAGAGTCAAGTAAAACAAACTAAGTCTCCCCTGTGCGTCTCGATCATGGTCAGCAAGCTGAAGCATTATGTTTTCAACATTTGAGGGTGTGGGTATTCTAATAGTCAGGGGATGCCACATGTGTCTGGTCTGTTTAACAAAGTAAGCCTTTGCCCATCCACTGTGCGTTGGCAAGTGAAACAGGACAATAACACTCATTAATCCGGAACAACAAAAAGTTGAAAAGCATGATTGTATTGTTACATTTATTACATTAAAGCAGTTCTTAATCATTTGACTCTACATCATGAATGCCAAACAGGGTAAAGTGCACACAAGAGACATAGTAAAAATCAAAACAAATAATTTAAATAATAAACGTAAAACAGTAAACAATCTACAATACTGAATTATATATATATATATATATACATACAGATAGAATACATATAATTATTATGAACTGAATTAATATTGCACAGGTTGAAGTGTTTTTGCAGTCTACTGCGAGCTCAGCTTGTTGTGCAGCCTGACAGCAGCAGGGAGGAAGGACTTACGGTACCTCTCCTTCACACACTGTGTTCTGTGTAGCGCTGCTGCAGAATGGCCAAATAATTAATTAATGCATCTATCAACTGAGGATGATCATCCAGTTTAATTCAAACCGAAATGATAAAAAAAAATCAGGTAACGGTGAGAGTTCAGGCCGCGGTGGACTTGATTTCCCACAAAATCCCATGCTGTCCATATCCTGTCCATTCTGTCATCTGTCACTTCTGGTGACATTCCAGTGGGAAGATAGTGTCCATGCTCACTCCTGCCACACTTGAGAATAAGTGCACCGACAACAGCCGCTGGAATTGGCTGCCGAGACACTCTTTGCCCTACTGCTAGGGTTGTAAGCTGTTGTCTGCAAACATGTTTTGAGTCTCTGTCTTCCAACTGCTCACCCCACAGGGACAAATCTGTTGCTCATGATGATGCTTCTCCGTCTGTGTGAGATGAATTGAATCCTGTCATATATCTGTTTTGGGAGACACTACAGAGATGCAACTGGCATTCTAGACATTTTTAGAAGTGCATGATCAACTGAGAAACATGAGTAGCTGTCTCATTATAACTATATTTGACGCTGACATGAAATGAAAATAAAAGGTGTTTGTTTTAAGACGATAAACTGGATCTTCTCACCATTATGTCTGGGATGTATGCATCATCCACTACCATGGACATGTACTTGTTTAGCGATGGAAAGAAATGTCTGTGAGCCTCCTTGATTCAGCCCAGTTGTCTTTTGTCCTATATTGAGATCATATAGATGGATGAAAGGCAGGTTTGGATTGACAGCAAAATGTAATATAGAGCACAGGAACAAGTTTTTTAGGTTTTAATGGGAGTCTGTTTGTGTGTTCTTCGCATTTCTGTAGAACCGCTCATCTGATCGACCTCACATTTGGTGGGCGTCTGACTGGGAACTCAAGGTAGTGTCGAATATGACCACGAAAAGGTTGAATTAACAACCTTTAAATAAACTAGCGAACTGCAATCTGTAGTAGCAGTGGGGGTGAAGCTTCAAGGCTCTATAGCGGACAGACAGCGGCTCATTGACAGTTCACTCTGCTGCGGGATATGGCCTCCTAATGCTAATTGGATGCTATATAACTTTACAACTCAACTTTTCTTCTTTTCACTGGAGTCGACGAGCTCGGGTAGATAGCTTACACAGGAACATTGCAACTCAAATGTTGTACATTTTTACTGTACTAACTTATAACCCTTTGAGGCGGATTTAGGGATTTGGGGGCCCCAGGCTTTTTGACATTTCTCTAACTGGAAATATTTGTATCAGCAATGGCAGAAGAAGTCCTCTAAACTTTCTTAATGAAGTAAAATGATTCACTAGTTATAGAGAGGCATTATCAGCACAATGTACATACATTTACTTAAGGTCTGTTCAAGGTAGAGCTTTCTATTCTAATATAATGCCAGATAGTTCAATGAATAATAATATTTCATCCTATTTGAATTTAAACATTTTGTGTGTATTTATTTGTTTTGTGAGCTTTAAGTTAGGAACAACCTGCAAGTAACTAGTAACATTTCTCTGTCAGGTAAATGTAGTACTATAATCTCTTCCTCTGAGGTGAAGTCTAACTCACCGTGGTCTGGATCGTGGTCCAAGCCTACTACTCATTACATGAATCATTTTCAAATTCATTGAATTTGCTGTAACTCTGTTACGTTGTTCATTCTGATCACATGACATATATAGCTTCTGTCCATCCAGGGAGAGGGATCCTCCTCTGTTGCTCTCCCAAAGGTTTCTTCCCTTTTTTCCCTGTGAAAGACCTTTTACTATTTTTACTGTTTTTCCTGATCCGATGTGAGGTCCCGGGACAGGGATGTCGTATGTGTACAGATTGTAAAACCCTCCGAAGCAAATTTCATTTTGTGATTTTGGGCTCTACAAAATAAACTGAATTAAATTGAATTGAAGTCTCATTAAGTAGTATACAGTTGGATTTTGTAAGTTATTTTGCAGTATATTGGCTTAGAATAGTTACACAATTCCACATTTTTCACATCTCAGCATCATAATAAATCTATTGCTGTTTATGGCATTTGACTGCTTACCTTGCCCAATGGTAAAATGTGCCCCTGGTGTTTTTCCTGTGAACCAGACGGTCGGCCTATTTTCATGTTGTTTCTGACTGTCAGTAGCCGCTACTTGGAAGCGTTCTAACTATGTCAGGCAGCTGTACTGCTCAGGAAGCTCAGTGTTGATTGTGAAGTTGTTTGTATATGCGGCTCACGTTTCGAAACGGCATTGCATTAATATAAATAAATAAACACAAAAGCAGGAGTCAAAACTATTACCTACATAATGGAAGAACAAAAAACAACAAGGTTTAAAAAAAACTGTCAGAATTTATAACATTTGTGTTATCATTGTTAAGTGAAACTGAAATGAAATGCACAACTGAGATGAGCCACTTTCATTCAACCTACATAGAGCTCTCCCTCTCTGAGGATCACAGTGGACCTCTCGGGTTAATCTCTGCTGTGTTTGGGAAGGAACAGCAACATTTACTCCCAATAGCTGGATCTGACAGAGAGAGAAACGGAGGAGAGAGTGCTCTTCACTTTAGTTCGCTTTAGTATCTCGGAATGCAACATAAATCAAAAATATTTTTAAATGAGTTATATAAAACATCTATTTTGTTGTGAAACCTACAATATGTAACTGATTTTCCAATAATGACAGCATGCATACTTTTCTAAATGTCACTTTTCTATGTCATCAATCAGGGAATATTTCATTAAGGGCTCATTCTTATCTATCCTGTGCTGATGTGGCAGGCCTCAACAACACAAGGGAATCATCCACAAGGCTTTATGGGAGCAGGTCTTTGTCTGTACAAGCTGGTAGATTGCTGTGGTAAAAAAAAAACGATAGCCTTAAAGTGGAGGATGGCAGCTCACTATCGTTGTCATTGGGGGCAGTGAGACAGGACTCCAGCACAATTAACTTAAAACACGAAAGGACAGATGAGGGATCTCTCTCTCTTTTATTACGCCAACTGAGCATTGTATTTAAAGACGGAAAAAGAGAGAATGTTTTATTCTGTGTTAAATAAGTGTCTGTGTTTATGTGTGGTTCAACTTCCCATGGGTTCACTGTATAAAAGAGGGCTTATCTAACAATGCCCTATGACAGCTGTTGACATTCAAAACATCAGTCGGGAATACACTGCTGAATAACTCCACATTATATTTAGGACCATTTAACTTCCCACAAGCTATTTGCTTCCTTCTTGACATTGAGGCATCGTCATCTCCGTTGTCCATCATTTGATTGGAGATTGCACAATCCAAAATATACCTGGCCACAAAAAGTGAAAATAAAATGATGAATCACATTAACGGGTTTTAAACAAAGAGCAGATAACTCTCAAAATAATGACATGCCAGGACAACAAAGTCACCATGCAATTAAGAACAGCAGTGTTAAAAAATAATAATTGAAAGCTTCAGTTATTGTTTGCTTTTTCAAGTTTATTCATACACTGAGCCAGGGGTGATTGTTGCTTTGCCCTGTCCAGATAAGATCTGTCTGGTTCGATGCAGCTTGTTTGAATAATGCATTAGAGATGATGACCCCTCCCCGACCAAAAGACGGGACAGAAATAACACTGACGTCAGCCCACGAGCCTCATGGTACCAGGCGGCACGAAGGGAGGATGGAGAGGGGATATTAAGCCTGCAGTGCTTCTCAGGGATCAGCTACACCTCTCAGTCTGCCTGTCTTTCCGTCAGGGGGGATGCATCTGTGTCAGGCTCTGCCTCTCCCTTGTCTTTTCACGGCGACGTGACAGGCATCTGTGAACGCCAGGCGGCAGAGAGGAGAGGCCACTATCTGGGATGAAATGGGGCAGCGGAGAGATAGTTTTGCCATATGGACTATTTGCAATAATTCTGTGGGATTTTGCATTCTCAAATCTGTCATCTTCCGGGAAAGATTACGGTCAATTGTAAAACAGAGGGCTCAGATAATTTATCCCACAGATCATTTTTCCTCCACCTCCATCTGTCTCCTCACCAGTCTCCCTTCTTCATTGCAGGCTCTCCACTTTCTCCCTGTCTGTTCCTTATATCAGGGTAAGGTTATTGTGCGCTCCAGGGTCATGGAGTGTCGGTGTGTCAGGTCTACAATTGAGGCTCACCAAACTGCTCTTATTCAGCCTTCTGCCCAGATAATGACAAGAGTGTTGGCTTCTCAGAGATCCATGCAAGAAACCCCTCAGGGAGTTCTCCGCTGTGCTATACCCTCTATACCAACCTGCGCACTTTTCCATATACAGCACGGCAAGCCTACAGTCACAATGCACGGTCACTCAGCCTATCATATCATAACAGACAATACCAGCATACTAACTAGCTGGTCAGCACAGAAAATCAACCGTCTTGTGAACAGCCAGCCTCCCACCAGTCAGCCAGCTGGCTTTCATCTCATTCAAACACGGGGACAACAAATCAAATATTTATTCATGAATTACAGAATGACAGAAGAAAATTCCCATTTAGAGGGATTATTAGTAAATGTACAGCCTGGCCATGGTTGCAACGCTTTCTAATACACAGATATTCTCCGAAAGCTCGTTGTGGACGCACAATAATGTCGAGCACACAAGAAAACATGGGGACATCTAGTTTACATCTTCCAGTTAATCTTGTCTGCGTTTGCATAAATGCAAGTCAATGTCAGAAATAAATAATAAAAGAAACCATAATCTTTTCAAACCCAGAGCACAGTTACAGGTCAGAGGTCAAGGACTGGTGCTGAGAGGTGCTTAACATATTGCCATATCCACTGGAGGCTCATTGAATTTCATTACAGAAAAATAGTTGTCATATTTTTGTTAAAGAGATATCAATGAGAGTCTCCCGTCTCTCCTCTACTATGTATGAATACATAATTTAAACAGAACCGGTAAGATGTAGCTGGGTGACTATATGCACTTGTTTCATTGCCAGAAATGTGTGCTTTCGCTCTCTTTTTCTGTCTCCTATATCAGTTATTCTTTAATTTCCCTTGCCAACTTTCTCCTACTGAAAGATGCTTTTCCTATTTCTTTGTTAATAAGAATATTCAAATTTTACACATCCTCTTCTCGGCTGCTAATTCAGCATAATTACACTTCTGCAGATCTGAAATACTGAGCTCAGACTAAATATACTCGGGGCAATTTGATATCAAGGACTTTACTTGCCTCTTTATTCTAATGTAAATATACGATGTAAATCAATGCTGTGCATTGTAGTAACATAGCATCCAGGTTTTTATACGAATCTGGGCCACCCCTTTTGCTGACTTGCATATTTAGACTTTCTGTAAAACTAGTTTACTAATCCAGGGCTCAGTGCAAACGCAGTATACAAGAGCTCTGGAATCTGTTCAGAGTAAAAGTAGAAAGAAACACACATATTTGCTTTTTCCTGCTTCAGGGGAAAAAAGGATGCATATAAAATTGAAGCGCATAACTAAGTTTATCTTGATCTGTATTTCCATCAGTGAGGAATCAGTTCGACAGACACAGAGCTCACTTGGAAAGCTCTCTTTGTGGAGACCCCCCCCCCCCCCCGTGCGTGGGGGAAAATGAAGCATTAGAGTGTGTGCTGGCATGGCAGCGGGGAGATGAAAGAGCGTCTGACTCCAGTCACTGAGATCTCCTCCTCCTGTGTTTGATCCTGTCTTCCGGTCGGCTGGCTTCCAGAGAACAGCACAGAGAGCCGGGGCCATGGCCAGGGCATTAGCATGGAGGAGAGGACAGAATAGCTTTCATAAGCTACAAACGTATCCCCAGAGGTGCACACACATACAGAAACACACAATCACTCAGGGTACATGTATTCAGCTCAAATCAGTCAGTACAGGACGTTCAGTTCAGTTCATCCAACGAAGCAGATAATTACAATCTCTTAATCTAATACAGTCTAATTACAGAGAACAGTTGGCACATGTGAAACATAAATTCAACTGTTTCACCCTTCTTTCAAAGGCTGTTTACTCTGACAAAAAGAAGAAAAATGAATGTGTCATGCCATTTGTCAGCTGTAATGACCAAAATAAATATTATTTAATGCTTGCTATTATGAATCCAAATAATGGGTATATATTTGGATTCATATTTCCTCACGACGCAGTGGTGAGCTTTTACTGGGGTAATGTTGTTTCCAATATCACATTTTGTGTCACTGCCTCTCAGGGAATATTAGCTATTGGCTAAACAACACGTTGGTCTCGACCTGATGATGTGTTGGGATTTGATGTGATAATTAAATGTAACATTGAAATTATGCTTTGTTTTAATAACTTTTTGATTTATTGAATTCTTAAGCATATTGCATGTGATCAAATGCAATTTTTTAACTGCGAACAGAATTCCATTTTTTATTGTATTAAGGACAGTCATCTAAAAGAACAAATAAAAACAAATGTATATGCTTGACTGGATACCAAGAGGGTTAAAGGAGAACTCACACTTGCTTCATAAAATTACATAAAATATTTAGGTTTTTCAGTTTTGTCTTTAAACCATCATTAAATAAATATTCTATAAATCTGACATTGAATGACTATTTAATTAATGCTTTGAACATAACATCAAATTAAAGGACAACAAGAAACTGATTTGAAAATGAGAATATATTCGATAACACAACCAAGAAATAGAGAAATGTTCCATTTTTTACTTCCTACTTGCACAAATTGAATTCTAAGACGAGGGAGAGGGCACAGGAGCACTCACACAGCTCTGTAACCCACTTCACCTCCATGGTCAGCAGGGTGATGAGAGCAGGGGAGCACAGCAGAGAGGAGGTTATTACAGTGCAGCTGCAGTGGTAATGCACTTTATTTATGACAGGCGCTGGAACATTGCTAGCTATCAGCACTCTGAAGCTTATCAGCAGAGGTGCCTGGACTAATGACACATGGACAACAACCACAAAGCTGTCTCAGGCAATTATAAAGGGAAGAGTGGGAGTATAATGAGGAACTGAGTTTTCTATTTCAGGTGAATCTGGGTGCTTATCCGCGCTTACGGCTTATTTGAGTGTTAGAGCACATCGACAGATCCACAATACAAGATTTAAAAATTCATGTTTGAATGATCCAATATTTGAACCATTGGATTTGTCTCTGACCCGTCTTGCCAAATAGTTTCACAGCATTACATTTGAATGTTGCTCATGTTTTATGGCTGAAAAATGTGTTAATCAGTTGTTTTGCCAAATGCTTTCCCTCTCACTGGTTGAGGAAGCATATGTAGGTACACACCAATTTAAAATGCCTGATTTTATTGTAAAAAGTTGTTGGTTTAGTATGTCAACAGAAGTCAAAATTTAACCACATGTCCTGTTTGTCATAATCCCCAAGATAATATTTTATTTTTATTTTAAGCAGTATATATGATTATGTAGCTCAGTCCAGTATGTTACTCTGCTGTGTTTCTTTAGGACTGTGCTCATGTTGCATGTCTCGTGGATTCTATATTTCATGTCACCGTTCCATAGAGTGAAGTGAAGGAAATCCTTCAATACATAATAAATGCCCATGTTTTACTTTTGTTATCTACTTAGAGATCCTGCTCTTGGTTTGTAAATCACTCAGCGGATTGCTGCTTGAATACACGTCTGATTATCCCTCCATTGCTGTTACTCTGGCCTGTGAGACCTCCGGAGAGGCAGGTTTAGAGTCTTTGGTCTGCACTTGGCCTGCGAGAGGACCTGCAGAGCATCAGATGTGTGAACAGAAATGTCTTCTCAGCCTACCATGTATAGTCAATCAAGTTACTTTGTGGTGCAATTTTGTCTGATTGGTGCTTTATAAAAAGGTTGGTTTGATTTGACTTAATTTCATGTTTTGCAGTTGAGTGCCATGTTGGAAAAAAGGACGCGACGGAAAATGTTTTGAGAGGTTAAGGATCAGCTCCCCTGCTCACCTCTGTCTGACGAGCACAGGATACACACACGCCAGAAAACTAAAGCAGCTAAATCAATTAAAATCCCATTAAAGTCAGCACCATTATTGAGGTCATTACCATGGGGGAGAGACGCCTGATGATGATGGTGGATCAAACACGATCTAATTAATTAATTCATTCATTAACGCGCAGCTCTCGTGCAAGCATGGTTAGTGCAATGTAATGAAAATGGAAAGAGAGAGTCAGACATCAAGTGCAGCGTCTCTGCAGAAACATCAAAACTGACATGAGACGGAAATTATGAATATGAAACGTGAACACAACATCAAAGGCAACGTATTGCCAGTGCTTTTCAAAGGACACTTAAACACATGAACATTTTTCCGGCACCACAGAGGACAGCGGCTTTCAGCTGGGTTACACACACACACACACACACACACACACACACACACACACACACACACACACACACACACACACACACACACACACACACACACGCTCACACACACATGCACACTAGGTGTCAGTCTGGTTGCGGAGAAAGGAGTGAAAATGAGAGTGCAAATAAGACAGAGGAAAGGAGGCAGGAAAAGAGGGGAAGCTTCACAGTCTGTTTCACTGCTTCATCTCTCACCAGTGGAGCTGTGATTGGGGAGCAGCAGACATTAACGTTTAGTATTGATCCCTCCTCACATGGCTCTGGGACCAGAGGCCAAGGAAATGACAGAAACCTGCTATGTTGCTTCCTCAGCCTGGAGATGCTGGGCTGGTGGAAGGGTGTGTCTATATAAGTGCGGTGCTGGGGAGCAAAAAGATGAAGAAGACACAGAAAGGGTTTGCGGGTGTGGTTTTTCCTATTTGCATGTAGGGTTTGAACTGAAAATGAAACCTGGAAGAAATTTGCACATCTGTCGCTGTCTCCTCTTCCTCCCCGCTTCGGCACACCGCACTGCCTGAGTGAATCAATACATGTTGGATCAAATGAAAGATGAGATCTTCATATTGCCGGCTAAGACGAGATACCGGGTATAGTTCAGGAGTCTGTCCAGGCCGCAATCGTGTCCTCACAGGATGTGTTTCACCGCTGTGATCTGAAACAATGCCGTAACATTAAGTAGGATTTGACTCGTACACAGTATCAGCCGAGATATAGGGTCTTGAGTGCAGGGGCTGATGCAGACAGAAAGGGGGGGTTAGATGAAGAAGAACATCCGAGCTGATTGGACGTGACAGGAGCAGTGTCCTCCTCCTCTGCAGCGCCAAGTGTCCCAAATGAAAATCCATATGGCATGGTGCTGGCAGCAGAGCTTTACAGGCTAGAAGAGGCCACTGGTGGTCAGGCAAACGTTGACGGACCGGAGTGCACACATGCACACACATAAAGTGCACACACTCATGCATGTGCATGCATGTGCATGCATTATACAGATATTATTTGTTTTTAGTTTGATTGTCAAATATACACAGATGAAAACACTGAACACATGCACATTAAATATTGACATCAACACAAATATCAAATGTGTATACAGCACTGATGACATGACTAAAAACACATCTTTTCCAAATACCTTGAATAAAGAAACTAGCACTAAAATGGCACTTATTTATAGCACTAGTTTCTTGGACAAGTTGTACTTTCTTGATTCTTGCTGTTCTGAGTCTGTACTCGTGGTTGAATGCACTTATTGGAAGTCGCTTTGGATAAAAGCGTCAGCTAAATGTAATGTTGATAACGCAGTAGAGCTTATAAAATAATCTTAACAATACAAATAAATGATCTAGTGATGATCAGGTTTTCAGAACAGGTCTTTTCTCTCCAGAAATAGCTGGTAGACTTTCTAGCTCAGAGCTCGATACAAAGATGTCATTCAGCTCCAGCAGCCTCTAACACAGCTGAAATACTTTAATTCTGCCTAGTTAGCTGGTCAAAGAACCAATCTCCAAAGGTCTAATATGCAGGATATCTCCTCTATATGCTGCTGTCATTTTACTCACCATACATTTGTCCAGTATCTTTTCCCTGAATAAAGCTCATTTGGTATTAAAGTAATTTGCAGAAGTGGTATTCTTATCTCAATTTGTCATTTAAACACAATCCTGCTACTCAGATCCTTGGACGTATTTTGTCCAACTGAGACTGGTCATCGTTGTTTGGGTGAGTTTCACAATCTATTGCACAATACTTATCGGTTCTAATCACCAGATTTCCCTCCTGCCTAATAAATCCACACACTAACCTGCATTTGGTCTGCCATGTTTGCACCTTGTCAGTCAGTATTTGCTCATGGGCACCATGTGCTCTCTCATTGTATCTCACAGCTCCACCATCTTCTCTTCTGGCTACGTCTGTGTTCGTTTCTGCTTTCACTTCCGGGTGGTCTGTTGATTGGATCTTACTTTCATGGCGTGCTGGGGTCACTCATTGGTTTAGGTCATCTTGAGTTTGATTTGAATGAGCCTGAGAAAATAGTTCAACACAGGTCAACAAGATGTATTGGATTTGTTCCTTTGAGTTTTTCATCTCTCTTGAAACATCTTGAAAGGTAAAGAGCTTCATTCTCCCGCTCGCCAGTAGACAACACAGTTCATCAGATCAAAGTAGCAGGTCAGGCACAAGCTGACTCGTTGTGAGGCTTTTACAGTTTTCACCATTTATTCATATCAGTGGTCTTTCTATTCTGAATTAAGTATTCAGATTTATGCTTTGGTGTTGCAGTCTGTGCATGTTCACTTCTTCACTGGAGAAGCTGTGCTGGATCTTTGTGATAGAGATTATGATTACATGAAATCCACAATGCATTATTGAATAAAATATCTGTTTTTTTTGTGAGGGCTTTGGCCGTATTTGAATAGAGCACAATGGCTTCAAGTTTATAGAACCATAGCCTATAGCAATTTAAATTAAAGTTAAATGAATACATATTTTATGTAATGTGGGTTACACATGTACTCTTTAGCTTTTCAGTTGTATGTCAAATGTATGCAGTTTCCCTGTTGTAAAGGCAGACTTTCCTCATATACAAATACAAATGTTTTTTTTTGCTTTGATTCATACACTATAATCCCACTATGACCCCAACCTTAACACTATGGTAGAGGTTGTTGGTAGACTTTGATCGGGGAGTCCAGCCAGGCTGGCATGGAAAACCACTGTCATCGCCAACTGGCAAACAAAAAGAAGGCATGTGAAACCTAGACCTAAAGCAGGAAACAAAAGGAAAGATGAAAATAGAAAGATATGTGGGTAAACATTGGTGTGGCCTTGTTAAACAAACTCTGAATATAGACCAAGGAATCTAATAAGACAATGTTGATTCTTTTCTTTTGATCAGCTAATAATAACTTACTCTAAAGAGCAGTGTGAGGAAGAACCGTTGGTAAAAGGAAACTCGCTTAGTGAAGGATTCATACTTCTTTTGTGGTAGTTTTACTCTGTGTGAATGATCTAGTATGGCTTTTTGTCCTGAGTATCACGTCAATGCAATCATGTTCTATCTCCACAAAATGAATAGCATACCAATAAGCCATTTTAAATGAACATTTTATATGTCTTTATTTTATATGAAGTATATTGTGGCCACTGAACGGTCATTGGCCTATTTTAGATTCAGTACATTTTTCCGGCTGTTTGAATCTGTCCAGAGATGTATTGATAGCTTGTTTTGTTCTGATCCCTACACAGCCTTTCTTGTCTTTCTGTGCTTGCTCTGTAGTTGCTGTTTGCGTCCAATCTAGATCTTTCTCCTCCGGGTCCAAGCTTCAATATCTTAAGGTCAAACCTCTCGTTGGCCCTTCCTGTGCTCTTTTCCCTATTTTCTAATCCAACTCTCATCCCACAACTATATCTTGGTTTCCCCTGCATTTCAAACTGGGCCTTAAAAATATCTCCTTTGAGGAATATTAATGGCATTCATTCAGGATTACCACTGCTGCCACACCAGGAGTTTCTTCCATCTGGCTTCAAGAAGCCAGAAACGGTCCTCTTCTCTTATTGCGCTGGTCCCTCTGCAATAATGTGTGTCTCAAAATTATTCTTAGCCAAGCAAGTTAATAGTGGATTACATATCACGGTGTTGATTGTAAAACCCCACTGTAGCTCACCTCCCCAAGTAAACCGTTAGCTCTGTCAGAACTGTTTCAGAACTTCTAGCTGACGGCTCGTCTGGCGCCATGTTGAGAGCCATACGGGAACAATCTGTCAAGCAATATAATTTGTAATATAGCCCCTTTAACTACTAAATAAAACAATATTTATTATTATGGACATTACATTTCATATTTCATTTAACAGCTCTTTTGTGTGTTTACTTCCCAATTTGACAAGCACAATTGACTCAATTGCCATGTGTGGCTTGAGGGATAAAATATTAGTATTAGTATCGAGTTAGTATTACTTCCTCTAATACCTAACTCATCTCTTGGTGATGGTTCATCTTGATTTTTCCATCTGCTCTACTATGGTATTGAATGGGGGTCAAAAATATACATTTATTTACATAAGATATGATTTAATTTGTTCTTCTTCTGATTTCATTGTTGGATGTAATGTTAAAACAAATAGACTAACTGTAGTCCTCCATTTCCCTGTTAGCTTGCTTGGAAGCTGGATTCCTGTGATGTCACAAGATCACGCTATCATCGCACGATTAACCCTATCACATTGAAAATCATCCCCATCTTGTTAGGATTTGTGTCCGGTAAACCAGAGCACGGACCAATCAGCGCCCTGTGGTGAGTTGGGGGGGTGGCTTAGGTTTGTGAGACGACACAGAGAGGCGATTGTTCATCCAAAACAACAATGGCTGCTCCTGTAGATGCTGCAATAGCATCAGTTATATCAGAAATAGAGTGTTTCTTCACGGAAAGAAGATAAAATTATACTTGGCATCATATTTATTGAAAACATCTGCCCGTTTCTAAACAGTTTCAATTGACGGCTTTTTCAGATGGTCCTGTGTAACAAACCATCTGCCTGGTCAGGTTAGTCCCAGGTGACAACAAAGCAATTTGAACAGTTGAGTTTAGCTTACCGATTTTTCCCATTAGCTGTCTGAAAAACGATGTAGACACTGCCTTATAGTTAATAACACAAACACGTTGACACAGAGTCAGAGCACATGACATTTGTCGACAGACAAGTGGCAGCACTCATAAAGATAATGTGTGTGTCACTGGAAACGTCGATGACCAAAGTATCTGGTGTAGCTGCACGCGGCCACTGGCCGTTCCTTGTTGAAACGCAAACACAGCAAGAAGGCAAGAAACAGAAACCGTGGCGGCAACAAGATAACATTTGTTCTCTGTTTGTTTGGCCGGGTTTGTAAGTTCCATATAGGAGGCTTTTTACTGAAATCAGCCTCCCATTTTACAACTTGGATCAGTGTTTCGTGTGTGTGCTAGTGTGTGCTAGTGTGTGTGTGTGTGTGTGTGTGTGTGTTTGTGTGGACTTAAACTCAGATGTCATAGACCGAGTTGTAATTGGTGGTCTCATTAATCCGCTGGTGTAAAGTGAACAAAGATAACACAGCATAACAACTGCACACAAATGCATATACGCTCACCACCGACTGCCAACATCAGCCTCAGAAAAACATGTTTGTGCGAAGAAGAAATGCAAATGGTGATTAACTCTTATTGGATTGACCACAGTCCTGGTGTTGTGCTGAGCTCCCAGCATGCCCTGTTTCCTTTATGAGCTATTTCTGCATGGCATGAATCACAGGTACAGTTCTCAACCAAAGCCCTCTTCCCCAGGATGTAAAACACACACACACACACACACACACACACACACACACACACACACACACACACACACACACACACACACACACACACACACACACACACACACACACATGTAAACACACAGCTACATATTGAATGTGGGAAATAGAAGAGCCTTTTGATATGTTGTGAACAGAAACCAAGGAAGTACACTCTGTCCATGAACTACTTGTGTATGATTAACGACTGACATGAGCGGAGGAAGCAGCGGAGCAGAAAGCATAACACATGGGAGGAGGAGGAGGAGGAGGAGGTTAAGGAGCTATGAGTGAAAGAGAAGGAGGTCTAGAGAGAGGATAAAAGCTGTAGACGAGGATGGAAAAAACAAGTGAGGAGGTGCAGAGAGAAGACATGAGGGATAGAGGAAGTGGAGGAGTAAAAGAGGGATGTTGTGTTCCGGACACCTGAGTCTCACACTTTGTCTCATACACACACACACACACACACACACACACACATATACACACACTCATACACACTGTCTCCATGGTCAGGCCGAGGCCAACGGTGGTTAAGGTTGCTATGGCGACATCCCACCAGAACGGTAATTACAATTAACAACCCTTCTAAATGACCACCTCTCTCTTCTCTCCCCCTGCGTCTCCTGGGTAATTATAGACTACAGCTCAGCTCACCCAAGCTCTGTTGTCGGCCTCTTTTTTATCTTACAGCTAAATAATCCTGTCGGGAAACAATAGAGACGGAAAAGAATTACTTTCTTCGAGGCTAAAAGGCCGTCTGCTGTTTCATTACACCAATGTTCCTGTGTTATCATCAGCGTTCAAATCAATATGCGCTGCACATTTGTGCAGTGAACTGGTCACGAAAATGAGTCAGCTGAAAGAATATTGCTCCACGTTCAGGGGCTGCATCACATCAACATGCGCTCACGCCGCATAAACGTTAACTGAAGAGATGCAGTGGATTGTGTATGCAAAGTGAAAGATCAGTCGGAAAGGCTGAGTTGCAAAGGTGGGTGGTGACACCCCCACTTATCGCTCCATCGCAGAAGAAGAGGTGAAGAGGGAAGACCGCGAGTGCCACGAAGGCACAAAAAGAAATGGACCCTCGCTGAAAAGGAGCCTCATCAAATGGCACTCAGTCGGTGGTGTCACAACACATGCAGCGGTCAGCCAGACAGGGGGAGCGAGAGTGATCCAGTGGAAATGAGGACAGAGGGTGAGACACAGCAGTGGCCCAATAAATGAAGTGATGTTTGGTTCACCTGGGCTGGAATTTAAGGAACATTAACCACATGAATAAGTGACGGGGTATCATTTATGTCTCATTTACAACCTGTACATGCTGTGAATCTGGGGTTGTTGCTCCAAGATGGAACAAGCTATGCGATTGTCACACACACACACACACACACGTCCCGCTGGGAATATGTTTGAAAGAAAGCCCCACTTGTTTGAAGTCTCGCAGCAGAAATGCCGACCCAGACCCAGAGCGACACAGACTTGTGGGTCGACGACCTCCGCACAGCTCACATTTTTAAATTCAGAATCAGGACACAATACATCGAGGAGGATACAATCAAACCACGAACGGTGAAGAGAAGCAGCTGCCGTAGATGTAAATTGACGTGAAAGATGAGCATGTGACGAGCATGTGAACGTGGACGTGCATATAAGAATCACATTATTAAAATAAATACTGGATGGATGAATATTTATGGCCGTCGGAGCCGAAGCAGATGGCAGAAATGAATACAGAGGATTCACGGAGAAAGAGGGGTAAAATGAAAGACTCGAGTGAGAGAACAGAAGTAGATTGCATTTTAGAAAGGTGCAGACGGGGGTTAGAAGAAGGAGCAGGGCTGGCTGAGGGAGGCAGAAGGCACCCTCATCTCTTCAGTCCTGGAGGATGGGCTAAAGCTGCTTCGGGAAACTCGGCCTCTCCCTAATTGCGTCCACATCACACAAGGGAATCAGATGCCTGCGAAATGAAAAAACGGCCATCCTGTACACACCTCCACCCACCCTTCGCACCTTTGCTGCCCTGTCTGTCATCCCCATCCACCGTCGGCAATTCTCCAGGTCATTATTTCATTCCACGGCCCAAGCACCCCAGCCGGTCAAATCATCTCGACAATAGATGGAGTCAGAGAGCCTGTCCTGTTGTGTTATTCCTGTCCAGTCCGGTGAGTCTGATCATCGCTAAATCCTCAATCCCTCCATCCCCGGGCCTCGGAGACAGAAATACAACAGGAGAGCAGAATTCTTGGGGAATACAAACTAAACTGCTGCCTGACAGGCTTCAGCAGCTGCCGGTGCTTTCTGGAGAGAGTTGGCTTCAACATGGATCCATAAAATTCTGCACTGATGAGTGTGTTCACATGCTTGTATCCCAGTCTTAATCTTTTTTTTTTTTTTGTATCCCAGTTATGAATTTTTGCAGCAGAACGCCGGTCTCCATTTCACTGTTCAAGTGAAGCTTGCACTTAAACCGATTGGTCTATCTCGCTGTCAATCAACACATCAATCGCTCTGGTCCTTACGAGCCCTAAGAGCTATCGTGCTCACTTGCAATCCTCCTTGTGTTTAATGATGGCAATCCATTCAACATGTGTGCATCAAAGTTTGGTTTTGTCAGATTTAATGGTGTTAAATGTGTGTTGTTTAATGTGTGTTATTTATTGGTGAGGATGATGTTTTTGTGAATAATTCACATTTTAGGAGTTAACCATTGACCCCTATTAGTACAAAATATTAGGATTATGTGGCATCTTCCTCTACGTCTACACTCCAGCTAACTGTACGTCACTCATAACTACAGGAAGTTCTGTATTAACTTCCCTTAGAAAGAATAAGGAATAATCAAACAGGGGAGGCTATCAATAGCACAATATCAAACAAAGCTGTCTGTCACTTACGTACTCTGGCCGTGTACTTGACTTTGACAACAGAAGTAAAGTGCACATAGTATTGCTACAATACAGTGAATTCACTCACTTGACTTAAAGAAATCAATGTTGTTCGACTCCAAGTCTGTGCATCAGTCAGTGGGGAATTCAATATATATTTTTAAGTGTCCACTGCACACACATTGAGAGAATGGCCCAAATTGTCTTCACTATTCAGGAAAATTCATGCCTGCAGCTAAATCTCCCGGAGTGTTTCATTTACCGGAAAGTAATGAAGCAAATTAAATCAGATGCCTCCCACAGCACCGTCTGAAAGCACAGTTCAGCCCGATTTAGTTCAGGTAAAATGTCAAAACAGGTCTGCGTCATGCTTTTGTGTGTGCACTGAAAACAAAGCGCAGGAGCCCGGCAGTGTTTCCAAAGTGCATTGATTTTTCCTCCAGCCGGCTTCATCCCCCTTTGACATTTCACAGACACTGTACGGCCTAGAGCCAATATACAGGATGATGAAAGCCAGGGTGGCCGTGTGACCTCTGAACCCTGTCTGATGCGTGTCTCAGCCTATCATCAGCTGTGACTGCTGCATACTGGGATACTGCTTCATACACATTTACTTCGCCTCTGTTCTGCCCAGATCTCCTCTATTTAATATTTTCATATATTTGTTACTATCCCGCAAAATATATATATATATATATATATAATATAAATTATAATATTATAATAATGTATGTATAATTATAATTAATGTGTGTGTATATATATATATATACACACATATCTATATTGTTCTCTATAGTCTTTTTTAGTTTTACTCTATTTATTCAGTTCTGCTCGACTCAAACTCTCCTCCTCCACCCTGCGCCGCCCTGCTTTGCTCCTTCACGCTCCGTTCCCTGCCCTCTTCCCTCCGTACACCGCTCCCCTGTATTAGATTCAGCTGTGGGATCTGAGGATGAGGACACCAAAGCCCCAAAGACTGTTCTGAAATCACAGAGCGTGAACTTATACAGAAAACACACATCATCCTCTCACAATACAGCTTCACACACACACACACACACACACACACACACACACACACACACACACACACACACACACACACACACACACACACACACACACACACACACACACGCAGAACCCTCCCTGAAACAGTTTGTTTAATTTTTGATTGCATGATATACACAAGGCAGTGATACCTTTATTGCTTTAGGGCTTTTTGAATAAAAATAATTTCTGAGGGAAATAGATTCTAGGAGCTTTTGAATCAGTTTTACCAGGATCAGTTTAAGATCCTGGTAAATGGGACATTTCTTCGTGGATCATTTAAAGACTATCACTTACAGTTTTTCTTGATTGCTTTGACCTGCTTAAAGAAACTGGGATCCACTCGGTTTTCATCGTCACTGTCTCAGCAGAGCACAAGACACCTCTTGCAAATGTGTTAACCCTTTCTCATTGGATTGACACATTTTCCCCACCCTTTTGCAGAACAGTTAACACGGATGTCATTCAAGCAGTCCAAACTCCATTGTTTTAGCTATGGTAACCAAAAAGAAACCATCTGTTCCTAACTATTAGAAACTACCCACATCAGTATGAAACCACTGAAGCACCTGTTTGACACTCCTTCACACAAATCTTCAATTAGCGATCAGTCTGCAGGCCTTAAAAGGTGCAGCGTCTGGGTTGCAAGAGAGGATATTGAATGTGACGTGGATGAGGCCATGTGGCCCCATTGTCATGACAGAAGAGACTGAGTATCAATAGTGGCTATTTCTTATACTTTACTGTAATAGATTTTATTTTGGTTTACATGTATTTTGTGTAATATTTAAAGTATTTCAGTTTTCAGCCACAGTTAGAAAAAAGAATCAATGGAATCAATAAAATTTGCATCAAAGCATTTCTGATTCTGGATCCAATTCTTTGCAAGAAGGCAAATTTGACAACAAATGGCACTGGCATGAAAGCTACGTACAGTAATTGGCTACAATGACAAGCAATGGTGCACTGATTCGCACTGAGTGCTGTATTTTGTATTTTGTTGTCCACTGTGTAATGGTTGATTGGAAGAGCTCATACACTTGTTTGCAAGTTGTGTTGTTTGAAGGCAACATTTGCTTTTGTTGCATATTTTAAATGTTTTGGCACGGTTAGAGCCTTTTGCAAACAAAATGTGTCATTTCGACCATGAGTGCCACTGTTTCGGCCTGTGTGTTAACTGTTTTGAAAATGTGGAGTTTGAGTTGACTGCTGCATCAAAGCAATCAAGAAAAACTGTAATATCTACCCAGAATTTGCAAGAGAGAAACTACAAGGTTTTGTGGTGATACCATTCCATTTTTGAGTTACACCTAAACACAGCTTTACTGAGCTTTACAGCTTGTGTAGACTCTTTGTCTTGTTTATTCAAGGATCATTTTTACATCAAAGATGTGCATTGTGCTCACATGCAGTCTGGGCATGCAGCTCAACACTGTTGGGCTCTGGACTGAATAGTAACCTGAAATACAAAAGGTGGAGAGGACATTAGAAACCCACACTGGTTTGACATGCAGCGCCTGAGAATCAATTTTTTTTTTTTACTGAAACAAAAGATATTTTGTGCTCATTTTCATTTTCTGAAACACATTTGTGACTTTTCAAGGTCAGGGTGACACGTTTATGAAACAACATTTCCACCTTCACTGGACTTTTTGGTGGACGACAAGAATCTGAATTCATCCGAAGACGAGCTACTCTTTATGGCAGGACATAAATGATTAAATGTGTTCTTACCTGCGTAACACAGGTTCATGATAAACCAATATCTGATATAATACAGCCAAACCTCAGTCCCTTGTGTAATGATCTGACCTGAAGCAACATACAGAAACACAGTATATATATTCTACTCATACACAAAAACCTACAGGGCAAGCACGAACGAATCACAAAAAGTAGACACGTATGTCAAGGAATTGACCTTTTATAGCAAATGGCTACACAGTCAGATGTGGCGGATAAGGCTCTGCTGTTTGAGGGAGCTCTCACTGGATCCGAGCAGTGATGTGGTTTCTGCTGAGAGAGCTAAGAGACAACTCAAAATGAACCCAAGGAGGATGTCGGGGTGGTAGGGTGGCATGAGCATCTGCCTGAACCAACACTGTGCTTCATTTAGTAAAGCCGTTCTATAATGAACCTTCAGCTCGAACACGAGGGATGCTGAAATCCCCTCAGTGAGATGAGCTGAAATAACAAACACACAAACATGATCCCTGCAGTCTGAAGATTTGGTTAATTTGGAAATTCAGTATAAAACAAAGCTACTTATCTGAGATATGGTACAGTTTATTCCAACAAAAATGTGTTTTATAACATTTTAAGTATAATAGTGGAGGTTAAAAGGTGACACAAGGCTGTATTTGCCCTCAGGAGCCCTATAAATGAGAACCAATCTCTCATGGAATAAAAGAATTGAATGTGTCTGTAATTTAAACCTTTTTACTGCTGAAGTGATAATTGGACATAAGATCTTCTGGCAAATTGGCAAAACAATTAATTGAGCGTGATGGTGTTGAATATTCATAGCCGAGGTGTGACGGTACCCTGTTACTACTCCAGAGATTTTAGAAAATGTTTTGGCAGCGATGCTCAGAAATGGATACATCAAAGAATCCTTCGAAGCACGGTTTGTATTCACACTTACAGAAGAGCAGCGAGGCTGTCAGTACTGATTTAGACAACTATGCTCATCCACAGGCCCCCTGCAGGCGCTGCCCCTTAATGCTCGTGGGCCACACACACACACACACACACACACACACACACACACGTTATGAATGAAAAACTCCAGTCCTCAGAGCGTCATGTTCATGTTTCAGTTACAGGTTATTCTTCTTGGTCCTTTGGACACAGACAATATGCACACAAAGTTGCCTTCAGTCAGCAGCTTTTGAACAGTGTGGCTATAACAAGCTATCCGTTTCCATGGGGAATAGAGCCTTTATTAAATATATGGTCATTAATATTGCATTCCACCATCGATCACAAGTAATCAGCGGTGTAAGGTAGTTACGACGGCCCATTGCACATTATTATGACAAGCCTTAGCGCACGTTAGGAAGCAGACACACACACACAAACACAGACACACACACTCACACACACATATAGCATCATCGCCTCATCACATGATCAATAGACTTAACGATGGACAATATCAACATACATATTACCCAGAAATCCTCATATGTCCATGACAAAATATCAAATAAAGTAAAAGATTATTAATTTTACCGTTTTTTTCCAAAGATATTGTTCATGAGTACATAATTACAGTACATCATTATATTCACCAACCACAACATTTATTTCTCTCCACTTAGTCAAATCAATACATCACTGCATTTCCAAAGGATGGAATTTGCACTGCAAATCAGAACAGATCATATGCTAAATATAACATAACCGCAAAACCATTTGTGGAGACAAAAAAACAATACAAAATAAAACATTTACTAACACACGTTTTCAAAATGTTGGCTTCCATTGTTGTTGTAACCAGGTTCTTACCTGTGGTCTTTTCATAGTGCTTACATCGGATCAAAGGGTCGATAGTCAAGCAAATAGGTGTTTGGCCAGGTGGCCCGTGGGTGTGGCATCTTAAATGTCAGCGTTTTGAAATGGTGAAAAAGTGACTTTATGTCAGAATCCTGTGTCTTATGTACACGTGCAGTGTGTGCAGTGTGTGCACTGTGTGCAGTGTGTGCAGTGTGTGCACTGTGTGCACTGTGTGTACTGTGTGCAGTGTGTGCACTGTGTGCACTGTGTGTACTGTGTTGCAGTGTGTGCACTGTGTGCACTGTGTGCAGTGTGTGCACTGTGTGCACTGTGAGCACTGTGTGCACTGTGTTGCAGTGTGTGCACTGTGTGCACTGTGTGCAGTGTGGGCAGTGTGTGCACTGTGTACAGTGTGGGCAGTGTGTGCACTGTGTGCACTGTGTGCACTGTGTTGCAGTGTGTGCACTGTGTGCACTGTGTGCACTGTGTGCAGTGTGGGCAGTGTGTGCACTGTGTACAGTGTGGGCAGTGTGTGCACTGTGTGCACTGTGTGCAGTGTGTGCACTGTGTGCACTGTGTGCACTGTGTTGCAGTGTGTGCACTGTGTGCACTGTGTGCAGTGTGTGCACTGTGTGCACTGTGTGCACTGTGTGCAGTGTGGGCAGTGTGTGCACTGTGTGCACTGTGTGCACTGTGTGCACTGTGTTGCAAAAAGTGCCTTGTTGAATTGCTTAATGGGTACAAAGCAGAATGTGTGTGTAGAGCTTATTAGATTTGAGCTCTCAGTGTCAGTCTCAGTAATTGTGCTTTATGTTTCAATTAAGTTCAATTGAAAATAACTTGAATAGTGTTTATAGTGTATTTAGTTTTTATAGTTCATATCATTTTGTTGTCGCTGCTGACTATTTACCTCGCAGCAGCACGTTTTCAACCCAGCACATTGTCAGATGGCCACCTCTCTACGATGCCCCCACAACATATTGCCCAGTGCAGCTGCACTGCCTTCACTAAAAGTAATATTCCACCTTTTTATTCTGTAATGTTGCAAACATGAATGGCACTGGTATATTGTAAAAGGAGAGTTTGATGGCTAGAATTTTTTATTCCGTATTTTCCTGCTTGAGGTGTTGTAATAGTTGAAGTTGCCAGCACAAACTGATAGTGTTTGAATCCAAACTAATTTCACCTCAGCACTTATAGAAGCTCAATGAAGAGACCGTGAGCTTCCACCGCAGTGAAAAGACAAGTAAATACACACTGAAGTGGTGGATTACACTCACTGAAAGCTGTAGTAATTTCTTTTGGCATATATCCCTGAATTCTGACTTAGTTCGTCCGGTTTTGGCATCAAATCCAGCCATGGCAAACCCAATTTGCTGCGCCTATTCCTCCCAACCTTGCTGTCTTCCTTGTTTTCTTTATTCAGCCCTGGCAGAGTGTGGAAGGAGGGAAGTGAGCGGGCCGGGTTTCTTTGATGTGTTCTTAAGAGAGAAATCTGCCTTTCATAAGCACCCACATCTTATCAACACAGACTGATCAGGCGAGGCATCGGAGAGTGTGGCACTTTAATACCGGCGTCCCCACTGGGAGGCTGTCATGGTGGGGCGCTGCTCACGATCATCCTGCTACCAGAGAGCAAACCGGAGACTGTGTGTACACACACAATACATACACATCTTATTCTTTAGGTGAGATTCTCACCTGACATGAATGAGAGTACAAGGCTCACTCTTTCTTGGACTGAAAGTGTTTATTTAGTGAATCTACATGCTGACAAAACCTCTCATCTCACGCATACTGGGACAGAAATGAAATCAGTGCTGCGTTGTTTTTAGCAGCAGGTCGACAAATTGATGCTGTATAGAGATCTCCTTACATTACACACACACACACACACACACACACACACACACACTCTCTCTCTCTCTCTCTCTCTCTGTCTCTCTCTCTCTCTCTCTCTCTCTCTCTCTCTCTCTCTCTGCCATGTGTCTGCATGAGAACAGCAATAGAGTTGAAAGACATAAAAAACAAACCTCAAATGGGAAATGTGAGTCGGAATGTTTTGAAAGAATTAAATAATTTAGATAGGTTTGTTGTTATGCACAGCCTATTGTCTTGATGTAAAATATGAAGCGTGAAACAAGGCAGCAGCTAAATTGATCAGCATCAAATGTCTCTGTGGGTTCTTTTTCTTCTCTCCAAGAGCTGCATATGACAAGCAGCTGAAGCACTGAAACTCAACTCTGACCCGACCAGCTGAAACCATAGAGGGAGAGAAACAAATGAAGGTTATGTGCACATACAGTATATGACAACATTATGACTGTATATTGTGGTTTATGACAGTATGAGTCATTGTAACTTTGTTTGGAAGTATACACTACTGAAGCACAATATCAATAGTAATGGTATTGATATTAATAATGTACATATCTACTCATGTCTTTTGAGCTTTGTCAATGCAAACATTTGAGGATTTTCACAAATATATACATTTTATTAAATACATGTTTAATTTTCTTAATACTAATAATACTAATACATTAGTACACAACAAATAAGTGATGAAATAAATAAATAATTAATTAAGAGAATTAATCGATCTCAGGTGCGGCTCAGATTTGTTTTAGGCTTTAGCAAAAACAAGCTAACAACTTATTCATACTAAAGCAGTTTAATCATGAGAGACGAGTCGGATAAAGAAAAGATTGTTTTATTATGAACAGGTGATATGTGATGATAAAGTCTTGAAAGAGTCTTTGGCGCTTGGAGATTACAGGGAGATTGTAATTGAGGGCCGTCTGCCTCGATCAGCAACAAGACGAATCCCCTGCGGAGTCCAGACCTGGTGATGGACCAGCGGAGACTGCACGGAGATGGAGAGGTGGAGGGGTGGAGAGGTGGAGGGGTGCGTAACAGCAGCATGAATTAACTGAAGGTAGAGAGACAGACAGCAGCAAGATGATTGGCTAACGATGCCATTGTTTCATTGCCCTTATTGGATAGAGAAGACCAGGTGGTCTACACAGCTGGTGTCCTGATTGACAGCCAGAGAAATGACAGCAAGTAAATAATGAGTGAGAATGCGTGAGAACTGATTGGAAGATGTATGATACATAAATTACGAGCTTAGGCATGCAAGTGTATGGTCTTCTGTCTGACTGAATTTACTTGATAGCTTCATTTTACGTTCTCGTAACATGCCTCTAATTAATGCATTCATTCAATTGTTAATTATTTTTCCATTGATCTGTTTTATAGCAAAAGGTGCATGTAAGATGCACATTGGCGTATTGGATACACAATGAAAGCTTTAGTTTAAAAAAAAAGATGCAATTAACAGGGCACGTTATGCTTTCGATTAGAGCATCAGAATCTTGACATTATTCAGTGTAAATGAATGAGATATCTTTAATAAAATAAGATGTAATTGAACAAAAGACTGGTTTGTCCATCTGCACACTGGACACGTGCAGCGCTCTGCAGGGCGGTAAAAGTGCGTTGGCAATAGCAGATGTTTCTGTAAAGAGATTCTGCATTTGCATGTAGAATCTGTAGATAACGGGACTAGATTTTGGTATCAGCAGTTCTGGTTTCTGTTTTCCGTCTGTGTAGTTGTGGCTAATCTCATTCAAGAAGTCTTTGGTTAAATGCAGGTAAACGGTCTGTGTGGAGAGCAAAAGAGGCAGAGTGCATTGGCCGAAATGCTTTCTCAGAACTTTTTTATTGGTACACAATTTGCTTGTAAACTGCGTCCTTATAAAACAATGCGGTCGTACACGTCATCTCTCTACTCCAGCTCCAGTCTCGCATTTTGAGTTGTTAATCACTTTTAATAATGAGCAGCGCACCCAAAAAAAAGATCCCCAGAAATTTAGCCCCTTGCCCCCAGAGGCTTATCCGTCGTCAGACTGCCAATGGATTCAGAGATTGGCCAACTACCAGCAAACCAGCAGCTTATCAATCAGTCAATCTGTGAAAAAGTAGCAAAACAGGCCTCCAACCTGACTGCCAGACCTCCCTGCAGACATGCACGTAGTCAATAAGTCCGCCGACTGGCCAACAACCACAAACCCAGTCCATCATCACGCCAGCCGCCAGCCAGCAACTCAAGGTCAGCCAGCCAACCCGCCTGAAGGAGCCAGTAGGTCCAAATTTAATAATCCCATTTGCTCTCATCACAGATCATGGTGAGCTTTCTGCAGAATACATCAGGCCTGACCTCTGCTCTTCTGCTCTGTGGGAGGTGTTTGTTTTTAAGTGATTATGTGTCTATGTGAGTATGATCTGCCATCAATAAACAGCACGGCACCTTCAAATACAAACATATACTGTATATGTATATATATATATATAGTGTAACAGAGGAAGAAGAGACACACCATCTTTCTCCAAAATGCTGAGCTCTGTGCATGTTAAGGGTTTAATGATAAGGGAGCTTGGCTATTCTTAAATGACAAACTAGAGTCCCCATGACCATCATTTTCATTTTCGTCCTAATTACAAAAGGCTTAATTACTTTTAGACCAGTGATTCATTCCATCCCAGGCCACTAGAGGTCAGTGGCTAGTTGAGTTGCTGCTAGTGTTGAATTGCTGCGCTTTAATACAGAAGGCTTTGTCTGAGGAGGCACAGGTTTGACCTTCTCAAAGATAAGAACAGATCACCAAAGAACGGATGGTACACTGTGGCTGCAAAAACCAAAATGTTGGTAGAGTCTGATATGGTTCTGATTCCATTCAGAAATCAAATTACTCCAGATTTGACAACCTGAACCAAAATTGATTCATACACACACACACACACACACACACACACACACACACACAAGCCAAAAGAGCAATGCTTTAATGTCAGTTTTATGCTTCCCAAAGAAGATCCTCTCCTGCGTTTTGACACAGAAAACAGGCAGCTCAACCTAACCACTGCTCTCAGCAGACTAGAACCACAACTCCATTCAAATGTTTATGTGAGCAAAGCCAGTGCATGCCCATCACACGGAGGAGAGACAACAGCGGAGCTCCTTGGGCTGAATAGACCCCTCCGGCTCACAAAGGAGGGCTTGTCTGCTAAGGTGCTTAGAAAGCGCTCAGGTCGTTGATATGCAAGGCGACGGGGCAGCCCGCAGCCCGCCTGCTTTAGAGTTAATTAAGCTGCAGACCCAGTTGGCGGGATGCCCCCCCATCCCCCCACCCTGTTGAGCTCGGACATCTGCATTCCTACAGGCTGCCCCCCCCCCCCCCCCCCAAACATCTCACCCACAATTCATAAGAGGTGTTCTCCTCCAACATCTCCAGCACAACTTTATCTAAAATAATCTCCCCCTCTGCGTCCCTCTCTACTCTTGGCAATCTTCTCAATCTTCTCCTCTATTTGTCGGTCTCTTTCTCTTCTTTTGCTGACTCCCAAGGGGTGTGTGCACAAACTATCTAAATCCCCTCATTTACTGTAGCACTACATCAGCCACACGGGCTGTCTCCTTGTCAGTGATGTCAGTGAGCATCTTGACAATCTATCGCCTCCATCTTCATTTCTTCTCCTTTATTTGCTCCTTTCTTTCTTGGCTGCTGTCACGCCAGAAGTAGCTCCTGCGTGCCGCAGTTGCCACACACACACACACACACACTCCTACACTTACAGCTCTCACCGTCCTGCTTAATGTTTCATCCACATACTGTAGCTGTGAAGGCAAAGAGGGCAGGCTCAATCAAACAGAGGACAGACTCCCCAGCGGCCTGCCATGGCTCTAATTGTGGATTCATCACAGACAGAGCGGATCAATACGGCACTCTTGACTCTGCGCAACACAGAATGATCTGAAGTTTGTCCTATTGGAATTTCTTTTACCGAGGGGGATTAGACACTTCCATTCTTGTTGGAGGATGGAGAGACCTCGCTCTGAGCCACATTGAGGGTGAGAGAGAAAACGAGAAAGAGCTAGGGAGAGAAAACCTCACCCCTTTTTGCTGTTTCCCTGCTAATGACTCTCCTCTGCCTTTGTAGTCAGACACACACACACACACACACACACACACACACACACACACACACACACTGTGTTGGATGCTGTCATGTCCTCGGTTCTATTGTGACCTTGGTGCTCCTGGAGAGAGCTGGCTATGGACTACCATGGCGGTGAGAAGTCCACGCCATTCGACCTGTGGGGGCTTATTGTAACCCTCCATATAGCCGCTCTCTGGAATTAGCTCTCTGGTTAATGTGCTGACCAGAGCGGGTGGTCGTGGGTTAGAGGCTGAGTGAACCCACACTACAAAAAAAGAAAAGTCCATCTTAACAAGTCATTTAGTGCTGAAATGAGTCTGAACGTCTGATCATTCTGCTAAATGGGGCGACATGCTGTGAATTCACTTGTTTTCATGCCTGAAATGACATGAAACAATATCTTGTTATGGTTGTTGTGAATGTCACTTGATTTGCATTGGAAACAAGGCCAGCTTTAGTCCAATGGGAGTGTTTTACTGTCCTCTATCACCCCTAACTTGTTTGATGAACATTAAGTATTTCAGGAAGGCAGACAGAGAGGATTTGTAAATGTTCGTCCCACAAAATCCCTCCCTTCCTTTCTTGAAGCAGCATTTGGACTGCATTTTTCAAGATTGGTCAAATTGGATCATATTCCATAAAAGCCAGATGGATGGGTTATATTTTTTCCCTCTGAGTGATAGACTTAGAAATTGCAGAGGAGCAGCAGTAACACCTTCTCAGTCTGTCACAGCCGCAGCTTTCCCTGCCATCACACAGCAAGAGGTCTCCGCTGCTGTGTTTCGCCAAATCCACTGCCAACACAACTCCTCCATTCATCGCCTTTTCTTTGGTTTGTTCTGGACTGCAGGTCACAGCTTCTTATTTAGATTTTCTATTTGAGACAAAAGCAAAAGCAAAGAGCTTCCATGTGCGTGCAGGCGCAGGTCGAGATGCTGATGGAACATACTGTAAATATACATTCAGAAACATAGGATTTATTTAGGTTGCGTTTGTATCAACACTGTTCAAAAATAAGTTCAAAGGAATATTTGAAGTAGAATAAAGATGAAAGCTGAAGTACAAAAGAGAAATAATGGGACAGCCTGGTGGCCTTGAAGTTAAGGCGCTGGCTAGGAACTTTGTGCCCAATTGACTATTTTATGTTCCAATGATGAGATGAGAGACAACTCTGAATTTTGCAATCAAGTTTGCATAGAACAGCTTGTAAGTGAATATTCTACCAGAGAGGAAGAACGAATGAGACGACAAACTGGAGATTAAAAGAGGTCACTATGAAATCATGAACACCAGCTGAGGAAGTAACTACATAGACATGAAAACAGAGATATATTTTTATACTATACACATATACACATATGTGTGTGTGTGTGTGTGTGTGTGTGTGTGTGTGTGTGTGTGTGTGTATTATACATGTTTTTAGAGCTGTATGAAGCTGGTAACTCAGTTTATACACTTCTGCCACAAGACCAAAAACAGACAACAACTAAACATATATATTGTCTTTAACAACATAATACTTGTAAATTATGTATGAAATATATATAGAAGGATCTTTTGATTTGACAGAATTTGAACAATTCGACTGAATGTACATCTTATGTATATTTTACACAAAAAAAGGGTTTGCATTATCCTTTGAAAAGCAGTTAGTCATAATCACTGTTTACTTTCTGCACATGGATCAATGGAAAGACACCGAGGCACGGAGAGACGGAGTGAAAGGGAGAGGGTGGAAGGAAAATGAATGTGTCATGACAAAGCAGGATAAAATGTCTGCAGTGGCGCTACAGGAGGACCGTGTCCACTTTGTCTGACCCGGTGAGAATTGATCTGTGAATCACATCAGGATTTGCTCTGCAGGGACACAACTGCACACCTTTAAATCCTGTTGCACTTTAACATATGATATATATATATATATATATATATATATATATATATATATATATATATATATATATATATATATATATATATATATCCATCCATCCATTATCTGAACCGCTTATCCTCTTTAGGGTCGCGGGGCGCTGGAGCCGATCCCAGCTGTCATTGGGCGAAGGCAGGGTACACCCTGGATAAGTCGCCAGTCTATCCAGGGCTTATATATATATATATATATATATATATATATATATATATATATATATATATATATGTACATGGGCATCCTTCTAATCTGTTCATCAGTCTCTATTATTGTCTTCTTAGCTGCCTTCATAACAGCCTGAATGTTATTCATTCAGTGGAGACATATTCCCTGATAATCATTTCAGTAAAATGTGTGTCTCAGTCACCGTGAAGAAATTGAGGCAGAGATGAAATAAAACGTTATTAATTCTGCGATATTAAACACGCCCACTCCCCTTTTCCACTTTTTACATATTCATCATAAAACTAATGCAATTATCAATACTGTAATCTATTTGGCGGTCACATGGTGCAAAAAAGTCATTACAAGTGAGCCTTCTTTAATGAACAAATCTAATGAAGTGCAGTAACATGTTAGAAGCAAGATTTCTCTCACCTTAGGGGGTGATATGCCTCTCTCTCTCTCTCTGTGTGTGTGTGTGGGGGGGAGGGGGGGGGGTGCGTGTGGGTGGGTGGGTGGTTGAGTTTGACTCAAGGACTTAAGTAGTTTTGACATGGGTGAAATGCTTTGTTAAAGACAAAAGAAAAGACAGCCAGAGGACAAAGTTGGATGGAAATGTGCAGCAGATGTTAAAGATAATATCAAACCTTTCTCAGTCTAATCCTAGCTGCCGAAACATGGATGTGTGGCCAAGGAAAGGCGATGGCTTTGTCGACGAAAGGGCAATACCTGGAAGAAAGAGTGCAGAGGTGTTCTGAGAGGGTGATGCATAAATGCCAATAAAGGAGGAAAATTACCGCATCTAATCTCGTGGATATACCACATAAGCATCATCTCACATAAACACATAAAATCATGACACTTGACTGATTTATTTGCACAGGGGAATGTAAAGCCCCCCCCCTAAGGACTCCTAAAACGTCTCCCATGCATTATTAATGCGCATCGGCACAGTTTTCGCTGACATGCAAGTCCTTGGACGTGTGCTAAGGACTTCTGCACAGGACTTTGTTTGAGTGGCATTATGGGATGTGGCAAGACATGTTATTCAGTCATGTAATAGACCGCGTCTGTCTGGTGTCTGCTGCTTTCCTAGGAATTCCACCGAGAGAAAGGAAGAAAGAAAGAAAGAGGGCAGCAGTGGCAGTGGATGCCTTGACTGATGAAATGCCAATTACTGGATGGGTTTCCACACCGTGTGCTGGGCGGTACGGCGCGCTGATGGCATTTACAAACAGATAATAAAGCTGTTAGACTGAAGACACAAACACCAGGTTTTACACATGAGCACATACAAAATCGCTGCAAAAATGTTAAATCAGATTATATTCATCAACAAGTTACATGCAAGTGCACTTTTACACATCACAACTGACTAAAAACCACACAAAAAGAGCACAGCAGCCATGAAAAAAGCCACTCTACATTAAATGACAGTACTCATCCCCAGCAGCAGCAGCCCTCTCTGATTCTAAAATCTAAAATAGCTTTTACTGTCACCACCAACCACTCCATCCCTTAATCTGTTCAAGGAGATCCATTACCATATTAATAATGAGATGTGAACCGGTCATAGATTAAACTCGGTAATAAAGCAGCCTGCCAGGCACTCACACTGAGTCATTTTAATGACAGTGTGATAATTATAACTGCATGTGTCAGAATTGACAGACAGTGTTCCCTGTCTCGCCCTGCATTCATCAGACACACACACACACACACACACACACACACACACACACACACACACACACACAGTGTCCTTTTCTATGTCTTCTTCCACATGTCAAATATAGGCCATGGCCTATAGCCTGCCTGCATCATGAATAGTTTTGAATATGACAAATTGACTTAACAAAACCATGTTGGATATTGAAGTATTGCGTTTGCTTTTCATGCTCCTGATCTAGTGACAAAAAGATCAGTCGTAATTACAAAATAAATGAACTGCATTTTCTATTCCCTGCGTCTCTTGCATTCCCGTGTACTACAAAGAACTCCCTGTGAGAAACAGTAAACAAAATGGCCTGAATAATGTATAAAACATAACAAAACATCTGTAGAATGATGTGTTGATATAAACAGTATTTGTATCAACACATCATTCTACAGATGTTTGTATTTGGTGTGAGATCATCTCAGCAGGAGTGCACATTATAAAGCCGTACAATTCCACATTTAATATTGCTCACACAGTTTACTGTTGCTGTGGGTTTAACACTAAGCTGCTATTGTGTTCAATAGATAGTATTCTGTGGCTTTGAGTGACTCAGCGGTAGGCACCAAATGTGAGTACGACTGGTTGAGAAACGATGTTTGGTTTCCTTGTCGCCACGCTGTGTGTGTGTGTGTGTGTGTGTGTGAGAGAGAGAGAGAGAGAGAGAGAGAGATGCTCAATTTCAACTGTACACCTGTGCCATGCTTGACTTGGATTTGAGAAAATCAACAAATGTGAGGCCTTAAAAACAGCTGCACTTCAAAAAACAAGCTCAAATTTGAATGTGTCATTAAAATATCAATTGCAGACGTTGGAAAACATGCAGAGCTCAGTCACTGGAACACATTATTCAATACACACAGCAAGCTCAAGTCAGATTAGGTTAAAACACACATATGTGACAAACATACACACACACTCACAGCTCACAAACATGAGGTAATGAAAAGAACCCTGCGCAGTAATGTTTGTATGTGCTTGACTGCATCTCAGGCTGATCAGAGCAGATGGTAGTGTTGTAGTCAAGGCTGTCTAAGTGGAGGCCTCTACGTGCAGCATGGGCTCCAGACCAGCACGGCAAGATCTTCAAAAACAAGATCCAAGACTAACACGTGCACTTGACGACTTACAACCCTCAAGATACGTAGAGAAAGATACCAGACCCCTCTCCCCGGATGGACAGAAGCAATAGATGTCATGTGTACAGAATGAACAACGTAAGAGAGTTACAGCACATTCAATGCATATGACAAATTATTCATCCCACCAGAGGCCTTTGCTCTGTGGTGTGCGCCGCCTGTCAAGTGCATCTTAACCCGGGATGCCACAGCGGAGCCAGGTCTCTGTCAAGATGTCGGCACGACAGTCAACGTCCTCCCATTGCTGGGCTAGCCTGAAGTATTCTGTCATCCATCTTATTTTCCTGCAACCAGACGTCAGCCATGAGTAGGCTGGGTAGTGGAGTGGCCTTAGGTACTAGCTGGGTCAGGTTGGCTTCCTTCTCGGCTCTCCCGCCTCTCCTCCTTGGGCAGTCGACTCCGCTCTCTGTGGCGTTTGACTCAATCTCGGGACCCATCGACTCAAGCGGTGTAGCAACGGATATCCCGGCCAAGACTGTCTTTTCTGTTCTGCTCATTGTTTGTAGTCCGGCAATTTGAGATGCAAGACTTTTGGTTGAGTAGAGAGACGACGTGTACGACCGCATAGTTTCACAAGTCAGCCAGTTTACAAGCTAATTCTAAACCAACAAAAAGATGAATAATCATCAGATGATAGCCGTTGGGTTCTGAAATTGCATTTCAGCCAATGCGTTCAGCCTTTTTTTCTCTCCATATTAAATGCAGGTATACAGACTCTATACCTGCATTTAACTAAAGACTTCTTGGCCGTGATTGGTCAATACAACAAGGTATACAGATGGAAACCAGCTTCAGATATCAAAATGTGGTGCTGTTGCACAGATTATAGAGATTAGCTCCATCTGGTCTGGTGGGGTGGGCGGAGTGGACGGTGGTTGTCAAAAGTGGCTACTGGACCGCATGAAATCCAATGGAACGGAGAGGCCTTGGTTCAAAGATTTTTGTGAGATTATTCCATTTTAATATTTCTAAACCATGACTTGTGTTTATGATCAGTTCTGACATATATGACTTTATGTTGCCAATTTAATTCAGCTCTATTCATGGAAAACCCACAACAGATCAAAGAAAGGTTAATGCCCAGCTAAATGCTCCCTGATTATTGAATTTCAACTCTAAGCTATATTTACTGTAAATGTATTGTATGTTCAGTTTGATCAACTCCTGTGAAGCTCATGTTGAGGTTGAGTCCTCTGAGTAGGGCTATCTGTATATTATGGAAAAATGCAATCTCTGAAACCATAGTAATCTTAAATGTATTCTCTATTGAAAATGTAAATTTGATTCAGTGATTACTAATTCAAATTCATGCTTGACAATATTTTAATGTAGAATATCTGCAGAATATTGGAGTAAAAAAATAGCATAAAGTCCAGAAAGTAAAGCAGTGATAAAGACAAATCTTTTGAGTATGCATGTGAGGGCAACAGTTCATCTCATCAACACCATTATGACTGCAGCACTACAAAAGTCTCTTACCTGCACTGCCTGAAATGTCACGCACAGTGCTCCTGTCCCATTATAACCTGTGGAAATGACCATTAGCTGTGCTAGGCACTGTCCCTGTGTATGCACGTGTTTGCATGCATCTGTATTTAAAGTTGTTACAGCCTTTATTGGTGATTTTTGATGCATTGTGTGTGAGTCATTGTTAGACTCTGAGCTGTTTTCTGCTGAACAGAGGCGCGAAGGCAGGCAGGTAAGCCAATCTGTGCTGTGTTCTCATTAACCGCCTGTGGATGCACAGTGAGTGAGGGAAAAAGAAGCTGCTGTAAGAGAGAGACAGAAGAGGGTGTGTGTGTGTGGGGGGGGGGGGCTTTCTGACTGTGCAGTGCAGATGTGTGTAAATCGGCATGTCTACATGCTCTGGTCTTCCAAAGTGTGTGTGTGTGTGTGTGTGTGTGTGTGTGTGTGTGTGTGTGTGTGTGTGTGTGTGTGTGTGTGTGCGTGCATGTATGCATCTCTGCCCATCTGTACGTCTTTATGGAGGGGAGTAATTGAGTGGTGGAGGACAGGGCTCAGCACCGCAGGGAGCCAGCTGGAGTTATTGAGGGATGAGCAGTCTGCCTCTGGGAGCCACATCTCTCTCTCTCTCTCTCTCTCTCTCTCTCTCTCTCTCTCTCTCTCTCTCTCTCTCTCTCTCTCTCTCTCTCTCTCTCTCTCTCTCTCTCTCTCTCTCTCTCTCTCTCTCTCTCTCTCTCTCTCAAAACGGGGGTGGAGAGACTGAAGAATATTGGGAGGGACGGAAGGAGAGAGATACAGACAGAGTGAGTGAGTGAGTGAGTGAGTGAGTGAGTGAGTGAGTGAGTGAGTGAGGGTGAGAGAAAGAGACGAGAGGGGGGAGATGAGCAACAAACCTCTCTGGGAGATGCATCTCCTGCACTCGCACAAAGCTGAAGGAGAGGAGTGGGGGTGGAAGGACGAAGGGAGGGATAGAGAGCAAGCCTCTGGGAGCTGCATCTACTCCTTTAGCACAATACACTTGGAGTAGGATGGGAGGGGGAGTATAAGCCCATGAACTAAGTTTTTTTTTTTTTTTTAATAGCTTTGACAGTGTGAGTTCCATAATTCCTGGTCATAGATTTTCATAATCACAAAATGGGCTGATTTTAACGTTTGCTAAAAGAAAAATGTAAAGGTGTTCAATTTAAAATTTAAAAATAAAAGCCACACGGTGATGGCTCATTTAACAAGTAGTGTGTTTCTTTATTTCAATCATTTTATTTTAAGTTTATACAAGTTACACATAACCTTAAACTAAACAACAACAAACGAAAAACAAAAAAATGATGTAAAGTATTACATGCATAATAAAGAAACAAAGGTGTAAACAATTGTATTGTCTGGAAGAATACATACTCAAACTCAAATTTGCATCTAAAAATGAATTGCCCTTCTTTGCCTCCTCCCTAGACGCGTAAAGAGTGCTTTTAGGCGCAACCTCTGCACGGCGCGCCGGTCGTGATTACGTAACTTTCTGACGCGTGATCTTCGAGCCGGCTTCACTACGGAGAGTATGAACTACGCTTAAGGCTTTGAAGGCTGAGACGACCTGAGATCTGCCCTGGTGATATGCATCCACTATCGTTTTTATTACATCATTCAAATGTATTTTAGATTCAGTTTTTACCTCTTTCATAAAATAGTCTGCTATGTGCGTCCAAAGAAATCTCTCAAATTTCACCTTCAAGACTTAAAGCTCATAATGTCCCATCTTTGAGAATGCTGGAGAAATGTGTTTGAACCTTAGGCCATGCACCCCTGTGACCCAGAATCTTCTTTCCCTCTCAAGTTTATATTTCCTTATCTTTTTTTTCTTACCAAAACTGGAACTATGATGTTATTTTATCCCCGGAGATGAATTTGTGATATCATCATAGGTAAAGTCTGAAATAGATAGAACCGCTTTGGTACAATATTCATTTTGTAGTTTTGCAGTTCCATTTCAAGTTGCATGTACCCCTTATTATCTGAGATGGAGAATGATTTGAATTTCAGTTTTTGCTATATTGATTTAATATCCTAAGGAGTGACCATAAACCATTTTTAGATTTCACTAAAAACAATAACATCAACTGCAAAGTCCAATAACTTGTCCTCCTGTCTCTATTACCTTCAGATTATTATTTGGCCAAATTGCTTACACTAAAGATTGAATACAGAGGACAAAGAGCGTAGGGCTCATATAACAGCCTTGTCTTGGAGCCCTTTCCAATCATATAGTATAATAATTAATGTCCATTTATTTCCTTTCTGGCAGTTGGTTCTTGATATATGGTTCTAATGCTCTGGATTATTTTGTAGGTGCGTATATTTACTACCTATACAATAATCCAGAGCATTAGAACCATAAGTTTGTGCCAGGTGCTTGGATCCGAGTATACATGCATGCAGGTCTAATGAGAAAGACCAGACACAGTTGAATGCCCACTATTGAGTTCCACAACTACAACTCACAGAGCATAAAGGTTTGACCTTTTAATTGCAATGTTTCTTATTTTTGAAGTACTACATCAGTGAAGGGCAAGTATACGATAACACATGGGAGGTGTGTGAAGTGATACAAAGGTCAGGGAAGCTGTATCATGGATACACATGCGAAAGGGAGTACAAACCTGTGGACGGAGGACAATGGAGAGAGTCTGCAGGCATGGAGAGTCAGAGGAGACGGAGGATGGGTTAGAGCAGGAGGGAGGGAAAGAAAGATGAGGGGGTGTTCCTCCATGCTGTGTGAGGACGGGCGGTGTGACGTCATCCACAGACGCTCCTCCCACCACATACGCTCATTTAGACATACATACACTCCAACTTATAATGAGCTGGTTATGACAACATGTAGAACGCAGAGGGAAAGACAAAGAGGCAGATGTGTTTGAGAAGTGACCATAGGTGGGTTAGTGGTCAGGGGAAGAAGCCGTAGCTGATGTGTGTCTCTTTTCATCCGACTGCAGCTGAGGTCTGATCAGAGTGGAATCAGGATGCAGGGGCTATATAAAGCATACCGAGTACAGACATGCCAGCTGTTGGTTACACTGTCTAATGGAGGCTGATGGGAAGAGGGCTCTCAGTGTATTTATGCCTGAGTGGATGTAACACTTGTCCTCAGTGAAAAAGTAGCCACATACTGAACTAAAGCTTTCACAAATGTGCATCGCCGAATCATACCTTTTAAGAACCATACAATTAAAGCATTTCCGAATTTTAGTGCTGTGATAATATTATTAGCATTTCTTTAGCATAATGTTTTAGTCAGATAGCTTTAAATTGTAATCACAATAATCATCATCACAGTACATTGAATTGAAATCAAGCTTGCATATAAGATGCTATGCAGCTATCATGCAGCGTCTCCTTGATGAGGGATTGTGTGAAGGGCTCTTCTATTACACCATGACAGACTGGCTGCTTTTTTATTCAAAGATAACATTAGCACATGCACTTCAGGTTTAGCAGACCAAACGTGTCTTTGCAGTTCACTGGAGTCTTATGTGGCAAATGAGCCACGCTGTTGCTCAAACTGTGGAAAATGAGATACAGTCAGAGGCGACCGGCCTTGTTATACCATCCGCTGTGTAGGGCATGAAACGCTAGTAAAGCCACAATGAAACAGACAATGCATTAAGTTCACTGGGCTCTGAATGGTACCTAAATATATTTGACAAACTAGACTGTGTGCACGTCCAGATAAATACCTCTCAACACAGAACCTGTGACGCACATGCACATGCACCGTGCTGCACGACATTGAACAATGGTATATGACATGTGAGAGATCCTGTGAAAGAAACTATAATCTCTGCCGGCCTGGGTGAATCAGTGCTTAGGGATGGGGCCAGGTTTTCTCCCTAAAAGGCGGCCAGTAATTTAGGATCACATTTCGATCACTAATGTCAATTACCCGAACCCTGAGTACACAGCTTCATCATAGTCATCATAAATCACACTTCCTCCCGGGAAAGAGGATTGTGCTGCCGGCTGAGTTCATGTAGTGAATTTGAACACATTAAGAAAAAGCTGAACAATTTTAACAGCAAAGTTATATTAATGGGCTTCTGAACAGACACTGTGTCTTTAACCTCAAAGCCACTGCTTGTGTAAAAGATGCTGAGTCATGCGGCCTACTTTACAATATTGTGCTTGATAAGCCTGATAAAAGTCCCTCATATCGTCACAATGAATTATGTTCAACTGTCTCTCTGAAATAGAATTAATCATATTTCTTTTATTTCAGACGCATGAGTCCATAACAAGTGGCAGTGCACCTTATTTTGGTAACACCAGCTATTGTCGGGCATGTTGTGAAATATGGAATCACACCACAGTGGCTACATGATTACATCTAAAAGTAAATTCAGTTAGTTTATTTTAGAATAAGACCAACTGAAAACATTATATATGAGACAATAAATAGTGAAACTGATTAATAGCAAAACATTGTGCAGATCAAATGGCGTTTTGTCGCTGTCATGTGAGTCTTGAGTCGCCCACATGAGGCTGATTTGAGGTACCGAGGTTACACACAGTTGTCAGTAATTCTCTGCACTTTCCCTTCATGAATAATCCGGCATTATCATCGGCGGGTCGGCAAGCTGTGGGCAAATCCGCCAACAATATTATCAAAACCCACACGCAATCATGCAATCACCGGGTTGAAGGAATATTAGTGGTGAACATGCACTAGATCTGCTTTGATGGACTGTGAAGAGTGGTATGTGACAATTTAAAAACACCTACACACCCACCGGCAGAGTGTAATGCACTTCAGGCTCCGGGGAGAAGCAAAGTCACTCCATTTATTAATGATGTCACTTCATCTCCATATCAGTTAAAACCCCCAAAATGGATAAGAGGTAGTGTGGGATGAGCGAGGGGAAAAAAAGTTCTTTAAATCCTCTTTTCACTTACTGGAAATGCTGTCGGTATCAAAGAGCTTTTTAAGACTGCAGGCATGTCTGTAAATCATACAGAGAGGAGCAGAGCTGTTATAATTGCTTTGCAATGCCTGTGATGCCCCACCGCATTATCCATGTCATAGCTCATTGCTTTTTTATTGTTAAGTGCCTCGTAAAAACGGCATCAATACATGACCATTGATTTGTGCACGGCCGGGTAAGCTCCCCAGATGGTGAACATACATGATCCACACACACACACACACACACACACACACACTCACAGGAAAAAGAGTGAGCAGAGGCAGTCACAAGAGGATGCCAGCATCAGATCTGCCACATTGGCCCACTGAATAAATGGATGTGTCCAGATGGGCAAGAGAGACGGAGGAAGGAGAGACTGGAGGGATAGCGCTGAGGGACCAGCCCCCGTGCTGCTGGTGCTCACTTTGAAACGAAGCTTCTTGTCACAAGTGAACCAATGTGTGAGTGTGTATGCGTCAGTGTTTGCACTGTGGAGCATTGTCTGTATTAGCTCAGGCCCGCTTCCCACATCCTGGCTGGTGGCAACACAGTTACACCAAATGCACACACACATACACACGCACACATAATACGCAGGCTTATCAGAGAGAGCAGAACACTCTTCTGATTAATAAGCTATAGCACTGCCGAGTCACAAGCCAAAAGAATCCGTAACCAAATCTGGTTAGCGCCAGGTTGGAATGCCATCCAAAGAATTAAGCAAAACTAAACCAAACATTGGTCTTGTTACTCCAAAATTGAAGATAATGTAAGTCCTGAGCCTAGTTTGCCAAACCAGTCTGTAAAGGTTGTGTTCCAAAATCAGCTCACACAGAAACCCCTCCACAGCTCCCAGTCCGGGTATCATCAAACCCTACAGAGTGAGAATCTTAGCTATAACTCAATCTTATATTAATGGTTTTGTCTAAGAAAGGGGCAATTTTACTTGCATAAAGGACTAGATGTTGTTCATTACCGTCACAGAGCTGTCTTCATGACAGAGACATGTTCTTAACGGTATGCTAAGGTGCTCGAGTGATGGTGTGTATGTGTGTGTGTGTGCACTCAGTGGAGGTTTATCTCCAACTATAGCTCATAGTTCTACATGTCTGGCGTTCCTCTGTGTCACATCATCGGCCGTCTAGCGCAATCAATCAAGAGAGCCCATTGTGCCTCACAAAAAGCCAATGAGCTGCATCAATAACTGAGCCTGCGCTCCCCACCCATGAATATTCCCCTAATGAAACAATCTCTTACCGCAACACAGGCCTGGAAGTCAGTGAGGGGAAGAAAAAAAAAGGAAAGAGGCTGCACGGCGACAGGAATGTCCGTACTTTGTCTATTTCTGTCTCTCAATGAGAAGGACAAAACAGAAAATGGAACATTTGAAAGAAAGCGAGAAACATGCGCACATTGACCCATGTGGCGCTTTTTGTCCTTTTGCATGTAAGCTGATGTCGTTAACAAAAGGGCACTCGCTGACTGTAACCCGTTCACTCTAATACCCATCCCCCATAGACGCAACAAGAGAAAGCGATGGGAGGAAATAATGGCCACATTCAGTTCTTCAAAACATCACACATGGAAGAATCGCAGTAATGTCCTCCCTCAAGTAGCCTTCATTTCCATTAAAACAACATATCACTCCCCGGTCCCTATTAACCCGGGGAACCGGGCCATCCTCAGCTTGCACTAGCTGGAACACTTTGCACCGAAAACAGTGTGTTCATCACTTGGCCTCCCACTATTGCCATTAACTCTGTGCTAAGACTATTATTTAAACACTGAAAGCAGAGCGAGTAATTTGGAGCAACGCAGTGCCAGCTCTAACATCTATTCTATAGCCGCAGCTGCAGTGTGTAGTCTGGAATCTGTCGAGGGGCCAGTAAGTGACGCTCCATTGAGCCTCCACAAACAACACAAGACAGAAATGAACCACTGAGGCAGGAGAAAAGGGAGAATGTTTTTCCTCCAACAGAAAGAAGACAGACGACAAAGCATGAAAGAGAGGGGGAAGCGGAGAAAGAGACAATCGACAGGAGAATGGAGAGCACAAATTTGAGTAAAAACAGAAAGGTTATCCTTATGATTTATTAAGGCATGTGTTAGACAGAAGCACCAAGGAGGCAAATGCGTCATCAGCCAGGTGTTCTGAGTGAGAAATGCCATGCCTGCTTTTCTACCTTCCTGTAGCAACACAAAAGATGCATGTGACCCTTAATCCATAGCCTCTCCCCTCGCTGTGAGTCACATGGATGCCCCCTACCTGCGCCAGTGTCTCTAATGCTCGTGCCCACAAGCACAGGCAAACACAAACAAACACGTACACAGCTCTGTGCGTTGCCTCCCCGCCGAGCACATCATCCACCTCAACAGCAACAGCGATATTTACAGCCAGGGAGGCCGGGTTTCTTGTCACGAAGCCGACCTTCTCGGCACATACAGCGCTGTCGGTGACTTCAACCGTCACCGGCAATCTGAAGGAGAGGACAGCCATTCTGGCCCCCCGGCAGGAAGCGCGACGCTGGTGTGAATCTCACGTCAGAGGCACTTCAATCCTCAGGAAACAATAACAGAGGCCTGGCCTTTGACGTCAGCGCGGCCGTAAAAGGCAGAATCAAGGGTAGAGCTTAACAGGAGCTCTCTGGGGGGGGGGGGGGGGGGGGGGGGGGGACCGTCTTCCTGTTGCTAGGAGGCTCTGAGCATCTATCTTTTGATCGCCGAACGTCTGTAAAAGAGAGAAATATTTAGAGGGACGGGTAGAGAAAGACAGAAATCTGAAAACTGATGCTGTTGATGAAAGAAAGTATCAACACATATTTGATGTGTCTAAAAATGGATAGCGCTTCAGATTGTGGCCCACAACGTACAGTATAATAATGCGGTTTAAATGGCCAATTCTAAACTGAACTTTCTAGAATAAGCATCGACAGTAGATGTTCTCACGTACATTCCCACATTTTCACCTCATATCTAGTTCCCTTGTCCCTCTATATGTATCTGTACGTGCTGTACTAGTACATTGAACGCTGCGTGCCACAATCTAAAGTCATAAAAACGTGTCAGTCTTTAGTCGCATAGTTCCAGTGGTTTATCAGGCAGTTGTGGAGTGAGATGTTATCTATTAAACTCCCCGCTGTGGCATCGATGGGATTATCAGTGGTATCGGTATTTATGTCCATTTCTCTGACAGTGGACAAAACGGAAAATGTCAAAAGAAGGTCAGTGGATGTGCTTTAACCTCTACGATACTCGAAAAAATAATCTTTTTCTGGTTGGAAATGGATCCACTAGCGCTGATAGTTTCATGATCACATTTAGTCATGCCATTTGCTCATCAAGGAAACAGCAAATTGTGAATGAGTTGTGCACAGTGAAATGATGAGGCGCTGTGATATGCACGTCGGCCAATGACGACACAAGTCAAACTGCATGTAGAAGGTGGAAGGTCAATGGGGCTGCCCGGTCAGCAGAGCTGTCTCACGTCCACTATCTTGGTGATCCACACATGTGGCTTTGTGTGCACAAGAATGTGAGCAGGGTGGAAGCTGTTGGTTGTTTTATGATACACACAGTCTTTTGACACCTTAGTGGAAGCTGCTGACTCCCCAGTCAGGGCTTCACCCTTTGTGGGCAAAGAGAAATCCTGATTATACCAGCGGCTGTAAAGACTAGTAGCTCCTCCTCTTTAGCACACTTACTGAACAAACAGATGCACAGATGAACTGGTGTGTACGCAGGAGCAGAGGTTTTGCTATCGACATAAAGTGGACAGACTTGGTGCAAAGAACAGCTTGACAAGGTTATCTTGATGAATTTGATTTCAGATGGGTCTTGAAACAAGAAGCCCTGGGTTTAGATTAAGTATTGTGTCGGCCTCGGAGGTCTCTTCCTGTCTCTGGCTAACTGTGTCTGAAAACAATACTACATATGCAAAGTAAAGGGAGTCATTAGAGTTAAGTACTCAAGATTTCCATATTATTCTGAAACAATTCCTTGATTATTAGCCTGCTGATTGTATGAAGCATGTCTGTACACACAGCAGAGTATTTGTCTCTGCGGTTTTCCAACCCTGTCTCCTTCAATTACCGCTCGGTATTAGTGAGTTATGTTAAATGGCAACTTTAAGTGCAGATGCAGAAAAAATACTGCTAGGGCTGCTTGCCTTTGGCACTTGTTTTGTTGTTGTGGCGTCTTTGAATGTTTCATCTGATAGATACAATTTTTATTTTGTCAGTTTTCCCAAAACACATTTTGCTAATATAATGTTATAATTAATTCATGAGGGTGAAGTTGGCTGATATTCCCTGATCTTTCTACTGGCAGGAGACCAACAAGTTAATTTAGAAGAGAACAATTCTAATTACACATAAGATGATTGTCATTCAGTAAATGTCATTATGTTATAAAAAAGAAGCAGGTTTTGGAAAAATTATGTCCGTTAGCTAAATGGCCAATCAGGTAAACCTGTGTAGCATCACATGTTGCTCCATTTATAAACATTCTATCAAAGCTACCTCTTTGCACATAAGATGAGTATCTGGTATGATGTGAGGATGATAAAGTAGGCAACCGACTTCCTTATTGCCACCTGAGAGCAATTCCTATTTGCATTTTATCATGAAAAGAGTGAGCGATATGCTTTGTATCTCTGTAAAGGCCCCTGGTTGTGCCCTCTGTACTCTAATGTGCATTCCATGTATGAAACACACACACCTTCACAGAAACCTGCATCCCCTAAAAAACTGGTGTCCCCATCAATGAAACCCTCCTGCAGATCGGCAGACAACAAAACTGTGCAACTACTCCCGTCAGCAATCAGTCGATTCAGATTTGCAGGGGAATATCTCTGCACAAACCCGCTGCTGATTTTAATAAGTAACTCAGCCATGATTTATAGACTGAATCCCCCACAGGCAGCGTCTACAGCCAGCTCTAATGAAACACACTGGTTTGGATGTGATCTAAACAGTCCAGATAGCTGTGCCATGTGGAAAAGAACATATGGATCACTGAGCTCCTCTCCAACATTCCTGAACAATCTGGACAGGACATTGAGCGTTTTAGCACCACGAGGTCTACTCACCAGTTGCACTGCAGAGGCATCCAGCTTGTTCCCAGCGGGATAAGCATCCTATCTGTCCTCTGGAAAAACAGGAAGAAACCTATTGTACATAGCTACTTCGAGGTCATGCTTTGTAACGTTATCAGTTGGTGAATCTCTGTCATATTGTCTGCAGAGGATTACGTGATCTAATTTAAGCGTTGAGAGCTCTGGTGGTTTATTCTACCAAAACATAACGCTGTGACTGCATTGCATCTCATTGCAACTCTTCAATGTCTCCGATGATAACTAGTGTAACTCATTCCTTTAAAGAAAGATCAGCTCCACCTTTGTCTTCCTGACCTGCGACTCACTCTCTCTATAAGCAAAAGAAGGCATTTGGATTAGCGAAACATGTTGAAGCTCACTGATTGTGAGATCATCTGAGTATATGTCATCAGTTCCACTCGCACCATGGGAGCCTGCTTTATGTTACCCAGCATACTGCAGAGCATAAGTGATTAGTTACCATTAGAGCATTTTATAGAGGCGGAGAGGAGAGAACAGGAAGATTGCAGTGGTAGTAATGCCATGAGGCATTGCATTTCAGACAACAATAATCATGCTATCAGCTTCCTTATTATGAGGCCTCATGAGAGTGGGCACATGTGGCATGCTGTCCATACACTGCCCTGAGCTGTCAAAGCTTACGTCCCCTTTCTATTTTCAGAGCAACAAATGCCTCTGTATCGCTCAGTAAATCAGAAGGATATGTAGTTGTGTGTGAGGTTATCAGGGTTAGTACTGCAAGTGTGTTCAACACATTGTAGTTATGCTTCAATAATAATAAATCACAAAATCATTGTGCTTTCGCAAGTTTGCCCATTCCTTTTTTCTGCCGACTCCAGCAGGTGTCACTCTAACCTGTGATCTCCAATAAAGACATTGGAGCTGCAACCACCAACCAAACCTGACTGAATGGTCTGGGGCTGCAAGAGGTGGGGTCAGTCACTCAGACACTCAGCCACTGCTCTGCCTTCACCATGGGGGAGTTCACTAGAGGTTCAACTCTGCCCAGCATAGCGGTGTGAAACCCAGTCTGCCTGCTGCACTGTGGAGCACTCTGCTGAACCCACAGCCTCAGGGGGAGGAAATGCGCCCTTACCTCCACTGTTTGTATGTATGCTCAACTGCTTTAGCTCAGCATTTAAGCCAATCCAAGATACCGATCATTAATTCATTATTTGGTGGCTTTGACGCGTGGACCGTGAGAGCATTCATCTCAAGGAAATGGAAGAGGAGAGACATTCTTTGTGCTAAAACAAGCGAGGCTTTTAGATTTCCCAGGGCATGCACGGCTTGTGCTGTTCAGCATGTCAGACAGGAAAGAAACAGTAGTGCAAACTATAGCACTTGATAAACCACTGACAGGCAGTGTTTCAAGGACACAACCTTTAGTTTGTTTTGCCGAGGAGTGAAGTTGAAGTGTGGGCGTAATTCTCTATTTGTCTCTGGACTTCGACTTCCCTGAACACTGTCATTTCTAATCTTGGGGCCACAGCTGCTTTCATACAACTCGTATGCACATCTCCAGTGTTCTATGGGATGTAAATCTTCATTTATAGTGATAGCAGGTTACATAACTTCCACAACAGCTGCAGCTTCACAAACGGACAGGAATTGACATGTTCTGGACACAGTTTCTCTTTCCCTCTCTGTCATTCTGTGCATCCATGCGTGTACCTGTGCACACAATGTGTGCCCATGTGTATTTTCAGACATAATAACAGTGCAAAAGAGACATAAAAACACCACCTTCAGCAGTGGCGTAAGTTGGATCAAAAGCACTCACACTGCACACTGAAGGAAAAGTGCTACATCTTAAGTGGTTAATGTTCACCCCACAATAGATGAGCTGAAACCTGGTGGGTTTCTTCAAGGTACACCATGGCAGGCACTCTGCAAATAAGGTTTATTGTAACACAATACCATGCTCAGGGAGAAAGAAAGAGCAAAGCAGGGGTTGCCTTTTCCCCCGTTGTGTTATCAATCGTGCAACGCTGGGTTACATGTGAATTAAAGTAGAACGAAAGAGACTAGTTTGAAAACTAGTTCACTTTGAAAAGACTTTTTGCAGACATAGTGGTATTGGTTTTGGTCTGTCCATGCTTCAACTTTAGATTTAAAACCCTAAATAATTCCCCTTAGTCTGACATTTCAAACCCCTGCTGGCATGCAGGTTCAATTTCATTTGCAGGGGTCGAAGCCAGATAGGTAAAACAGGGTTAAACAAACACGGAGTGTCTACAGTGTGCACAGCGAATACATATTGTGCACTGGGACAGAGGCCCATGAGCGGCACAGATGTTATGTCCATTTGTGTTGTCTGCACTTTTTTTGCTGGCCCGTGTTTAATTGGTTGGACAAAGGCTGTGATGGGACAGTGGGGTTATGTTCTTTGGCTCCCATCTCACAGAAATAATGGATTTCACGTGTGCTATTTTGGACATTCAATAGCTTAATGGAGCTTAATTGGCTCTACTCTTCAATAAAGTTGGAGAACTTGCGAGAGAGAGATTTAAAAAAAGAAGGCAGTGGTCAGGATATTCTGACACAATGCAACACAACCACATCGTATATCAGACCTCCCCGCCCTATGAATGCCGTCATCTTTTAAATCCAATGCATTCAGATTATAAAGCAGGCTCTCTGTCAAAGATTAGAAGGCTCAAGTTGAACTTGGACTCTAACAGAGCCACAGAAGACGTTTCACACACTGAGGGGTACTCCCTGTGATGATTTAACTGACCTTCATGTGTACAAATCAGAGGAATGGCTCTTTCATTTTAAAAGACACCAGTTATTAGCAATGTGTTTTGTCATTGAGTGGGACTTCCACAACAACATTCATGTTATAATGAAGTTACATTTGGTCATGAAGTTACACTATTTTGACAAGCAAACGGTAGGTAGTTAAACGGGTTTTGTCTGGTCCACCAGCACCAGTGATGTGATTTAAACAGCATCTGACCTGCCGTGCCCATTAAAATCCAACTCAGACCAACGAAAGAGCAGTAACCCCCTTTAGCCAGTCTTGGCTGTTAGTTTTTTTTTTGTCTCTGAGCTAATGGTCGAAGTTATTTGCTTTCCAGAAAGGTAAGACATGGAATCATGGAAAACTCCCATTACATCAAACATCATTACAATCACTTGATTAAGGCAGAAGACAGAGATGGATCATGTGCATTAGATAGATGGCATCTGGATGAAAAAGAAGAAAATCTGGATGTGAACCAAAGAAATCAGAAAAGAAAACACACAGAGCTTTTTGTACTTGATGTTTCAACATTTGAAAGGATGACTCTAATGCTTGTGATGACTCAGCTATTATATTTGAACTGTGTTAGTCATAGCATGTACCATACTTGAAATGAAGACTGTTAGTGCTACTTTCTCCTCCAGGCTACATCTCTTTCTGCTTCAACACTGATTTGTCTCATGCAGATTAGTTGATTGGCTTCCAAGGCAACCACTCTATCATTTGTTCCAGCATTCATGTCAAAGGCTTGGTGGAGCTCTCACCGTTCCCCTCCACTGTGGCCCAAGAGGCCATGTCCGTCCACTTCTCAGTAACGTTGTGATAGTGATAAACTACTCAGAAGATCGTCGCAGGCTGAGCCGCAGACAGAACAAGCAGCGCAGAGACACACAAGACAGGAAAAGGAGAATGTTTTGAGATGCATATTGCTGAACACTCAAAATATGCAAAAAAGAAAGAGAAGCTATTCGGTGTGCTCTAGATTTTATAAGGCATGACGAATTGCTTGATTGTTGAAAATAGAACTGCATGCATTGGTGCGTGTGCAATCATTTACAGCGTTGGGTTGTAATTCATTCGGCTTGTTTGTTGTTAAAGAAATGCCAGAGCTCAATCAAAAAGGTACTCAACGCCAAAATCATTGTCAGACAAATCTGAATTCTGTTTACTCTGCTGAGATGCTTGGTAAACCACCAGTCTCACAGGCAGGAAAAACATTGCACTCGAACGTAACAACAAAAAACACAAAAAGGCTTTTGCACAAAAGAAAACACAGCGTTTGTGTCGGAGCGATGTCAGTCATTTAACTACTCAGGTAGGCATGTTTTTATGGCCACAGTTTTATTTTCTCTCGGTGTTTTAGGTGGTTTCACAGACACTCTGGGATACGGTACCTTTTCACTGAATTCATTATGTCGCCTCATTGTCAGTGTGTAGTCAAGTCTTGTAATGCTAAAGCTGATACTTCTTCATGACCACTGCAACTACTCAGCCATCAGTTAGCGTGGAAGAATGCAAGGTTGATAACATGCAGACATCGATAAAGGTTTCTAAAAGTTCAGATTTTAGGGCTCCAGTGCTCGTGGGTGTATGTTTTATGACCTATAGTAATTACCTCTGAAAATCATTAACTTACAAATGTTACTCATGCATGCCATCTTTTGATGTTGCACATAAACCGATTGGTTGGGCCATGAAACAAACAGGAATTTTCTAGGTTGTTATTTAGGTGTTTAAACTAGTCGGGTAAAAGTGAGTTTCCCATGGAAATGTCAATTTAGAAGTCAATGATGTCGGCCATGTCAGCGAACCAAGAAACAACCACTGATTGTAACAAGTATGAGGTAATAATTGGGCCTGCGGGACAGCCAGTTGAGTACAGCACTTAGGTCTGAATCAGCACAGAGGCTATTTTGGTGCTAGGCATGAGGTTAGAGGTCAATAAGAACTGAGCATGTTTTCCACAACTGCAGGAGGGGCAGAGTGAAAACACATGATGTTTGGGCTCCTTGACTTCCACTAAACCAGATTTTCAAAGGAGTATGCAGTTCAAATAAACATAATGAGAGATGTTAAGAGATATTTATTTATGTAGGACCACCTACATAACTCTCTTTTGGATATAAGATACACCTGAACAAGTACCAGGCAATAAGAGATAATGAAAGAGTGGAGGCCAACAGTATAGGAATCTAAAGTACAGTATATACAATGGCTGTGTAATAAGAGAGCTGCAATATGTATCTTTATATTGTTTTTGAAGTCTCATGAAAGTTCAGGCATCTTTTTGTGTACCCTAGACACAACCACGCACTCACTAGACTTCTGTTTAAACTCAGGCCATGTGGTAAAGTGTGTGCGTCCTCTAATTCTGAAGCAGAGCCGGCCTGTGGCATCCATTCAAATTCACAATTTATACATTTAAAAAGGTTTTACTAACACATTTCTAATACTATTATTTCAAAATATTACCCCCAAAAAGCCCACACAACATAACTATGTAACCTAATAAATAGCCCCTATTTTCTTGGCATTCCCGCGACACATCATGACTGCGATGCAAAGGGCACCAGTTAGAATCTTGCCATGGGCGCCAAATTGCTCAGGGCTGTCACAACATCACCATAACACTAACAGGATGAATCCAAAACTCAGAAGCAAGTCTCTGTATAATTACAGTGATTTTAATTATATCGGCCGAGTATATCTTTGGTACCTGTTTATAGTCAATTAAAACCCTTGCACTAAATGTGTAAAATGTTTTTATGGGTGCATTGTACAGACAGGTATCACAGGAAAGAGGCACAGGATAATAGTGAGAGAGTTGGTCTTAGTGGGGGCCTTATTATAATTGTAAATCCTGCATTGCTGGCAGTAACACAACTGGGACTGTATTCCCACGATCTAATACATATGTAACTTTGATGAACCTTTAGTTGATGGGAAATCCTCAAATTTTAAGTATTATTCTGGCTATCTCTGACTAGCATTTACAGTCACTCTCCCACTGCTTAATAATCATTATTCTAGCTGCTTTATTGTTGAGTAGTAGTATCCATGAATACCTTGAATAAAGAAAGTAGCACTTTAGTAGCACTGGAATGGCTCTTACTGATAGCACTTTGTAGTTGAACTTTATTGATGAAATTGTACCTTCTTGATTCTTGTTGTTTTGATTCTTGTTTGTACTCACGGTGGAATGCACTTATTGGAAGTCGCTTTGGATAAAAGCGTCAGCTAAATGAAATGTAATGTAATGTAATAATCCACATGCACCATATCAACCTGTTTGTTATCGTCATACACAGGGATTTGTAGTTCTGGCCTGTGACTCATATTTGTCCTACAAGGTGACCTTGGGGGAAGGGAGATGCATTAATCCATTGTAATTGCTGCTGGCCATCTGTCTGTCTGTCAGCCTGTTTGTTCAACATATCATCTGTTGGTCTGTCACACACAATGTCTTCAACGGCCCTGACCAGAATCTAATGACACTTCAGGGCAAGATTGCTGTATTTAGACTTTTTTTTATATAATACCAATCGGCCAGAGTGGGTTGTCATACAATGGGTTTCAATAGCTGCTGCACACCGTGTTGACTTTATCATTCATGGTAACATTTTAGAGTTTAAAACATAGTTGAAACTTAGTGAAAGGTGAAATCATATAAGTTTTTTCCAGTTGGGAAATGCTTTTTACAGAACTACTTCCTTGTCCAACCTCTGCCTCAAGTTTACACAGTATTGCTTTGCAATGAATGACTATAATGAACATTTTGAGAATGTTGACATATTTGTTATCTCCAAATACATTGTTTAAATATTATGATAAACAGTGCAAAGCTGTGTTACCACATTGAGAATCCTAACAATGAACCTTGACGGGAAAATATTATTGATATAAATGAATGATACATATATAACTGGACCAGATCTTTAAAACGATGGAGTTGAAAGACTTGGGTTTTTAGGAAACTTTGGAGAAAAGGAGAAGAATATATATATCACTGCTCCAATGTGTCCTTTTTATAATTGTACTAAAAGGCCTAAGGGAGGCACAATAGCTGCAACATTTATTTGGCCATACCACAGATACACAATAAACCAAATGTTTATACTGAATGATTTGTATAATTTCTCTATTTCTGGGTTTTCAAATGTGCTGATTGTCCCGAGGAGGGCCCCGTAGTGTTTAAATGCTTTTATGCCACCCACACTTCTTTGCAAGAAAGACGTTCCCTGCTGTAAAACCAGCAATCAAGAAGCCAAGTTAGCATTTTTCCTTATTGTCCAAATCCACACGACAGCCCTGCACAACTTGTTGGTCTGTTTATGCTTAAGACACAATGCAACTGCCAATTAAAACCTATAAAATTATAATAATGAACCTATAAACAATTTAGAAGAATACTATATAAAGAAACAGTACCGCACTGTAAGACAGTTTGGGAATAATTAAGGACCTAAACATATTGTTTTGTATTTTTTTCTGTCTAGTATCTTTTCAATCATGAATAAGCTGCAACGCTGTATTTTAAACGTGCTCTCAGTATTGAGCAGTTCACCACAACATGGTAAGCAGTTGTTCCCTTTAGGTACATGCTCATGGCCTTTGTTGAGGAAGTAGCATAAATAAACAATGCACTGCTGATGGGAGCGTTGCATTATTTGGGTGTTTAAAGGCCAAACAAATACAGGTCTGCACACCCTGTGGGCTTCTAAGACCTGATTTTATGTCCTGTCCTGCAGTTATATCACCACTCAAACCTGCAGTGGTCAGCTGTATGTGATGTGTGTGCAGGCTGAAGGCCCTGTGACATACTTAAACTGAATGAGTAATTGCACGACTCGTTGCAAAGCTGGGTGGCTTAGATTACATGCACATCATCTGCTGAAGATAGAGCATCCCTGATTGGTTTTTCACAGTGAGACAATGTAACTTTCTGATTGAATGTATGATTATTTTGTCCAACAGCGGCGAGATCAAACCACGTCTACAGAAACATGTATAGCTTTCAAATGTATTTTCAGAGTTTGGTTCTAAAGGGTGAAATAGCTCTGCTCTAATGCTCTGCTATATTAACAACCTCCCATGTGTCGAACTCGACATGTCTAATTTAGAGGTTTGGTGGGCATATTGCTGCGAGCGCATTTTGGGGTCGCTGGTAAATGACAGATTACTCACATTTGTGTGAGCCTATGTAATCCGATTCCGCTCTAGTTCATTCTTTGCAAACCTCATGCCGTCATACTGTAGCCTACTGTAGGAGCGCTTCAGCCTCGCGCAGGCATGACAAAACACCCGCAGAATCATCCAACCCAGATGCACTTTGCACGGCTGTGAATAATGTGGACAGCTGTCACATCATGTCCAAATAACTACCTGATTTCAATTTATTTTGTTAAGTATTATTATTATTATAATTTGTTTTATTGTATATTTTGTTATTAGTAGTTGCAGTTATGGGAGTGCTACTAGCACGTTACATACCATGATTTTTTTTCTTCAATCTATCGCATCCAACTTAAAATATATGCAATAATATGTAACATTTCACAATAAAAAAGGAGTAGGAAGAAAAAAATCGTCCTCCTCAAAATGAAAAAAAAGAGAATAAATAGCTTAACAAACAGTATAAGTAGTAATAGTAGGCTAGGTAGGCCTAGTAGTAGTATTAGTGCTCTATAACGGTATTGCTGGTCTGTTATCTTATATTGCATTTATTTTAAATCTACTTTTATTACGTTATAATATTTAATTGTGCTTCTGGCTTTGTTTTAAATGTTGTTCTAATATATATGCATTCGCCTTGCGTACGTGAATCACTTTGAACTGCCTCTGTGTTAAACATGTTAAAGAAAAAGAAAAAAAAACGTGCAGCTTTGTCCCGTCGTAAATAAAGCTATTTTTATTCTTCTCCTTTTCCCCCTTCTTAAAGGCTACAAATTGTTCTGAATTATTACTATGAATGTGTTCTGTTCTTCCTCTGTAATTGATGATAATGGCACCACCACCAGCGTAGTATCTGATCGCCTCCATCGATGCGCTCGTCGCTCGACTCGCTCACTGTACACCAAACTCGCTGCGCTCTGACCACTGCAACTTTTGCAGAGACTCCTCACTCAGACATGTCGCACAATAGCTGAAGTAAAGCCCGTCCCCGCGGCTCATCATCGGAGCCTCCCGGAACACACCTCAGGTGGCTTTCGGATCGCACAGCCGAGCTCCTCCGTCTGGCTGCCCTCGCCTCGGATCCTACGTTTTAGGAGAAAAAAAACGCCTGGATAAGAATTATGAGCGTTTCCCTCACTAATGAACTGGGCCAGTAATGCAGGAGACCGCGGCGGCGACTCTCTCATCAGTGTTTCAAGATGGCAGATTTCCATTGAGTTTTGAACAGAAATCTCGCTTTATTTTTTTGCCATGAATAACAGAAACCCTTGCACCGATGGCCCCTGTATACGAAGGTAAGCGGCTTTTAAGAATGGGCTGTTTTTCCTCTTCTGCTCCTCCTCTGTCACTGATCTACTGTATCAATTGTGATACGATTGAATTGCGGCTGATACGTAAAACGAGATGCGTTGCACCTTCTCCTCTGTCTGTCAAAGACATATAAACATGGGCTGCAGGCTATTTGCATGTTATAACCTATAACCTATGGCAGAAGTAGGTTGTCATATTGCCCGCAGCTCTGTGCATTAGTGCGGTTGGTCACAGTTAAAGAGTAAATACTCTGAGTCCGGTAAAATAGCGCTGATAAGGCAGCAAAGCCCCCCGGAAAAAGGTCAAAGACACGCGTGTGTCCCACATAGCAGCCCGCCTGCATGTTGTGCATGTTGTGCATGTCGTGTTTGTTCCCGGTACGGATGAGAGAGATGATGGGATGAGAGAAGGTCGGAGACCGATCGGTGCGAGTCTCGCCTCTATCTCACTCTCCGTCTTCTATGTCCGATTATTTCACGCCGATCTTAACACCGACTGACTTTTAGGTCACCCAATGCCTCTGTGAATTGATTCAAATGTTTGTTTTCGTTTTTGGTTTGTTTTCCCTTTCCGGAAGCTTAAAAAATACAGCGTATATTCGCTATCGCTGCAGTACTGTCGCTGTGACTAATCCAATTGCGAGAATGCGACCGCATGCTTCTCTAAATTGTTTGCTGTCACACAGGTTATTTTCTCTCTCTTTCAATCTGAGGGAGTTATTCACAGATAAACACTGTGTTTGATTTGCAATGTCGTTGGAAGGTGGGTTATAAATGTTAAACAGTGCAAGCATCCACATCCACAGACCGTGCGTGAGTCTGTGGATGTGGTTCAACTGCAACTACACTAATAGTACCAATACGTTAAATACTATGATACGTCAGGGGCGTTAGTATAAAACGTATTTATGGAATGTTTTGTGCGATTTTGCTTTCATTTCTCTGTTATAATGTACTTAGTTACTGTAGACTGTAGAGATGCTTTTCTCTCATGCAATAAGACAGATCACCTTCAACAGTATTTCCAAAGGAAACAGAGGTTCACATGCTGATCAGAAGTTTATGCAAATTGAATTGCAGCATAAAGCAAATGATGACCCTTAATGTTTGTTTTCCAGCAGCCTCATGTTTGATATCCTCTCATCTACTCGATAGTCCCTCTGCTGGTGTTAAAGGGAACCCCTTCTCTTCTGTCCAGAACTACCATTGAGAAAAAGAACTATTGAAAAGTAATACTACACGTTTTAAAGTGACATTATAGAACGCTCTCATGCAAAACTAGGCTCTAATATGGATATTTGGGTTATATATTAGGCTGCTATAGAAGATACACGATCATGAACAACAATGAGGTTGCTACAAGCTACTACAATATTGTAGGGGTTTCTCCTTAGGGGTGTTGAAGTTCCCAGGCATAGCCTGAGACGCCGGCGTTTCAACATGAAAAGGAAAGAAAATGAAATGAGACTCCTATGCAAAAGGTAATTAGTGTAAATTACATTCCCTGGCTTTTCCCCTTCGCCACGGAGAGGAGGAGAAGGGAAGAGAAAGAGGCGGCAGAGGGAATTAATTACCTTGCCTGTCCTACTCAGTGTTGGAGGGGCCTGTTATGTAGAGCAGTCATGGAAATGACCAAGCCAACGGGGGAAATAGGTTTGGGGAGGCCGGCCACTATGGTAATCACTCACCCTTTGGTACACGGCGACTAATAACTTAAATCTATATGATACATTATTTCCTTTGATAGTTTGAAGTTGAGCCTGTTGAGGAAAAAGACTGCGACGGTTGTTTGTGTTTGCTAAACCTGATTCACTTATTTGGACTTCTTTGTTTAAACACACTGGAGCCTTTTTTTTTCAGGATCGTTTATGAAGCTTGTAGTGGTCATTGTTGTGTCCTTTTTCCCTTTTTTTTTTTACGTGTTTGCCTTTGGTCCGTCTTGGCCCAGACAGAAAGCCATCAGGCGGGCCTGCTGGCAGGCCGGGCAGCGTCCTGAACACCCTGGGAACCTGGTCTCATAACCCTAACTGACACCTTGATGGATGTCTGATGAGCGGAGCAGCTCCAGCAGCCTCCAGCAGCCCCCAGCTGTGGAAAAGCTAATATTCACACAGCGCCAAACCCTGCCGGCCCTCTTCCCTGGCTAGATATTGGTGTTGTGGTGCGCTCATGCCTGCGTGAGCATTTGTCCCTGTGTACATGCGCACGCACACATGTGGCTTCGCCCATTTGTATGGCAGGCCTGCAAGAGGATTAGACAGCTGCGATGCTGGGCACCAGGAAGGGAGGCAACTTCATTTGCAGATCGGCCTCTCACAGGTCAAGCAGTACTATTCCAGAGAGGATTCATTCATTCACGCCTGGAAAAAAACGGGCCGAGTATGACTCAGAGGCTGCTGCTGCTGCTGATGATAGTGGTGATAGGCGCTACGGCATCACAGGCAGATTAATGTTTTATCCATCGACACGGCCATTATGTGTTCATGCGACTTTGAATAACCTCATGGTTTCCAGGTACGGGGAATGTACCTTGCCTTGTTTGAGGGGGAGTTACTCCTTTGAGGACAGAAGGACAGACTTTCTCAGCAACTGCCCTCAACTACCTCCATCCCGTCCCCCCCCCTCCTCTCCCCCTCACGCTTGTTTGGACCCGCCTGATTGATATCTTCCTCACAGGCTACGACCCAGGCTTAGGCTCCAAGGTTGCAGCTTTTTAAAACTTTGATTAGAATTGCAGGAAGAGCCCCGGGGGCCTTTGGGGGCCGCGCCCGGTGGCAGAGTCAGGGGAGCCGAGGAGGGTCTCTCTTCCTGACTGTTATGACAAGCAGGGTGGTGTGTTTAGCTCTTCACCGTCCACAGCGGAGAGAGAGAGAGGCCTGGGGAGGGAGGTTAGCTAAACAGTTGAAAAGAGATGGGGCGATATCTTAAATAGAAAGAACAGTCATCACTCAAATCCTGTACTGTAGGTGCAAATCCTTGTAGGTGCCATTGAGTGTTTATCTTTGTTTTTTTCCGCTGTCACTCAGCGGCTGTTTGGATCTGTTTGTTGACCTGATGCGTCACCCCATGACTTGTTTGAAAGGCGGTTTGCTCAGAAAGGGTTATGAAAATGGATAAGCTGTCTTTACAAGTATCGCTTTTGCATTATTCAAAGCTCCCTATCTGAAAAGGAAGATAAATCCAGGGTTCAGGAATTATTTGTGCTATTGATTTGTTGAAGCATTTAGTAGAAGAAGCTGAAGCTTCGGAGGGAGATAGTATGTGAGTTTTGTGTGAGATGAGGCGTGTGTGTGTGTGTGTGTGTGTAGCTCTCAGTTGAAGACATGGGAGTATGTGAGCTCTCTGCTGAAATAGTTCACAGGTGTGATCTGAAGGTTTTAGAAACAGATGAGGGGGGGGGATGTCAGCCTGAACTGAAATGACAGGTTAGTAGAGGCCAGTCTGACAGGAGGCCCAGCCTTGAATGAGCACAATACTTCTGGCTATTTCAACAGGCTCAACTTTTCATATAGTCTTTTTAGTACATTTATCTGGTGTGAAAGTGCCTCTCGTACCCCAGCACATCATTCTTCTGGCTCTTTCTTCTTCTTCTTCTTCTTCTTCTTTCTCTTAGCTTGGAGGACATTCAATTGAGATGCAAGGGGACTTCAGTCAGTAAGCCTCCTGCTTTAGTGCTTCTGCCATATGTTTCAGACCTCTCTCGGAAACAACTCTGAAAGCCAGGCTCCGCAGCCCTTGAAGCGGGAGACCACATCAACTGCTGACATGAGTTGGTTTTTATCGAAGGGGGAGGCTGGCTGGGATGGAGCCTCAACCCTGTCGACTGCTTACACAAGGCATTTCCGTGTTGGTTGTCATGCATGTGTGAAGGCCTTTTTTCTCCCTGCACTGTTGTTTCACACTGTGTCTAGCGTCAGCTTGTGTGGAACAGCTGCCTTTGGCTCTGACTCCAGGCTCTGTTAAGTAAGGAAACTGGTGTTTCATGCATCTTAAAGTAGATTTAATGTGCAAATATGTGATAGCTGCATTTAATATGACAGCACGCAACTTTGCGAACCGATTGTCCTTTAATCGCTATGTTGGCGGTTCGATCCCCAGCTCCGCATTTTGCTCAAGTTTCTTGAGCAAGTCACTGACTAAATGCTGAGCATGGGTTAAATGCAGAGGTACAAATCCATGTGTATGAAGACTTAAGGTTTTGGATTTGCAGCATTTTGAATATCTTGTTCTCAGTGGGTTGCCACATTACCTAGAAAACATGCCCACCGTCTTATTTGAGGATCAGCGTAAGAGACAAAAAATAGATGAGTGTCCCTCTCAAATCTCGATAACCTCCCCTTGCTAAAAGTAACGTAATAAGCGCTCTGCAGCGAGGATGAGAGTAGCATCTGGTAAAATGTGCTGGGAGTCTCTGCACTTTATGACACATCTATTGCTTTGATCTGCTCCAGTTCAAACAAAGGTTCACTTTTACTGCTTCTCAACAGCACAGGGTGAATGAGGCCTTTTGTTAACTTGGGCCTGCTATGCAATAATTACGCCGGGATTCCTTGAGTATAAAGAGCACTTTATATGCTGAGGGTGTCACTTTTTTATTTTGTTATATATATATATATAGACAGTATATTTAAGTGAGTCATTTTGCACAGTGCAGCACTCGTATAATCTGCATTTTACTCGCATGCCATATATCGCTTGCTCACTTTGCAATCATTTGCCAATGAGGCCTCCAATTCCCACCCCCGCCCACACCGCGTTTCCCCTCCCCACCCCCACATTCATCTCTTATCTGTCCTTCCATCCCACTCTGTTTGTCGATAAGCTGAGAGGCCATTGGCCAGCACACATGGTGCCCATGTGACACTTCAGCAACAGCCTGATGGCCAGATTGAAAGCCCCATGAATGTGTGTGTGTGTGTAATTGGAGGCTGGCTTGAGAAGATGTCTAACTTCTGTAGTTTTTTTCCACTAACCCCCAAACCAAACCACCAGCTTATTTGTGGCAGACATTGTCCCAGGTCTTAATCCTATTGTTTGTGATAGTGTCCCCCCCACCCACCCCCATACCAGTCAGTTTGACATCACACCCTCTGGAAGAGAACTGCCGTTGCTGTATTCATCACCGGCTATTTTGGCCTTTCAACTTGACACGTAACCATGCACTCGCCAAGCTGATAAAAAGAATGTAGTGCAAAGACAACAGATGATGTGAGGTACTACAGCCGAATGGTGAGGGCTACACACTCAGCCTCTTCATTTAAACAAAAGATCCTAACCGTCTCTATTACACAAAGCTCGGAGTGAAAAATGGTTGGCCGATTTTAATCAAGCCTTTCATAACATCCACACTTGTCTTCTGAGTAAAGGAAACAGGGAGGGAGGGAGAGCATGGAGCGTGTTTACAGGCATGGAAATAAACTGTGAAGGACTGGATCATTAAGATTAGGGCTCATGAGGTTGTCGTTGTTTAGGGTATATGCTCTCGTATTCATGGACATAGACACAACTCTGCCATGTCCAGTGCCGATGCCAGCCCCATCACCGCTCCTGGCTCCGGCCCCTCTCGGTCATGGAAGGGAAGCAGAGCGATGGGTGGCTGCTGGTGGCCCCTTCACAGATGGCTGCAGGTACAGCGCCACGCTTGGCTGATAACCAAAGGACTTCAAAGCTCAGTTGACTAGCACTCGGGCCCATTTCTTTTCAGAGCCAGGAGGCAAAAGGCACAGGACCGAGAAAGGAGGCGGCAGTTGATGAGGACCGTGGTGGTCAAAAGAGTCAACAGGCATGGAAATGAGCAGCTTTAGCTCTCTCTCTCTCCTCCGCTTGCTTTCTGTGCAGTATCTCATCTTTCACTTCTCATTTTCTTACTTAATCTTACCATTGTATTTTCTTCTTCTCTACATGCTGTATGATTTTCATTATGCTATTACTGGGAAAGCACTTGTGGTGGCACATCAACATGTTAGACAGAAATGGAAATACAAGGTCTGCATCACAATACATTAAACTAACAAGTCACACATCATACAGGAGGTGGAAGTGTCAAAATGTGTTGAGAGGTCGAGGAATTATGATCATGAAATGTAATAGCATTGTCTCTATATCTATTTGATATTCACAGAGAAAATTATTTCTTGGTTACCCCTGAAAGCTGGATACCATCCTTTTATGAGCTTTTAAAGGATGATGTAGAGAGAGAGATAAAGAAAGGGACAGAGAGGGAGAGAGAGAGATGTTAAAAAGTCATTGATTCAATTACACTATCTTGAGGCTCCTCTAATACCACCCCAGTACCGGCATGAGAAAATGCTGAATGTCCTAACTGCGAGAAATATTTCCTCACAGCTGCACGAACATCTCTGAATACATTTAGTAACATTAAGTTGGAGCATAGGTGAAGGATTATGGTTGTTTAATTTCAGTCTGGACCTTTTAATTCGAAAAAGCAATATTTAGAAAGATGTGAAGAAATGGTTATGCCTATTATTTTATTCTGAAATTCCAACTAAGGGCTTCTTTCAGCCATTGTATTTTAGTGCACTTAAAGTGTGCTTCGCTTTGAAGAACTTTAGTGCTCACTAAACAGAGATATTTTGCCTTATTACTGAAAATGTTCCACATAAACACCTCGTGTATGAATATTCTACTATGAAGCTTAAGCATGTACTCATGCTGAACTTAACTAAACATCATTATTATTATTATAAATAGCATAGTATTATTATAAATAACAGCACCTGTTTATGTTTCTGGGCATAAGTGTTGCAGGATAAAAAAAACAGGCTGCACACCTTTTAGATCCACTTCAAAGCTTCAAAGCCTCAGGCACCACGACCAACCAGCAGCTCAGCCCGGCAGCCTTTTGAGCCGACCCCACAAATCAGAGAGAGACAGACGCCCAATCCCAATGTCCCCCTCAAGCCTTCAGCCCGGGACCCCCGGGACCTACCTGACGTCACCTGGTCGAGTGGGAGAGGAGGTTGTGAGGGGTTGAAATGGTACAAATACAAACGGGACTTTGCAGCAATACATCACATTACCTTGACAACACTAAAACATCTTATGTGCAATTGTGCGGTTTTATTTTACGTTTGTACTCCCTGATTGAACGTCTTCCAGGCTCTTGCCTTTCAAGACGAGAGGTATTTGTCAAATAATCAATTTCCTCGGTTTGGTCAAAACAGCTTGAGTAAGCAAAGTGAAGAGGAAATGTTGATGAATAAACCAGGTGTGTGATAGTCGCTGCTTGTATTCCTCTGAATCATCTCTTAAATGCTTAATGTTCATGTTTCTGTGTAAATGTAATATGCCAGGCCTAACACCCAAATGTCGTCCTCTTTGTTTACCTTTTTGTCTCAGTCTCTGGGCTTCCCCTGGCCACCCTTTGTTTAACGTCACAACGCTGTGAATTGTGGGTAATTCCATGAGGCAAAGTGTACAGAAAGTGTGCATAAAGGGCTCAAAATGTCTTAGAAATCCCTCTACAGGCTCGACAATTTGCCATTGGGACAGCCCTAAACCCTCATGGACTTTGTGGGAACTCAAAAGTCTGTGAGTGTGGACTTTGGGATGGGGCTGGATAGTGAGAATGGCAGAGAGACAGGGAGTGACAGGGATTGAAAAAGTAAGGAAGAGAAACAGTGGAGCTGGTTTGGGGAGATGAATACCCTCTTGTGGGGGCCCATGGGCCTCAGGGGCACTGACAGAGGTCAGGGGACCTCGAGGGGCGGGCTGGTGAGGAGGTGTGGGGGGTCAGTGGTCAAAAGAAGGATTTCGGTGGTTGTGTAGCGGTTATATCTCACCCCTTGTCTCCTTTAACCTGTCTCCTCCTTACATCTGCGATCAACGGCCTCCTGCGAAGCGCCCGCCCCTCGGGCTCCCGTGACAGAGCCCAGCAGCTGCTAACACACACAAACACCCCTCCATCACTTTTAGAGAAGTTGGCCCAGAAAAAGGCCAACAGTTGACCTTTAGCTATGTGGACCTTTTTGCTTTCCTTTACTGTTCCAGAGTGGTCCAGGCCTGGAAAGTTATTATTTTTATATCTCATTAGGTCTCTCTGAGACAGAGACGGTGTGGGAGGAGGAGTTCTGTAAAGGTCTTAAACATAAAGACACAAGCATGGCAGCGTTAAGTGGCATCCATCTCAGTAACATAAACCTGATTCAGATCCTTTCAACATTTGAATAGCCTGGAGAAAAACATACCCAGGCTAACGCACCACTAGCATTTCTATCTGTATTCACAGTAAAGCATCTTAAAGGGTGATGAATCATTATTTGCTGGCTTCCCACAGGTCATCCTGCCCATCTGTTAAAACCCATCTCAGCTACTCAGCTGGGAGTTTAGAAACAGCTCAGACCACAGGAACAAATCCAAACTGGCACGTTATTATGGTAGATGGATCTTGTTTCATGTAATTAACAAAACAAAGTTTGTCATATCATAATGATTATGATCGTAAAACCAACAACTCTTCTTCTCCGCATGAAGGTGTTTACCTTTCATACAAGCCAATTCAAAATGTGTCCTTCTCATATACTCAGTGTGTGGGTGTTAAACTGACGGTCAGAATAGCCATTTCCTGCCTGTTTTTGGCTGCTATTTGCGACTGCGAGGACACTGTAAATATAATCGACTAAAGCCATGATTTTCACGCTGAATCAGACGCAGAGGGCTGAGTTGGCTCGCCATATTTGTTACCTCAGCTCTGTGGCCAAAAAGACTCAACCCCCATGTTTACGACACACTGTCAGTTGGATTAAGGACACATATGCTTTGCTAAATTGGTATGTGAGCATGTGTTTGTGTGTGTGCTATAATCTTTTAAAAGCTGTTTGAATATATAGCACGGTGGGCCTCCTTAATTTGTCAAAGACAGAACGAGAGGAGCTGCAGAAGGAGAGGGGGTTAAAAAGAAGATGATGAAAAGAGATTAGCAGATTAGAACAATTTGTCAAGCGTGTATATGGGTGAGTCACCTGCAGTATGAAGGGAGGAGTGCATGTTGAGCATTTTAGAGGGAGAAAAAAAAGCATCTGTAGTCTAAATTAGTCTGATCTGTGGCCTTAATAAGCCATGAGCGGCAGCCTTACACACCCCACTGAAATACCACACAGTCCTGTCGCCTGGGGAGGCATGTGCACCATCTCCAGCTTGTATTTGATAGCACTGGGAGGTGGAGTACTGTGGGGGAGACAGGGGAGCAGAAGGCCAACCGCATGTGGGGGTTTTAAAGAGCTCTGATGTGAAAGGGATAGAAGTTGCCGGTTTCCTCTGTCTGCCGTCTTTGAGGCAATAAAAAGTGGGCTTCATGCACCCGCGTCAGCAATAATCATTATCAAACACACTCAGTGGCCTGTGTGCCACAACTTGTCATTCAAAACACCCTGAGCCATCCTGGTTTCAGCTGACAACTTAGAAGTAACCCAGAGCTGAAAGTAACAGCCAGCCATTTGTAGCTTTTTACCAGCTGTGCATAAAACAAACAAGGAAACAATAAGAAATCTGCAAAGCATTTTCTCTTGTGAATATTGCAACTCTCGACTAAAGTTGCAGTTTGTTGTTTGAGTACAGCTGTGTTTTGGAATTACAGGAAGTGGTGGGCCTTCCTGTATGTGATTGGTTCCCAGTTGTCGGGTCAGGTTGGACTGGTTCCTCTGTTCCAGTTCATCGCAGGGTTTGGAAAGGGGGCGGGGGGCATCAGTTTCATCCCCCCGGGTGTGTGTGTGTGTGTGTGTGTGTGTGTGTGTGTGTGTTTTGGGGGTGGTGGTTTTGTTGTTACAACACAGATGCAATTTTAAAGCTTTGACAAATATAGAGGAAGTCCTAAGAGGCACTAATAGTCATGAAGTAACACACACATGTGGAGTCTGACTACACGCCTCCTGTGTGTCACGTGCACAAACATCTGCACACATGCAGAGCGCTGGGTGCTGTGCTGGGTGCCTGCCTGCTGGAGCATGACAGGCATTATTGCAGCTGCAACTGTTTCTGAACATTAATGCAGAAGCAGACCCCCTAGTTCAAGAACACACCCAAAAGTGTGCTTGCTCCATGGAACAAGGTGTGTGTGTGGGGGGGGGGGGGGGGGGGCTCCCTCCAACTGGCATCTTTCCCTTTCCCCAGTCTTTGCCTGCAGTTTTTCATGTCTGCTGCTGTTTGACTTTTCTTACTTTGCACTCCAAATCAATAGTTTAAAAACTGCAAATACTGCTCCAAAAATGTAGTCGAGAGAGAAGACTGTTAACTCACTCGACACTTTGGATGTGATAATCATTTAAGTGGGATTGTAACAAAACTAAACCGCACAAATATTAGGCAGACCATGCATAACAAGGGATAGCACAAAATGAAAATTGTGGTTGATTTTCTTCTTTTTTTAATTCCTTTGTTTTTTTTGATCAGAGACTATAATCATATGTGTCTAAAGCGAGGTTAGATCTTTTAGAAATAAAATCTCTGCAAACCTCATTCTACTTCAGCTGACAGGAACCTAGCTCCCAGTGTTTGTGTTTGCAGGTATGCGTGTCCACGTGTAAACATCAGCCTCATTGCATTTCATTTTGTATTTTGGCTTTTGTCCTTCACTCGCTGAAGCGCTGTCCTTTCAAAACCCCAGGTTGCGGCACATTGCGAGGACAGTAAACAAGGCCTCCATTCACATTCACACTAAAAACCTCACACTCTGTCTGCACGCGGTAGCGCAACACAGTCGGCACGCAACTAAATCCATACTGCACTGGCCCCTCTCAAATCAATTTGCCATTGTACAGTGTTTTCTTCCCTCATTGTACTCATCTGTGTGTCCTCCCCCAGTGCTGTCTGTGTTGGGTTACTCTTCCTTGCCTTCAGTTCTCATATGTTGATCTCATTATAGTACATTGTGTCCAGCTGTCATTGTTGCTCCTAATGACATAAGAGGAAGTGTGGTGTGGTGGGGTGTTTCTCGCTGTGCGTGCACGATAAGCATTCTGGAGAACGGCTGCTTATCAGGTGTGTGTCCCTGCATGGCCCCGCACCGCGGTTGCAACGGTAGTCAAAGCTGTGGACGTCGACGGTAGTGCAGTCGAGCCGCGCGTTAACAGGTGCGGCTCGTTTATGGTCGCTCACGTTCCACCTTGTTCTCATTTTATGCCGCCACACACAAGAACTCTGCACAGAACAAATAGTTGTTCTGTCCCACGTTCTGCTGCAGCCAGCAAGGGCATTTATTTCAAGGCCTCTTTCTATCCGTCTGTCTGTCTCTCTTTCTTTTCTTTCTTTCTTTCTCGGTGGGGAGGAAGTTGGGTGCTGTGCTTTGTATACTTGCTACACTCGTGATTTGATTAATAAGAAATCCAGCTCAAGCAGAGCCACCCCCTCCTCCTCCTCCTCCTCCTCCTCCTCCTCCTCCTCCTCCTCTCCTCTCCTCTCCTCCAGTGTCTTGGTTCACCGCCTGGTTAGGCTGACCTGGCAGTATAAACAAGGCAAATGCTTTTTCACTCCAGCCGTTTTATGACCACACTTGCAGCGTTAATGGCAGCCTCCTTATCTACCGACAGTTACCCAGGGGAACCAGCTTTAGCAGCTTTACTTTAGATTAGAAATGTTAATATTTCTCAACCACCACCCCAACGGCTGTGAATGTGTGTGGCCGTATGCGCCTCTCTGTATCGGTGTTCCTGTGTGCTTGTCTCTCATTGCTGATGTATCTATGCATGGACATTTGAACAACATGTTATCTCACAGCTAACACAACATGCTGTATCTTTGGCTGTTTGCGTCCAGGAAGGGGAGAGTTTAGGGAGTGTCACGTTTACAGCAGGCATGTTGCCGATTTTACGAGCTGAGAAGCCCTGTATGTGTCTGTCAAACAGCCTTCACATTTTACTCTTACGCTGTCAATATGCACGATTGATATTTGCCCTCTTTTGTGTGTTTGTAAGAGAGCCGAGGGACACGGCGTGCCCATTCCAATTGGTCAAATACTGTGGTCAGGAAGAGCATAGAGGCTGATGGAGCAGCAGCCTGCATGGCAGTATCTCCCTGTGAGCTGGTCTGATGCATTATTCTATAAATAAGCAGAGATGAGAGAGCTAAAAAGGCAGACAGGATGGTAAATAGTGGGGGGTGGGGGGTGGGAGAAAGGGAGAAGCTCCAGCTCCCCTATGAGGCCAGAGCTCAGGCAGGAGGCAGCAACTCAAAGCTAGGCCGCTCCGTGTGGACAATGAGTTCCTCTCCGGTGGTGAGTTCACTGTTGTGTTTAACCCTAAAGACACTGTCCCAGTTTGTCCAGTAGTTGTTCTGCTGGCCTTGAGGTTTATCTATATATGTAGATGCATGTACAGGTGGGTGACACTGAATGCTTTGAGCACTAAATAGATTGGAGTCATATGCTCTGGCCTCCGCAGTCAATCCCACTGCACACCTATTGGAGAGTTTGGACCGATATGTTCATCAAACTTCCAAAAGAGGGAATATCTTTTGGATGTTTCATGTTCTTCCAGAGGACATTCTTGGATAATCTATACCAGGGTCAATTGAAGCTGTTCTGGTGGCCCAATACTTTACTAAGACACTTTATATTGGTCTTTGTCTTCCATTTGTGTGTCAGGGTGTTCATAGAAGTGATGGAGGTGCGGCAAGTATAGTGCTCCAACATCCAAACAGCAGCGACGGGTGAGATAATGCTTTGTCTAGACAGTCAGAAGTCATTTCATTAGCCAGCTATTTGGGCCTCCCCCTCCCTCACCTTCCAGTCCTGCAGACACTTGGATGTCCAGTAAAGAGACAGGGTCATCAGAGCGTTTCGGTCTGTGTCGGTAGCCATTAGGCCTCAGGAAGTAGTCCAAATATATCCAGGCCGGGGATCATCGACTAGACAGACCTGACTAGGTGATGGCTGAGGGATATATTTAAAATTATAAGCCTGATTTTCTTTGTATTTATTTTGTATCTCAACCTTAAATCGTTTAAGTAATGATTTGTAAAAAGCACAGACCTTTGAGAAGAGGCCTGGTTGCCTTGAATGATAAGCAGGTTTTGAATTAAAAGACTATTTGTAATTACAAAGGACTCTCTGGTAGGTTGGTGGTGTCTAAAGGCGTCCTCATCAATACGCTCTGTCATGTCAGCGGAGTATAAATGACGGGTTTAATAAAAGAGAGCAAACAGAAGCAGGTCACAGGCTAGAATGTGAGGGCCACTCATGGCCCCGCTCTCCACGCTCTGTTCTACTTCCCTCCCTTTTCAGTCCATCTCTCGCCCTCGTATGGCATGCAGAACAGCCCTGATCCTCCCAAAAAGAAGATTAACAAAGCCCTGACAGAGAAGTAATCTCTCTGAAAACATTGACTCCTACCATTTCAACACGCTGCCTCTAAACATTGGAAAATGCCGGTCTGGTATGCTTAATTGCAGTATGCGGGACACACAGTGCCTTTAGGTATGCTAAATGGAAAGCCTTGGCTACTGAAGGTATTCTAACATTGTAAATGTGCAACAATGGACCTTTACAATTTTACACTTGGCAGTTTCAGAAATTCAAATACTTCAAGAGGACTATTTCAAGGGAAGGTGTTGTTCCTGACAATACTGAAGTGGGTTTGGTTGTTTAGATTCTAGATCATAAATATGTCTGAACTTCAGTTTGGATAAAGAGTGATTCATGAGGACTGGAGCTGCTTTCCCAATGAAGTATAATTGGTCGCATTGTTGCCTGTGTATGTTGTCGTGAGATAAGATTCCAGCCATATGACCTCTTACTTTTGGTGTATTTAATGACTTATCTGGGTTCCGCACAGGGCTCTAAACTGTGACGCTGTTTGTGCAGCCTTGAGTTTTGTGGCAAAAACCAGCTGTGCAAAATGACTTTACAAGTCAAAGCTGAATTTCAAGAATGTCCTATTAATTTCAAAATATTTTGGTCAGCTTTATTTTAGAGGCGTCCTCAGTTTAGGAGAACATGTGTGGCCTTCAGTTCATTGCACCGTGTAGGCAATGTAGAGTGAACTCTTTGACCAGCGTGTTAAAACTGACAGAGTCAATGAGTGACCAAGATCAGGGTTGGGGACGAATTCATGTGATGCAAATGCGAAGAGCAGCACGCCTCGATCTGGCCGTGTGCAACCCAGAGCTATCCATAATCCTGCTGGCAGATATTTAATGCTGGAATTTTCCATAAAAGGAACAAGCCAGATCTGTGTCTGTCCATCTATCTTTGTGTCCATCTGTCTGTGCCTGTGATTATCCTGTCAGGCTCTCCATCACACACTGTTGACGCTGCACTGTGACGCAACCCATCTTTCAAATTATTTTTAGTGTAAAGTCCAGGCACAGGAATTGGTAATCCAAGGAGTGACATCTGGCCTTCAGGGTTTATGTGATTAGAAGAGAGCCTTGCCCCTAATAGCCCAGCGGACAATCTTCATTACCTCTCCGGACTAGCCTACAGGACCGGTCATGAAGTGGCTCTGCGTAGGCACTTTAAGTAGCAAAAAAACAACAACTTGATGATTGTTCAGATTATATGTGCAGATGTCATAGTTGAGGCTTAAATAAGTATTTCAGGAAGCATGGGTGGGCTATGCTACATCAGCTACTGCACAACACCCACCGAGCTTACAGTGAGCCCTCATAATGTGCACTGCATCTTCAATCTTGCAGCATTAGGGCTAAGACCAGATGACCACGCTGATAACTAGTAAGTCCAAGCAAGGCCACAGAGCGACTACATTTTTTTTTAAAAAGGACGAGCGAGGGAGAGGGGTTAGGAGGGTTAAAGGGTTAAAACAAATGAGGCAAAGTATAGTGGAGGACTGCCAACGTCCTACTGAATTAATCATCATCACTACTCAAAGGGCTAATAATGACAAAGTGACCAGGCATGTCTCCTCTCCGCTTTCTGTCCGCAGAAGAGAGCCCACAGTTATGGAATTCCTCCCGTCTTGGAGGGGAATGCTCGTCTAATTATCTTTGAACAGAACAAAACTTCCCAGCTTTCAAGATGTCTATTAAACACAAAAGCAAAATAGTTTTTCCCACAGCAGCAAACGGTTTGCATGCATGGATTTTTCGAACATTTGTGCGCTCTTTGATTCCTGCATCAGTTGATCAACAGCGAGGTCTAATAGTGTGGGCATTGACGCGGCCAGGTGGAAGCTCTTAGTTTGTTAGCAGTAAACTAATTTCGGGTTTACTGGAAACTGTTTCAACCCAGCATTACTACAAGTCTCGTATAATCTTTCTTGCGCTGTAATAATCATGTCAATGTTACAAACAAGCCTGTTTGCAAAGCGAGAGATAAAGAAAGGGACTATTTTTGGGCCGTTGTTTGCTTGGAGAAGCTTTTGCTTATTCTGAGGCAGCTTGTTCCCAGGAGTTCAGAGCACAGCCTCGCTGCAGTTTTGCTTTTGTTTTGTTGTCTTCAGGATCTGTAGTGAGAGGGAGTTCAGTGCCCCTCTCCTGTTCTCATAGTTACTTGACCGAAATGTCTTCATCCACCTTCCCCAAAGTGAGTAATTGTGTACCAATAAATGCAAGTGCTGGGTTGTGTGGAAGGGAAGGAAATTGCAATCACTCTGTGATTTTCTGTGCCTGTTTTTGTGTACGGTTGTCTCTGTGGAGTGGCCCATGGAAGGGTGTTCTTTTAGTATTCACTTAGCCTATTTACTTTGTCGCAGATGGGAACAGTGGGGAAATGGCATTTCCTCAGCATGAACCAGTGGTTTGCATAAGCACTATTCAATCTAAACCTGCTTATCTTTCTGCTAAACATTCTGACTTGTATTTGCATTATATAACAATATCAGAAACATCATATCACAGTGTTAACAAAAAACAACCCCTTCCCCACCAGTTGTATTGATGCAGAGATAATAGTATTTTGCATAAAAAGAATTAAAAAGCCAAAGCAACAAATGCATAATGACATTTTTAGGTCTTTTAGTGCTTGTTAGTTTACTATGATGTTAAAGAGTTCAAGAGGTTAACATGCTGACGCATCAGCATTTACGCTTGGTGTTTTAACGACCTGCTCTGACCCAAGCTGTCTTTATTTAAAGCTTCTGGCTACCACTCGTGTTTCAGACACTCTCAATTTCCTAACCTCTCACTTTCATCCCCCTCCTGTCCTGTTTGCTCCTCCCCTCTGCCCCTCTCTCATCACAGGTATGGCCTCGCAAGTGCAAGTGTTCTCCCCTCACACTCTCCAATCAAGTGCCTTCTTTAGCGTGAAGAAACTGAAGGTGGAGCAGAGTTGTAACTGGGATATGACAGGGTACGGCACCCACAGCAAAGTCTACAGCCACAACAGCAGCAAGAACTTGTCGGCCACCGGCCCCCTCGGCATCAACAGCTCCCTGCAGATCGCCAGCTCCACACTGCCCTACGAGCAGGCACTCATCTTCCCAGCCAGCGCGGGCCACATTGTGGTCGCCTCAGCCAGCAGCACTTCGGGGGCCCTGGGGTCTCTGCTGGGCAGCGGGGGTGGAGGCAGCAGCAGCAACAGCAGCGGTGGTGGAGGCGGCGGCGGTGGCGTGGTCGGTGTTCACAACCTGACGCGCCGCAGCACGGTCAGTCTCCTTGACACCTACCAGCGATGCGGGCTTAAACGCAAAAGTGAGGAGCTTGACAACAACAGCAGTGTGCAGATCATTGAGGAGCACGGCCCACCAATGATCCAGAACGGTGCAGCCAGCGGAGCCACGGTGGCTACGGTGGCCACCGCCACCTCCACCGCGACCTCCAAGAACAGCGGCTCCAACAGCGAGGGTGACTACCAGCTGGTGCAGCATGAGGTGCTCTGCTCCATGACCAACACCTACGAAGTGCTGGAGTTCTTGGGACGGGGAACCTTCGGACAGGTGGTCAAGTGCTGGAAGCGGGGCACCAACGAGATCGTGGCCATCAAGATCTTGAAGAACCACCCGTCGTACGCACGGCAGGGTCAGATCGAGGTCAGCATCCTGGCACGTCTCAGCACAGAGAGTGCGGATGACTACAACTTTGTGAGGGCCTACGAGTGCTTCCAGCACAAGAACCACACGTGCCTGGTATTTGAGATGCTGGAGCAGAACCTGTACGACTTCCTCAAGCAGAACAAGTTCAGCCCCTTGCCCCTCAAATACATCAGACCCGTTCTGCAGCAGGTGGCCACAGCGCTAATGAAACTGAAGAGCTTGGGACTGATCCACGCTGACCTGAAGCCAGAGAACATCATGCTCGTGGACCCGTCTCGGCAGCCCTACAGGGTCAAAGTCATTGACTTTGGCTCAGCCAGCCATGTGTCGAAAGCAGTCTGCTCCACTTATCTACAGTCCAGATACTACAGGTAAGAGCTGGCGCTTTGAAATGATAAATATATTGTTGGAAAATGGATATGAAAGACTTACTTTAGGCATTGTATGTAACGTTGTTGATTAACTGGAAATGGCACAAAAAGAAAGAGATATGTCCCCGTGTTTGTTCCTGTTGGTTTTGTTTGGATGATCAATGTGCTTTCTGCATCTTGTTTGATTTATCCCAGCTTTAATAGGAATGTTTTCCTGGTTGAGCTGATTATTTGGCCAAACACCCAGATTTGCTGCCAGCCTTATGAGCCGCTGCTGATTCTGCCTTTCCTGTTAGCTTATTTACCCCCGTAGTTAACCCCCCTTCCAATGTGGGACAGAACAGTAAAACTCAAAGGCTTGCTGAGTAGCCAGCTGCATATTGTGTTCAGTGTGATATAAAAACAAGCATGTTGTGGTGTTACTTTGAAGATTATCAAAGGCCTGTTTAGTTGCTTCAGAACTCGGTGAAACTCTGGTAAAGATGTGAGAGACTGCAGGAAATATTTCATTTCCATGGAGAGGTTATGGGAAAGAAAGTGATCTTTCCTGATTTTGAAAAACTCATTGAAGACGGACAGCAATCGTGTGGGGTGGCAGCCTGCCCACAATCCTCTATTCGCCCTACCGCACCCCAGGCTCCTGGACCCTCAGCCCCCCATCACCATAGCTGGCTCCCATTTCCCCCGGGATAGAGATGAGAGGTCAGGCGGAGTTCTCCTGTAATATGTGCCTGTAATCCACACCAGCGGGCCCTGCATTAGAACCAGATGAGTCTCTGGGGAGGCCTTTCTTTCTTGTCCCGGTACTTCTTGAACAGACTTCTTTTGCCCATACCAAACAGCATGTTTAGGTTTCAGCGGAGGCAGCATTGGGGAAACAGTGCGCGGAATCAAACAGTGCTATGTCCGTACTGAGAGGAGCTTTGTTTGGGGCTCAGGCCTGGTGCCGGGGGAGAACAGGTGTGTGTGTGTGAGTATAAACACACATACACCCACAGACGAAGGCCAGGTGGAGGCTCCGCACTGTGCATAGTGTAGATTCTGTCAAGAGAAGTTCTGTAGATTCTTAGTTTTGTTTTTTTCAACTTTACATTTTATCACTGGCGTTTTAAATGTGCTACACCAGAGATCTTCGTTTCCTGTTAAAACAAGAAGCTGGCAAGATCAACAGTATAGATAACTTTGAGTGAACAGTAATGGAATTCAAACTGCTGCAATCGGCAGCTGAGAAATCCTCGGATCCTGATCCTGTATCATGTCTGACAGGAATATGATTTCATCTGAGCTAGTGTTTAGTGAACTGTTTTGTATACACTTCTCCCCAACTGTCTCTTAAAACTACAACATATTAAGGTCCCTGCATGGACATGGTTTTGTTTGAGTCAACAGGGCAGTGCTGTGGGCTATCTGTTTAAGTAGCTCATCCTGAAGTAAACACCACGAGTAGCCTGTTGTTGCTCCTGGGCTGCAAGTCAACATGCAGGCCGTAAAGTGATCCTGTTTGTTTTCCCACGGAGTGACAAGAGGAGGAGAGTGGAGAGATCATACCTTCCACTCCTCTTGGCATTGGAGGACAGGAAAGAAAGGCTGACACTAACCAGAAAATACTCACCAGCCACCAAAACCAGTTTGTGGCATTGTGAGTGTGTGTGTGTGTGTGTGTGTGTGTGTGTGTGTGTGTGTGTCACAGGGCTTTCTGCGCCGCATAATGTCATGCACGTACAGCATGTCAACAGCAAGAGTGTTTGCTTTACCAGGTATGATTGTGAGGAATGAGGCAATTCAATTCAAAGAATGGGCTCATGGGAGATGAGCACTACGGGTGTCTCGGCATCGCATGCCGTTTGGGCAGCAAACAAACTTGGGCTGCGGGTGGAGTTCATGGTGAGTTCAAAAGCTTAGAGGAGAACATCAAACCATCTTTGAGGATTTCGGATGAAAAGATTGCAGGATAGTTTCTGTTTCTGCAGACGGTACGTTTACAGGGTAGAGATTACATACAGGTTGGATTTGCCAGCTCCAACCTGCTGGCTCTGTGTTACTCTATATCCTCCACAATAGCAAAAACATCCCCCCAATGTCGTCTTTGATTCTTGTTAAATAAAATATTTGACTCTTGTCTTAGTGCGCTTACGTTTTTCTCAACAAACCTTGTTTTTGGATGATGAAATTAAATGACATGAGATCTTTTCATATCATGAGAATAAAGAAAGCTTCATTCTAGGCCTATTGCAGACATTATACATACAGAGCCATTATCGCTCGCTTTTGCTTACATCCATTCGGTGGGAATTGTTATATCCCTCACACATTGCTGTTTGCATTTTAGATGCCATAGATAGTGTTGCATGTGCTGTAAGAGCCTTGCAAATGACTTATGGATTTTCCACAAGGTTGACTCATGCAAATTAAACACCAGGATTCAAGGTAAACAAGTGATGTGCTATTTGCAAGAACAGCTCTCAGGGCGCTTAGAGTTTCAACTTCGTTCGCTTCACTGCTTAGCGAATACTGGCTCATGTAGCTGAGCTCATCTATCCTTGTCAAATAGGGCTGTCTGTAGCACTTCTGCACTCGGTGCCAATGGACTTGAATACAGCCTTCCCACTATTATTTGAATGCATTTACCTTACCTACCTGTGCGGCCTGTTACAGTGTCTCTTTATCCTGTTCTTAATATTTGTGAGGCGTTTACATCCTCATTACATCAACTTGTGACCCAACCCTGGTCCCACTTCTTTTATCCTCCTCTCTTTTCCTGCCACCCTTCTTGCGTCTCACCTAATGATGTCACAGGTAAGCCGGCTAGCCAAGTCTACCCTGTACCCAATGAAAGGATTATTGTCTTGTCCCAGTTGGGCATGTTTGTCCTATTTGTCTCATCAGGTAAAGGCCATTAGATGGGTGGAATGCAGCAAGGCATTAAGACATTATTTAAGTTCATGTTAAGTTTCCTGAGGCAGGGCAGCTGGCAGGAGCCAGGTGGTGGCTTCTGGTAGAGGCAGCGATGTGAGGAGAACTCGCTCTCTTCCTATGTGTGTGTCTGCTGGACCGTACAAAGGCCTTGTCTTTATCGCAAAGGGCCTTTACGTACAGTAGAGCTCTCTGATTGTGGACCTGCAGGTGATTGGTCTGTATCTGTGACGTTCAGGCACGACTACAAGCTGAGTCTAACTGGAGCCTAACCTGAACCCAAACCAATCTTATACTTAAAAGTAGGGATGCACCGATACCGGTATCGGTATCGGGGCCGATACTGCGTTAAAATACTCGTACTCGTATCGGTTTCAATTGCCGATACCACGGCAACCCGTGATCCAGAGCCGCATGCAGCTCTTTCGTCGCTCTCTTGCAGCAAGGTGTGTAGAGTAATGTGCGTCGCGTTCACACAGTAAAAAATGACTGCCGTCCTGCCGGTGTGAATCAAACTGTTGCTGGTCCGCCAGAAGTAGCGCTGGCAGCGGCCTCATTCAGACGCTGTTGTGCGGCTACGGATGATATTATTGTAGCCGAGTGTCTGTTGTGTGTCTATATTTGTAATTATAATAAAATGAAAACACGCTGCAGGGTAACTTGAACCACTTTTTTATCTCCTACACACACGTATATCCCACAATTCCACTCCTCTTTTCCTTTCCGTTTCTCCCTCCACAATAAAAGCACCGGAAACATAACTTGGAACACAGCTTCCTATATAATTGCTCGATCCCTAATATTATCGCTTACATTATGAACCCGGACACGGGGCGTTTTATGGTCCGACATTAGAGGGACTTCCACGAGAAGTTTAAAGCTTGGGATAGCCTTCTGTTAATTTTGTACTATAGGCTTGACATAATCTGCAGAGGATAAAATAAAATCTGCCTCCAAATTAATTGCACTTTCATGGAGACCAAATCTAAGAAGTATCGGTATCGGTACTCGGTATCGGCAAGTACACAAATAAAAATACTCGTACTCGTATCGGTTTGTAAAAAGTGGTATCGTTGCATCCCTACTTAAAAGGTTGGTTCATGCAAAGCACAAATAACTCCTCACAGAACACCTAAACATACATGACAGTGGTCGAACAATTTCTGGAACCGACAACCCATCTACCTCACCTACTTCGCACAGGTCCTGCCCAAGGTGTGCAGAGGTGACAAATTATGCAGAGCTTTCTTCAATCTTATGTTTTGTGTGTACGAATAATGCAACACTATGAGCGGCTTCACGAAGAGACTGTCTGAAAGCGTGCTCCATCACCCCAATATTTCAATAATTCATTATCAAGTCTAGCCCCTCTCTTTTCATAACACCTTTGAGTGTGGCTGTTCAGAACAGCCTGCACCTGCACACATCACAGACTTCATACTGGTATGAGAAACCTACATGGAACATACACTGCAGCAGCAGAGGCTGAGGAATTAGTCTATAATTGTAAAATGAGTCAACAGTGTCTGAAAGGGAGGAAAGGACTTCTTGAAGTGGCCAATGTCTGTGTACTCTTGATGCTTATCAGTGTGCATCGAAAGGCCTCTGCAGACGAGATCGTAACGCATTCAGATGGAAACTCCACAAAAAGCCCAGATTATGGAAGTCTCCGCACTTTACTTTTAGAACCAGTGTCTTTTTTATTCATGTTGGCAGTAAAAATGGGTGCAGCTGATGCTACAGTGGGATCTCCGACACCGCCGGGCTTATGTCGAAGCCTTAAAAACTGATGAAATATGTATCTGTCTCCATCAGGGGTTGTGCAGTCGCTGCTCGGGCTGAGGCGGCTGAGTGTAAGACGAGCCCCTACCCCACCTGTCTATCTCTCTATCTGTTGTTAGCGGTGCACAACCAGACAGGGCAGGCGTTCCAGCACATTTGCCCTGCCTCCGTGCGAAACATCAAGGTTTTTTTTAATGAATGAGGTTGCTATTAGTTACTGTTCTGCGAAGCGTGTGTTAAAGTGTGTGTGCCGCAGATGGGGAGAGAGGTGTAGAGAAAATAAATGCTACATGTCACACAATATTAGTCACGTAGTAGATTAAGCGCACCTCAAGGCTTATGCAGAATATATATGTATAAGCTTGTTGTTATATGCACTCACTTGTCACTTGTCATACATCAACATGTACACCCCAGTCACGTGATGAAGTGGAAAATACTGGAGGGGAAGCCATGAGGGACTGCGGGTCACACATACTTGACCAGCACCATATAAGGGAGACAATAGCACAAGGAAATTGGCGGGAAGGGAGACACCACATACACACACACTGATGAACTGCAGAACCAATCGATCGTGAGCCAGTGGGGATGGACATATCCCGAGCTCCAACCAGGCCGCGACTAGTAAAGGTTGACCCGCCTGCATCTTTGATTTTAACTAATGGGGGCTCGTAAAGCCTAACCATATAAACAGCCGCACACAGTGTTGAGGGGCCTTTTGTGGGAGAAGCGAACTAGTCGTGACTGCCATCAGGTCCGTGCACGTATTACTGCCCGGAATGTGATGTTTCTGCCTTAAATTGAGTAAATACAGTGTGGTCCAACTTAAATTCTTTCGAGTGTTTTATTGCACCGTCGCCTCCTGAATTATTGTTGTTTTTCCGCACAACAGAGGTATAGGTAAACGCCAGGATCGGGTTGCCACTGAGGAAAGATGGATTAGAAAAGGACGGAAAGGCAGATACGCTCCACGGAAGCTGCGCGTGTTAGTGCTGTAGGAGTTGTTTATGTGAAGCTCCTCGAGAAAGTATCTCCCATTGGAAGGGAAATGGGGGAGAAGAGGGTTGAGGGCCGGAGGTGGGTGGGTGTGGGGTGCTATAGAAGGTCGTTGTTTTGCATTCCTCACCAGCACCTGGAACAGCCCCCCAAGCCTTGGCAGATTATTACTAATGCAGATGAGCTTTCATTAAGTTCAGCCTGACTGGGTGGCACGTTGTGACTTTGCTGCTGACTTTCTGGTTGGTTTCCGTTTATTTTTTTATTACGCCTTATATTTCCAGCGCATGGCCACTCAGGGCCTGGGCCATCTTGTTGTTGTTGACAGTAATTGCAAAAATCATTGGCTGCTATAAGGAAATAAAAAAGAAATGCCCCTAAAATGATAATTACTGCTCCCTGTATTCACTTCTGTGCTCTTTATGACAGCCATAACACCTTAGTATGCATGACAGAATCCTAATAACCTGTTTCTCATTTATAATTTGCCTCTGGGCAGCTTCTCCATGTGTCTCAGCGGAGCAGCCGGTAAGCAGGAGACATGTAGCAGCTAAGCTAATTAACTACTGCTAGTCAGGCATATGCATTGGAACATATACGGAAACCGCTTCATTTGGGCAAATAACAAATGAGAATTATTTAACTCTTACGGAAAAAGTGAACTTGGCCACCTAGCACCAATCAATACACTCTGACAAGCGGCCCTGTGTGTGTGTGTGTGTGTGTGTGTGTGCTCCCCTGCTAGTGTGGGACTGTGTGCTCCTACGATAAGACAGAGCTTTCTGAGTTTCACCATATCGTTTCATCCTGGCTACTTGTCTTTGTTCTCCTTCGCAGTTCAATTTCCGAGGATATTAAGCTGACGGAAATTAAGCTGCCTTGATAAAATACAGTGAGCCGCCCACTTGAGCTCAGGGAGGCTGCTCTATATTGATTGGCTTATTTGAAACATAGCATTTTTCCTCACCTAAGCTTTTGGGGTGGTGAGTAAATGTATGAAGGAACTTGCTCAACCTTAAAGGTGTTTGTCGAGTTGCTGCATAACGGCGCAGGCTAACAGAGAAAATGGACTGGAAGGTCATTAAAATGTCCAGACTCAACTGTGGAGTTACGACTATGAACAATGGAGTTCTTTTTCTTCTCACTTGAGTCTGAAAATCATTAACTGGACAGGTGAAATTTCCCTCAGCAGTAGTCATATATTAATTTTCCTGCTTGCCACAGATTTGTCTTTCTTTTCCGGAGTCAAGCACCATGGGGATGGCAGGGTGATGGCTGCCATCAGCGGCTGACTGGCACAGGTGCCCCCAGGTCTAAATAAATCATGAGGGCCCCTGCTGAGCCCCCCCTTCCACCATTCCTGTATACCCGCCATCCCTCCGCAGGGAGCCCCTGAAAGGGGGTAGCCCCCACCGCTGCCCTTCCCGCCCTCCGTCCTTTTCTCTTCATTCCCACCTCCCCTCACCTTCCCTTCAACCCCCCTCACCTCTTCCATCCACTTGCATGAATATTTAAAAGCCAGGACCAGGATGGAAAATGTGCAACAAGGGCAATGAAGACCTGCGAAAGGAAAGAAAAGAAATGTTCATTTTGGGACCCTGAATTCATGGGGCAGTCATGAGAGGATTAATGAAATTCAGAGTTGTCCACAGAGAGAGAGAGTTATAAAGACAGAGAGAAACAGTGATTGTCGGAAAGAGAGACAGAGAAAGGGCAGGAGAGACACTAAGAGAAACTGATCCAAGCTGAGGCTGTCCAGCTGGGGAGGGGATTGGGGAGGCCCGGTAGGGACCTGCAATTGGCTCCATGCTGGCTGTGTGTGTGTGTGTGTGTGTGTGTGTGTGTGTTCGGACTGACTGCAACTTTGACAGTGAATGCCTGGTGTGCAGAGGCCCATGCAGGCTCCCATGAAGTTTTCAACAGAACAAAACAGATGCATTTGTTTTCTCAATTGGAGGAATTTGCTAATGTGCATATACAAGGGTAAATAGTTTGGCTAATTTGCAGCAGGTAGTGGGCAGAGCTCTCCCTCGCTGAGCCAACCAGCTGGGGCTCCTGTGCAGGGAGAGAAAAAGAGGCTTTGATGACCCCCCCCCCCCCCTCTCATCTCTCTCTCTCTCTTCATTTAGTATCATCCCTGGCTCAGCACAATAACTTGATTTTCCTCTAAGTGCCATTTGAACGATTTTATCTGCTTGCTTTTATGTCCCGCCTCTCCCTCCCTTTTGAATGTGTTGATCGTGTTTGATAGAAGACGCTCAACATCCAAGTTAAACATAGCTCATATTCATCGTGACAGTTGTCGCTCTATACAAATTTTGCTGTTTGTCACTGCAAAAGGCTGAATTAAAGGAGGCTCTGTTCTTACCACACAGGCTATTTTCAGCCCCAGTCATGAAGTCATAAAGCAACATCTCCATGTGACTTTTAGATTCCAATTATTAACGCCTGACACCTTTATGGTTTTTCAGATAGGATCAGAAATGAGAAATATTTTTGCTTTAGTGAAGAGGGAATTCTGAAAAATAAAATGAAACTAAGGTATGGCAACAACAAAATACTATCTCCGGTTATTTGAAGTTTCTTTTAACCATTTAAGAAATGTATGGGTCAACAAAAGAGTAAGGGAGGTGTATGAATTGACATTAATCAACACAAAGGCTCTGATGTCGCTATCTGTTAGCATTGTGCATTCATTTGGGGTGAAGTCTTAAGAGCAATCTTGTTTAGATATCATTAGAAAAGGCTGTTTCGTCATTCGTTTATTCACCTTGTGTCTCTGGGGATTCCTCACATATGGGTCAGCTGGGTTTTCTGAGGATGAGCCACGGCAGCTTTTCATAGAAATTGCTTTTTTTGGAATATAAAGGCCACTCAAGAGTCTGTCGAGCAGTATGCTACTCATAAAACAGGTCTGAAGCAAATCCTATTTCACCCAAGCTTGATAAATAATTTAAAATGACTAATAGTGCTTTGTGACAGAGAATGTATCGCTGCGGTGTATCAGATTGGGGGCGGTTTGGGCCTAAGGCGTAATTTGTTTGGAAAAATAATTACTCCTGTATTGGATCCTGGTTAAATATTAAAAGGGTTAGCATTAGGAATGGGGCAGCATTCGAAGGTGTTTTAGTCGACTTCTGTGCAAACCCGTTGCTTTCGACATCACGGCTGCAGACAGGCAGCCACAAATGGGGAAAAACTGCTATATTTACTTTTATTTTCAAACGGCTACATTGCTAAATTTCACAAGAAAGAGAGAAGCAAACTAATGAACTTCTCCTGTGTGCTTTGCCACCGAGCTTTGAAGACTAATCCCAGTGTTTTATGAGCGGAGAGCGTCGGATTGTCTGTTGAGTTCAGCTGGTTATTGAGTGCACAAGCTGGGAGGCACCAAAGAGAATTAAGACGCTATATATCAGCCCGCAGAGGAAACCGAAAGAAAAATAGAAGAAAAAAAACATGTTTCTGGGAGATTTTAGATAAGAGAAAAAGCAGAAACACTACAATAAAAAACGAACAGAAAAAAGAAACAAAAGAAGAATAAGCAAATTAATCCCTTTAAATGTGAACAGTAGCTTCTCATCCATACCAGTTAATTTGGCGAGCACGCATGTGTGTGCCTGGCTGATAACAGAGTTGATGTCCTGTCCCAATACACACCACCTGTTCACATCCTCAAACCACCAAATGGCCCCTCAGGATTGACTCATTTACAGCATGTCGGGATGGTGCACACACACATATAGACAGTAAACACAGGCAACGTGGCTCCGGGTTTTGCCCCCCGACCGGCTATCACTGTGTGTGTTATCAGCGCGGACTGGACATAACTCACCTTTAAACACAGCAGTGACGTCAGGGAGGCAGCTTCAGCGCCACACAGCCTTTCATTACAGCCAGGATCTATATACCATCAAACAGATGGCTTCTCTTTAAACAAGGCCGCTGTTGTTGTCGACACACAAACCGGTGCCTCTGCAGACAGGACGAGTGAGGCAGGGTCTGGAGAGATGAGATCAGCCTGCACCTTATTAAAAGCTCTTGCTATAACTGTGTCTCCTGGTCTCATCTTTCCAGATCCTGCCACAGTGTTGCCCTTGTACCCCTGCATGCATCCCCCCCCCCCCCCCCCCCCCCCCGCATCTTTGGTTCCATTTATGATGGCATTTACATATACATGCTGGCTTCAACAGACTCTTTGTACATATCTACATTCATACCATCCCTGAAGCAGAGTTTAATTGTTCATTCACTAACCCTAACCCTTTGACTAATCAACAGCAAGGCTTTCCATGATACAAAGTGTGTTTTTCGCTTATGCAGAAATCAAGGCTCAGTATAGACATCTTACACAAATCCATTAACCCCGGATCCGGCACAAGTGGCTTTCGACACGCAAATAAACTGCGGCATAATACTCTCATTTGAGCAGGAAGTGCATTTAAAACGTCCTTGCACCTTTTTTAATAGGAACCTTTTCTCGCCGCTTTCTGTTCCGTGCTTTTTTGACAAAATGAATGAAGAACGTTAACACACATCATTTCACATGGCTCCTAAAAAAAGAGTCTCTCTCTCTCTCTCTCTGTTGCGGGCCGTCGCCATAGCAACCAACGCTCTCGTTCCAAAAGGGTCCGTTGTGCTTCTGAAGGTGCAACACCTGAATTAGACCGGGGCTGTTTTGATCCGCCCCAACCAACAGCTGTGTACTTTAGGGACAGGGAGGGCCCTTGAGCCACACTCTCATCTCGCTGCTATTGTTTGCCCAGGTGGGCCAGGGAGCCCCGTCTCCCCCTCTCCTCTCTGCCCGGCTCGTTCACTCTCTCACTCTCGATCTCTTCCTCTTTCTCCCTCGCTTCTTTCTGTCTTTGTTCCACAGGGACCTGTGGTCCAACTGAAGCTCTCGGTTACACAAAGAAACCAAATTGGCTTTCATCTGCAGCCTGTTACCAGCTGTGTGCATTGTGCGTTTGTGCTCCCTCTCAGCGCAGAAGAAAAGTATAGATTTTTTACCCATGACAATGTTATTATTATTGGCTTTGAGTCACGGCTTTCCTTGCAGAAAGGTTTTCTTCTCTTACAACTCCAGAGTAGATTTCAAATTTTTCTTATTAAAGTCCTTGGTGTGACTTTGCTGTTAAATATGCCCCCAGAAGCCCATTCTCCACTTCCATCCAGGGTCAATATGTGTGCCAGGCTCTTGACATAACACACGTAGGTGCTGCAGGAGCACAAAAACAACCCAAAGGCCCACACCGGCCCTGTTGTTCAGCGTCACCATGGTGACACTAAGGCTTCAAGTTAGACATAAAGATGGGGTTTTTAGGTGCGCTCATGCCCTCTTCCTGCTGAGTGTGCGCTTGAGAGAATAAGGAAGAGGTAGAAATGGCCTTTTTAGCATAGCAAGACATTCGTGGCCTTGCACACAGTACTGCTCAGGGCACCGAGTCGGACAGCTGAGAAAACAGCAGGGTACTTTCATTAGTGATCCCTGCCCCTTGTCCCCCTTTCCCCTCTTTGCTTCTTTTTACATCTTTCCGTTCGTCGTCATCCTCCCTTAACCTCCCACCCTCCCTCTCCCCCCCTGTTTCTGTCCATCCCTCCCTTCCTCTCTCCATTTCCTTTATCCTGACCTCTGTCCCTCATGCATATCTGCCTGGCATTTCAATCATCACATCCAGCGGACATATAGGATCGCAGAGCTTCATCCCTCTCAGCTGGCCATGAGGGAGGAGAGCTCCCAGACGCTGTGTGTGCCAGTATTGTATTTCTTTATACAGTCGGTGGGTGTCAGGAGCTTTGCATGAGCATGTTTCTGCACATTCAACATATCTTTGACCAGTGAGATGCTGTGGAAATAAAGGATGGAAAAATATATTTATCTTCATACAGATGCACAGAATATGTGCATGTTATGTTGCACAGTGGAGTTGTGGATAAAAGTCTGAATATGGATAAATACAGCTCTTGGGTAAAACAGGTGGCTATAGTGAAAGAAGGCCAGGTACTTATTGTGCCCTAATTTTTGTGTGCGTGTGTGTGTGTGTGTGTGTGTGTGTGCGTGCTAACAGGTGTCCTACAGTCGGGTATCTGTACCCACACGCATCACAGACACCCTTGCTGTGACAGTGTTAAGGCTGCTGCTCTTGAATCAGTCAAAGGCAAGCGTTGCCGCAGGAGGAAGGAGTAACAGGCTCCTTGAACTGCTCGGGTCTCTCACTCTCTTTGGATCGTCAATGCACACTGCAGCTCAAATCAATCATAACTACAGCACCTGTTCTTCAGCATCAGTTTAAAACAAAGACCTTGTTTGTTTGTTTGTTTGTTTGTTTTTCTGTTCTTGCTTTGTTCACCCTTTCTTCACGGGAGAAGGAGGAGAATGGATGACAAAGTGCAGTGAATCATAAATGAGTGGAGGAGAGTGTTGGTGCAGTGGAGAGGCTCAGTGTGATAGCAACAGCTACCTGTCACATGTATGTCTCCTCTTTGTTTTCAGCCAGAAAAAGCTTCTCGTTCTCCTTTGCAAGCCCTACGAGTCATGATTTATGTAAAGAAGACATTTTGTGGGTCAAATTGCACAAAGCCGACTGCTGAAGCTTCTGAGGAGAAGTCACAACAGCCTTTTTGAATATACTGCAGACAGCTGAAGAAGGGCAGAGCCTGGACCAGAGCAAGTCCCCGGTCACAAATGTTGAGCCTGCGTACAACAGACAGTCTGCTCCCACCACATGAGCCCAAGGTGTATTGTACAGCACGTTCGGCTGGAGCAAAACAATGTGCTATAAGAATATACAAGGATTTATATATTATAGGTTATATCTGCTGCAAAGACATTGAAGCAACTGTGTTCTTTGAAACGCCCTCTAAGTAAGTACAGCAGCGAGCTCCGACACACCTCCCGCCTCCTTTCCCCGTGTTAAGCCGGGAGTGAGGAGTGCTATTTGCATTACAAGGTTCCCGTGGAGCAGAATAAAACACAGACAGAGCTGTGAGCAAAACGAACACTCTCAGGGTGGCCCCTGCGCTAATTGCAACTGGGGTGCATTTACTGATTATAGTTAAGTGGTCCAAAATGGTCCCCTGCTCTCTGTTACATTGACCCGCTCCCTCCCCTGGTGGATGTGGTCAATAGCGGGCCTGTTGAGATGCCTTTCCTCTGAGGAATGAAAACAGGGTTCCATCACGACCGTGTCCGTGTTTCATCTCGGGGCACACGGGACGTTTGGAGGGAGGCAGGGCTGATTTTAAATCAGAGTTTATAACAAGTTGAACAATGGAGCGGGGACATCAGGAAGCAGCAGGCTGCTTTAAAAAAAAAAGATTGACAAACAAGTTAAAACATAAACTGAATTGTATCTCCCTTAAGTGTGAAGAAAAACTGAAAAAAGACATTTTAGTTCTTGAGGCTGCACAAATAATTTTTTTTGTGAGTGCATATGCTGCTCATGACTATTCATGTTGCCTGCGAAAACATGCAAGTGTGGTCAAATGGAAATTAATGGTATGCAAAGTGGAATGTAAATGTATCTGCAGAAAGAGGGAGGGGGGGGGGGGGATTAAATCCTCGCTAAAGATCCTCGAATGGTTGCATGCATTGACGGGCCCAGGTCAGTGTTTTGTATTCCCTCTCCTCCCGGTTGCCTGCGCCGTAACAGGAGGCCCCGCAGTGGGAGAGCAGGCCGGGGGTGATATAACAGCCACTGGATCACACAGGCTTTGATCTCCCCTCTGGGTTCCTGAGCGTCTATGGGATAGACTTTAGGCCTACTGATGAGGAGGTGGAGATCTCATACCCCCTCTAGTGCCAGCTCGCTAGCAGGTCTCTCTCTTTTAACCACACTGAGCATATCTTTAGGCCTGGGTGTCAGTGTGGTTTGTATTCCTGGATGTACTGGTGAAATTGTTTGCAATCCTTTTCATTCTCATGCATAAATATAGAGTTGCAAAAGTTCACTGACTCCGCTTCTCTTCATCATGTTTTCCTGATGTGCCATGGCTATGCTGAACACAAAGAGCAAGCTAAAGAGGCCACCTCTTTCTCTCCTGAGGAGTTATTTCCTTCTAACTCTTTTTCTCAGAGGGGGCTGGAGTCTTCCAGCAGGTCTAGTGTTTTACATAACCCCAACATAGTGATGTCATTCCTTCTCCCCCTGAACACTGCTGTCAAAAACACTGCGCTGTGTCCCTCCAGCCGCTCAGTCTGCCCTGTGTCATAATCTCTCTCATGCCTGGCCTGATCCTGCTCCAATTTGTGTAATTAACTGATGTCACCGCTCCGGATTGCTTGCAAACACAGTATCACAGCCCCGATTTCCCTAAAAGTAACAGATCCTTGAGGACCTGTGGTCTACTCAGGCTGTTATTCACATAGCTTACAGTTATATGAGGGGGGATATTAAAAGGCAGGAAATAACAAGCCCCATTACATAAACATGGTAGAAAAAAAGTTTCTTTTATTGTAAGAACTAGCGAAATTACTACGTGCCAATTAGAGGGTGAGTGCTTTATGAGTTTGGCTTGCTTACAACAAAAAAAGAAAGAAAACTCCCACCATAGCTGGATGGGACTTCTTTTGTTTGTGTACATGGCCGCCTGTTTGCACTCCTGTATGCACATCTGTGCGTACAAGCACAAACAAACATCCAACTGTGCTGGATGATTAGATTTCCAGGGCATGGTCAGTGGCTCGTATGAGCTCATGTATCTTTACGGTGTGAGGGAAGGCAGACGTTCTAGCAAGCAAGCAGGCCTGACCTACAAACGTACAGACATATAGACAGACGTAAGCCAAATAGACCACCAGGAAGACGGAGAGACAGGCTGGCTATAGCAGATTGGTAAGAAGCAGAGAAACTGACTTACAGACAGATAGAGGGCAGGGTCTGGCTGCAGGGAGACACAGGCCCTTTGAATGAACATTTAGGTTAGACAGACTGGGGGAACGTGTCAGGCTTTGCGACTGCCCTCAGACATAGATCAAACAAAGAACCAGCCATCCAGGACACATGACATCGCTCAAGGCCCAATGTGGCCCTCCTGACTGGGGCAGGGACTCGGCCTCCCGCCCCTGAAGGGAAGGAGAGCCAAGGACGTCTCCTGAAGTTTCCATGGTTGCATATCTCAGCGAGATCCAGCCTTGTTTGTTTCGCCTGCAACATGCTCCACTGCACCGACCCACATTAATGAAGTGCTCGCAGATTTAACCCTTGAGTGGCCAGCTAGACGGCCAAACTAGCACACATTTGCATGGCACAGGCGGTGCCATTTGTTCGGTGTTCTCATTTCATCGCCGGCGTGACATTTAGGCTAACGTGTGATGGGAAATAAGCTTGGTTTGTGTTTCCTGTGTCCCATGCACCATGCCTGATGATAATGAGGGGGAGAAGGCCAGAGGAGAGGGGTGGGGTCAATATGCTAATAGTGGGTGTACATTTGGATGCCTCTCTACCAGCATGGAGGGGTTTGGAGAGACAGGCTATCATTCTCCACCTCCTTTCCCCTCATTATCCCCCCGCGTCTCTCTCCATCTCTGTCCTCCCCCATCCCCATCTCTCTCCATGCCCTTCACTATCTTCTTTCCTCCATTTCTCCCCCCTTTGCTCCATCTCCCTCCAGGTGCTCCTCCCCTCCAACCTCCCCCCCCCCCCCCCCCCGCCCCCGCCCCCGCCCCTCCACCAAACGCCTCTCTCCCAGAATATGAGATACATTTGTTTTCCTCCGCAAGGCAACGAGAGTGGGACGTGTGGCGTGCAAAGTGCTGATGTGTTGGTTTCTGGGTAATTATAACATCCCTCGGTCTCCAAGAAAACTCCAAACTAATGTTTAATTTGCCTCTGCGCTCAAAGGAAGCCCTCCTTTGTTATTGCCGTGGCAATTAGCTGGAGCTGGGGCCCAGGCATTTCCTGTGATTGTTGTGATTTGCATAGAGAGCGAATCAGAGAGTATCAGGACCCTATACTCCTCTTCTCTCACTGCCATTACAGCCACCCACTCCTCCTTTCCTACCACTTTCCCTTCCGCCCCTCCCTCTATCTCCCCATTGCTACACTGAATCTCCATCAGTGGCCTAGCAACGGAAACTTCAACCCCTGTGTCTGATACCTCTGTACATTGTGGCTGATTGACAGTGGGGAAATTGACTTACTGGAGGGTACAACACAATGATTTCATTTTTCTCCCCCTCCAAGACGCAAGTGTCAGAGGGTCCTGTGTCTCCTCCCTGCTCGATCCCTAATGGTCATCCTCCAGTCTTAGCCGAGAGCCCCTCATTAACTTTCTGTTCGTAAACCGAGCTGCTAGCATTCCACACAGGGCAGCGCTAATGGAAGTTGTTAATTGAAGGTGTAAACATACTGCGTGCATATAAAGATGCCACGCTGGCTTCGTGCACACTGGACACACACACACACACACACACACACACACACATGCATGCAGTGTTTTGAATGTGCTGCAGCGGCATGGAGGCCTGTGTGTAGTTAATGAGATTATCAGTCAAAAAATAAACGATGTTGGTGAACGTGCTTTTTTCGGTCCTGAGGGGAAACCAGTAGCTAGCATCGATGCATCACAGTGCTATTGTGTTCTCTGCCCTGTCCAGATAAGAAACAGATTCCCACCAACTGTTTAATCCCAGAGAGTGAATGCAGCTGCCATCTTTTTTTATGACAGCCTCGTTACCCCGTATCTGAATAATTCACAATTGGCATGCATTATTGTATTAGCACACGTGTCATATTTGTTATCACAGAGTATTTTTGAGTCTCTGGATTTTAGTGTGTCAAACCTAACCTTTATTAACTCCTACGCAACAGTCAACCTTTACAGCTTTGCTAAGCTTTAGTTTCATTAGAATACCTGAATGAATTTGCATCGCCTTATCAGCCACTGCCTCCGTGTCTACGCTTACTATAGTACTACCACTGTGTGGTATGATAACCACATTTGCTTCGCTGCTTCTCTCTTACGCTCTCATCAGATTATTAGAACTGGTATTTTCCCATTTGCGGGTTTTGGTGCTGAGAGCTGTGGCTTCAGGGGGTCTGTTTAGTGGAGAGAGTGAGAGAGAGAGAGAGAGAGAGAGAGAGAGAAATAAAAAAAAGATGGGAGAAAGCAAATGGTAGGCAAGGAGCTAATGGCGAGATAGAGGCTAAGCTGTGGGGGCAGTTAAACCTGAGGAGTGGCTTAAGCCATGAGACGGCACTCTGAGCTCATCTGCTCTGGACTTGTGTGGCATGGTCGGCACACAAGTGGCATATCCTGGGCCCCAGCAGTCAGACATAGCCTCCTGATCTATATTTCAAAGCCGAGAGTAGAGAGGAATTCAGTAATGAGCTCCCATCTTCCTTTTGGTAGAGGAAGACTCTCTTTGTGGAACTAATTGAAAGTGGCATGTGGAGCGCCGGGGAGCTCTTTGGGGGCTGTGCCACGTTTCAGGGGATGTGGGGAGATAAGCCGGCACGCCGCCGTGGCTTTTGTGTCACAGGTCTGAAATAAACAGGTCTCTTCGAGGAGAGAGATGCACTTTGTGTCTGCGATTGTGGCAGGCGTTGTTTTTTGGGTTGTTTTTGTGCGTGTGCGTGCGTGTGCGTGTGTGTGCATCTGCGTGGGTGTGTGTTTATGTCTAAATCAACCTGTGTCCATTTCTGAAATTACACCCCCCGCACGCATTCAGCATCTCTCCTTCTCCCCCTCCCCTTTAATAAATCTAGTTTTCTGTGTCAGCTCATCAGAGATGCGGTATTTGTGTGTGTGTGTATGTGTGTGTGTGTGTGTGTGTGTGTGTGTGTGTGTGTGTGTGTGTGTGTGTGTGTGTGTGTGTGTACAGACACGTGTGTGTTATTTGTGCTCTCTGAGCGCAGTGGAGGAGATGGGCTTTCTCTATTACAGATGTGGATATGGCCCGAGACGTATGCAGTTAGACTGATATACTGCGTGGCATTTACTGAAATGATGAAACAGAGCCCGGCCTTAACTATTTACAGACACACACACACACATATGCATGAACACTAACACACCCACATGTGAAAACTCACTTTCAGAGACATACACTGCCATTTGGGGGTATCTTGATGTGCTTGTCAGGTGTGCGTTTCTGCCTTTTTTGGTCTGCTGTATATACTTTTTTCTCGTTTCCGTCAGTGAGAAAACCTGTGGGCAGGATGGACAGGCACATATCGCTGTGACTTCTTCATGAGTTTTTTTTTCCCCGAAATGAAGCTTTGAACATGTGGGAACTGTGCTTGTTCGCTCTTCTTTGAGGAAATAACTTATGAAAGTACATTCTGATGGAGATACCTAATTAGACATGACTCCACTATCAGCTCATTCTCACCTTTAATTGATAGTTAAATGACATTCACCCTCACACGTCGCTGCTGAACAGGTACCAAAAGAGGAGGAACTGACCGAGACAGCGTGTCTCATACCTTTTTATTTATGAGGTCTGTTTCATGCGTCGACTGCTGTTGCTGTTCGCTGGCAACCAGATAGCCTCGCAGTCACAGATGAACTTATTAGATTAGGTAGTCTGTGTGCTGACATGTATTTTTACCCCTGTCGACATGGCACACCTTAAAAGAAACCGCTGCTACAGGAGAATAAAACGACATTCGATAGCAGCAGAATTCGAAAGACCTCATTAACATTCCGGCCGCTCTTGGTCGTCCTGATCCACCGGTGTTTTGCGGGCCTCTGCCACTTTTGTATAACCTCAGCATGTAAACTGTGTCTGAGCCGATGGGAGCGAGGGCATGGCAAGTTCTCCTTTCGCGTCCATTTGATCCACTGATGCAGGGGTGAAAGAAAGATATGTTTGGTTTTAGGGTGTGTAAGGTGGTGAGCAGAAGGAGAGAGGAGGGGATGGCGATGGTGAAAGTTGAGCCAGGGAGGCAGGGAGCCGCCCAGCTCGGTGCCCAGCTGTGAAGCTGCCCCCGGGGCTTTGGGAGGCTCTGGAATGTGGCTGATGTGAGTCTGGGTTTGGGCTGGAGATAGCGAAGGCCCGGGGCATGCAGCTGTGAGCAGCGGCGTCTGGGAGAAGGTTGTGTGTGCACTTCGGTACCTACATGTTCAAAGAAGGAGACGAGAGGACAAAGACAGACAATTTGTGGTTTGCTTGTGTGTACACCAGTTTTCAGGCATGTTTGTATTTACACTTGCTGTGTTGTTTGTAAGCCTCTATCGGCCACAGCTGAGGCCTCATCTCAGGGAAAGGAACGACATTCAGACTCATTTCCTGTTTGAGGGTTCAGGGCACGCTTGTTCACCTCGCTCACCAGAGACGTCTGGAATTTGAGACAGAACCAGATTACAACAAGCTACCTCCCTCAAGGATTGGTCGGTTTGCCAGTCAGCTGAGAGCAGCTTTGTTCAGAGCGAGCCTGTCAGGCGGAGATGACAGCTAGCTTTTGTTCTGGAGATTTCCTGTCCTGTTCTGGGCAAAGGGTCGGTTAAAGTGCATGGAGGAGACGTAGCACCACTCCCTTACTTCTCCCCCCCTGTCTCCTCCTCACGCCCTCCCTTTTTTCCCGCCACTCCAATCCCCACTGGTCATATTTCCCACCCACCGACCAATTACAGTGCCCTATGTCTCGGGATGAAGTGATCTGATTGGCTGTGTCGGGGGTGTCTGGGAGGTCAGAGCTGTGTTCATTTTACACTGTGTCCTTTTGGACTCCCTCCAGCAGCACCCTCAGAAGAATGAAAGTGGAGAAAGGGGAGAAAAAAAGGAGGAAAGAGGTAGACAAATAGACGAGAAAGAGAGAATTCGTCTGTACACAGCCTTCAGTGCGATTTGATTTCTTGCCTAAGAAATCGTAAATGTGTCATGTTTAGTACTGGTTTAAAATTCACATTGACTCCAGCGAGCTCCTCCGGTGCTGCTGCTCCTCAGTCTGCGCTAAAACTGTCTGTTGCCTCCAACTCAACAACAAAAAGAAATATTCAGAGCCGAAGGGCCTTTGTTGTGAGTGTGTGTGTGTGGTGTGTGTGTGCGTGTGTGTGTGTGTGTGTGTGTGTGTGTGAGAGAGAGAGGGGATGGTCTTCCCTCTGGGCAAGGTAAGCCTAGACAGGAAAACACCTGGCTGCTTAATGAAGGCAACCATCAGTTACAGAGCTGTCACAGGACATGCATATCTGTGTGGAATGTTTTTTATCACATGCAGACCATGATGAAAGCGTTTTTGTTATCTGTTCCCTGGTATGTTTTGTCATGGAACAATATCTCAGCATCCTTGAAGGAGCTGAGCTATCATGTCTGTCATTAGAGTCCCAAGACCAGAGCAACAGTCTCCAATCTCAGGTGGTGCTATCACTTCTTTCAGACATTATCGGGTGGCTCGTAAACATGACCTTTCCGCCTGTCTGTATCTTAGTTTATAGCTTTTTGACTTCAGGGCAAAATAGAAAACAATGACTGACTAATTTGACTTACCAAGCCTCCACAAAACACAAGGTGCTTTCCATTTGTTCCGTCTCATGTGATGCGCTTCGCTTCATGTTTTTGGCTGGGTGTGTTTTATGGACGTTTGATCAAGAAATAATATAAGATATAATCAAGACATCACCGTGAGCTGTGGGAAATTATGATTTACACACACATGTATACATATTTCACTATTTTATAAACTACACAATGAATGAGTAGATACAAAAAAAACGGATTAATTGATAATGAGAATGAAAATGATTGCTAATTTCAGTTCAAATTCGTATCAAGGTTTTCAGAAACAGTAACACCAGTTCATTTACACATTGAATCTTAATAAGTCCCCCACAGTGATATGAACAAGGCAGCCATGACAATACATTTATGTCATTCCCTTCCTTAATCAGACACATCATTGTATCTAATTCCCCCCCTGGACATTGCAATGCGATAGCCAGAATAGATCAATCTGAGTCAAATTACGTTTTAAATGGAGTCAAGGCTGTCAGTGAGGCCACAGTAGCAGAAATAACAATGCCTTTTTGTCCATAATAATTGAATCTTCAAGTATGGCTACATGAAAAGGATAATGCCGTATTGATTGTTGCTGTACAGTAATTGTTTTCCTTCAATAGATAATGTATGGCATATTAAACGCCAAGCATGCCTTCATTGTTTGTCATGTAGACCGTATAGGGGACGGTCGAATATGATCACTCTTTATATGACAGAGGCAAGGAATGGGTATTGTCATTGAGAGGTGATTAACTGTGACTCTCCTTACAAATGACTGCAGGGCACTGTTGCCTGGCCAAATTAATTACCTGTCATTGTGACTGATTGTTTTTGAACTGAAGACATCTCTTATTGTTGTTGCTGCTCTATAAATGGAGTTCAAACTGCATTGCACCATGCATTGGCAAGGTAAACACACACCACAGAGTTAGAAGCCAAATAACATATTGTGCACCCGTGTGTCTGATTCATACCTGGCTCAGATAGAGCATTGCTTTGAGTTTTGAATGGCTGTGTCTTAAGAGAAGTAGAGTAAGAGGAACGTCATCTGACGTGTTTTATAAATTTATAAATCTCTCTGTGTGTTAATGTGGCTGAAACAAATGCACACATCTGTCCCCTTCATGACATGGCTTTGCCTCGTCCAAGACTGATCCTGACATGAGCAACTGCTGCTCTCACTGGCAAGTCCAGAAACACACAACTCTATCTGTCTTCGTTTGGCAAGCAGGCTTTGAGGGAATGGCCTATTCGTCCAAATTCCTCCCGAAAGCCTTAATAGTCCTGCTGTTGTTTGTCTACGTGATGGCATTTCTAATTCTTGTCAGGAAAGAATGCAGCGTGACAAACGGCGTTAAGAGTGTCTGAAGGCCCAGCAGGCAAGGCGGCATGCTGGGGCAGATAGAGGGACTCGAGTCTGAGGAGGGATGACTCGTGATCGAAGACTTCACCTTTCCCGAAGGACACTCTGGAGGGTGTTAGTGTGCTTAGGGATCTGCATATCTCCTTGTATGCTTATGTGTTTGCTGTCGTGCGTGTATGATGTTAATCGCGACAAAAGGGACAGGGTGGGTCAGTCTTTGTGATCTGACCACATCTGGGTGACAGTCGTGATCCGCCTCTGTCAGTCGGTCCCATCCCGTCTCTAATTAGCCTCGAGCCTGCTGCACTCCAGTGACTCGCACACGTACGCCACAAAGAGCAGAGCAGACCGACCGACACTGAGGCGAGCAGATAAAGAAGGTTAAGGCTGGGGAATCTCTTCCTGGAGGACTCTCCCTGTGTTAAATTTTAGAGAGAGATAGGGAGCTACTCTGTAGGACCTGAGCGAGCTTCAGTTACAGCTCTCGGAGGCCCTGTAGCTTGTTGTGAGGCAGCGCAGCCTTGGGCACCGAGAATTCATGTCACACAGAGTCGAATTTGATTAGGCAGGAGATGGTATTACTGCCCGACTGGGTGGGAGGAAGGAAGACGGTAGTCAAACAAGGGATGGGGATAGAGAGTGGGAGGGGTGAAGGGGGGATGGGTGGAGGTAGAGAAGTGTAATGCATGCCGTACTGTATGTCAGCGCATGCCGGGTGGGGGTATGATGGAGGGGAATTTTGCAGTCTGCCTTGCAAATCTCTCCCCCATGTGCTCTTTCACTTGCCCCAGAAATAAAGAACTAGTCAACCAGAGCAGCGTTTATGATTGAAACTGTGCTGGTGCGTGTGTGTTTTGCGTGTGTGTTTTGCGTGCGTGTTTGCGCGTCTTGAATGGCAGGGAGACGTATGTCATTACGGTAGGACGGCGCCCCTGTGGCTCCTCGCTATATGTTCTCAGGCGCCACATTTCAAATGGATTTTCACCGTCTGTTGTTTTACCACATACCCAATATGTAAGGATCCGTCAGCCAACCACATTGATTGTGGTCCTCCCCTCCCACCTCCTTCCACACACACACACACACACACACACACACACACACACACACACACACACACACACACACACACACACACTTCTCTCCCTTACTATCACTTGATCTCTGTCTCAGTCCCTCTAAATCAACAGAATGGGACATATCAATGCGGAGCCTTGCGATTTCTTGGTCTGGACTGTATTGGACTAAAGCAACTGCTGGGGGAAGCTCGACATAAAACAACGATAAAGCCCATCAACCAAACAGCAGAGAATACAGACACACCGAGAGAGAGAGAGAGAGAGAGGGAGACAGACAGACAGACAGTTAATCAAGCAGGCAGATGAGATTGTGATTGGTTTGGCCAGCAGTTTACATAACTGTCATGCTGGGCTCTTGGACTGAAAGGCTGTGATAGACCATTACGATATATATATGTATATATATATATATATATATATATATATATATATATATATATATATATATATATATATATATATATATATATATACAGGCTGTGGACTGCTCTGCTGCAACTTGCACTGTGCTGGACTGAGGATTTAAGTCTAGTTCACCGAATCCCTCGCTCACTCTAATCTGCTGGAGTGATCAAGGCTTTGGTTTTAGCAACCCTCTGCCACTAGCGGACCCAATCTCATCGGCCTGACTGGCGGAGGCGTCTGTGGAGTGTCTCTCGCTGCCCGCTATGCTGTTTTCCTGTCTGTTTTGTTCAAACGCCTTGGCCAAGGTGACAGGCTTGCCAGCTGGTTGACTGAGTGACTGCATGTTAGAATGTGTTGTCGTCTGTCTGCATTTCTGCCTTTAGTTTGGCTTCACCCACTCGTAGCCAGCTCTCTGCGTGACCCACATATTTCCTCTGGGCTTGTTGAAAGTGGAGAGTAGCGACTTACAGAGAATGAGGGTGGGATGGCTTCATTCTGAAGGGGGCAGCACCAGATTTTATATTTTACAAGAAAACGTGTCTCTCTTTTTCTTTTTTTGCCAGGATGACTTATTATTTATCCATTTTCAAGTAATTGTTTAGAGATTTTACTAATGTTTCATGGAGCAGGGCTGCACATGCCTGAGGGTTGGGTCAGTGTCTGGCCGGTGGCTGGTAGACTGGCCTAATACTGTCTGACTGTCAGTCTAATACCCTAATAGGGCTGGAGAGACTTGAGGCTCCCTCTTTGCGTTCCCTACATCTTCTCTCCAGGCTGTCTGCTGAGCAGAGAGCATCATTGTGACAGATACCCATCATTTACCGATCGCAAATCCTTCCCGGCACTCTTCTCTTTGACAAGAGAGGCAGAGGGGACCGAATATGTGTGTGTGTGTGTGTGTGTGTAGGTAGGGTGGCTGGGTGTTGATGGAGAGGGCATTCATCTTCCATTGTTGTGCCCACCCCACCCTCTCCGTCTTTCCCTGCCTCATCTCCTTTCTGCCGCTTCTCCCTCTCCTTCCACCTTCATTCTGTTGAGAGAGGTTTGTCCCTTTGACCCCTGCACCAGGCGATGGGGGTTAGGGGTATAGAGGGTACTGCAGGGAGCGGTGGACAGCCCGCTGGCTGCAGGTGGAAATGAGATGTATTACTTATAGGATCAGCCGCCTGCTGGAAAATAATAATAACCACAAGAAAGAGGTAATTACCAACCAGGAGCACTGAACCGCTGCATAGACGTCTAAATGTACAACTGAGACGCGCTCATTGTTTGGTTTTTGTAGTTGTTAGCGTTGCTAATGAAAGCTTTTGCCAGAAGAGGGAGAGGAACCAAGAGGGTGGGTGTAAAAGGGTACCACACTGCTTCTCCGAGGGGGTGGGGGGTGGGGGAGTCTCCATAGCAGCAAATGTATTGCTGAGCCAATGACACATCTGTTGGATGTTCTGTGTTACCTAACAGTAAATCTGACACGCTATCCAACGGCACTATGAACACAGTCCCATTTGAAAAACAGCTTGTGTATAAGGACATAGGGTGGTGCCACGTGAGAGAATGTGGCATATCCTGTGCGCTAATATTGACTGTACCACGCTTCGACAACAGGGCTCCATGTGCCATGCGTGCCACAGTGACCGGGGTGGCCCTCTGCCCACTGAGGAGCTAAATGTGCAGCAGTGAGACCGGGAGAGGGAACAGAGACGTCCTTTGAGCAATAAAATGCTATCTATGTTAGCTCTCAGTTACAGTTTACTCCCTCTGAGGCTGCTCAGCTGAACTGTACTTCAGCTCCTGTTGAATCAGCACAAGCATATTCGCAGATGTCACTCGTGTCATTAGCCTGCTATGATGCATTTGAGCTTCTGTTGAAGGTGAGGTTGCATATGTTGAATATGTGTCTGCAAGTTTCCCTGTTGCTTTTTGCATTAACAGTCCCATTGACCAGTTTTATATCGACCCCTCCCTTTTGTATGAAACACCCTATCTCCTTCTTTCCTTCCACGGGCCTTCATGTGCCTTGTTGTAATGCATTGCTAAAGCAACACGGGTACAAGCAAAACAGTGACAGCCTCGTCAGCGCTTTTGCTGTGCCTTTTTCTGAGAGCGAGAGAAAGAAAAAGAGAGAGGAAGGCCTGTTTTCAGGACCTTGAGCACCAGGAATGTCTCCTCTGCTAAGAGAGTTAGACAACATATCTCAAGGACTGTGGGAAAATAATGTACCTTGTCCAGATACAACCCTCCTCCTTTCCACCCCTGAACCACCTGGACCACACAGTCTCTACATTTAAATGCCATCTACAGCCCCTGCCTTGATAAATGTGCATTTACATGAGTCCTGCCATGCTTTGCATGTGTGCAGTGCAGCATTTTCTGATGTGGTGGGAGCAGGTGGAGCTTTTGGAGAGGTATAGTGTGTGTGTGTTGGGTTGGGGTGGGCTCCTGCGAGCCACAGGTGCACAGTAGGGGATGTGCACATTGCACATTGATTTCACAGTCAGCGACCACCATGCAATATATCTAGAAAAGTGTTTCTCTATGGTGCGTCTTCAAAGAGGTTGTGGAGGAACTTTTGAGGGCATGCATATGTAGATGGAAGGGAGTCATTCACAGCACCAACCCGAGCCTTTTACATTAGGCAAGGAAGGGCAGAGCGTGGTATGCAGCGAGGGAAAGAGAAGGAAGGAAAGGGACAGAGGAGAAGCAGATAGAGGGGACAAAAGTTAATGGCAGGCTCTTTTCTCGTGAAGTGCTTTTCCCTTTTAGCACTGGATGACTGTCTCTCTCTCCAACCAGCACTATGTAACAACTCTGCTCTCAGCATACCCAGAATAAGATCTTATTTACCTCCAGTATACATGCTGCTCTTTACTTATAACTGCCTTCTTGTCTGTTAAATAAAACATACTTGCATGATGAAGTCTTGGAAACAGAGAGGAAAGAGATCAAACCCATTACCTCTGACTGACTGACCCCTGTGTGTTTGTGTTTGTGTTTGTGTGCGTATGTGCGTGTGTGTGTGTGTGTGTGTGTGCGTGTGTGTGTGTGTTTCTAAATGCTGCGGGGTCCAGGGATCCATCAGTCTCCCGTCTGGAGCCAAGCTAAGGGAAGGTCAGCCTGATGGATACATCCTGACATGCACAACGCCTGTGATGTCAGCAATGTGTGTGTCTGTGCCTGTGTGTCTGCCTGTGTACTCATGTGTGTGTGGGCTGGCAGGCCAGCCAAGCGCAGGCACAGTTCAACAGAGCAGAGGGCGGACAGGCGAGCAGGGGAGGGAGCGCTAGCCGGGCCTCTGCGCCCTAGTTTGAGGGGTTTGAAGGGGGTTTTGCTGGCAGTGGGGTCGTAAGGAGGGGGTGAATGGTAAGGCTGCGTTAGGTGTAGGGTTGGCTGCGATGGCAGAGGGGGCGGGTGACGGGGCTGAGGTGTAGGGGTGGGCTGGGGTGGCAGAAGAAAGGCGCCATTCATGAGTCGTGCCATCTCTGGCTCCCAAAGGGACTGGGGCTCATCAGTGACCAGGCCAGCTGGGAGGATGTCAGCATGCAGACTCTCTCTCTCTCTCTCTCTCTCTCTCTCTCTCTCTCTCTCTCTCTCTCACCCATCTCACCCTCCCTCTTTCTTTTGTCAAGGGCCAGTGCTGTCAGAGCCACTAGCCCGAACACTGAGGCCTCTCATGCAGTTGGGTCCCCATTGAGATCCAGAGAAAGCCTCTGGCTAGCCGGTGGTTTGCACACCGTCTGTGCTCTATTTGACGTCTATGGTCTGCAGCGAGAAGCTCACCACCACCCTCCAAGGGGCGCTGTCTGTGGTAGCCATGCCAACTGGAGAAGAGCTAGGTGGGGTGCAGCTTAAAGGGTGATAAATTGGCAGTGTCAGCTGAATGTAGCACGCTCAGATGGTGTATCCAAGCACCTTGATTATAGAAATTACCAAGAGGCAAGGATGGAGTTTATGGCTAAACGAGGGATGTGACTCTGGAATGGAGTTTGGTCACATTTTAAATTGGTTAGTTCTGTCTTCTTACTTAATAACATGCTGAACTAAGATGGTGACCATTTTACCTGCTGAACATCAGCACGGTCGCCTCGCCTTCACGAGCACGTTAGCATGCTGATTAAGTTTGCCTAAAGTACAGCCCCACAGAGCCACTAGCATGGCCACAATGTTGTTCTGTCTGATAGACAAAACAATAATTTCCTTCAAAACATTACTATTTTGCTGTCTTCTTTTTTGTTTTTAAGCATTTAAGTAAGTCTTGACACACCCCAGAATTCCTTTAAAGTTTAAACTGAAATTGTCAACCTAACATCTGGCTGCTTGTGTGCTGTTTTTTAAACTTTCAATAGAGATTAGCTTTGGCATCCCCTCAAGCATCAAGAACTGAAATGGCCCTATCTGCATGAATTGTCATTCTCGTGTGCTCTGCTACTTTAGGAAGGAAAGGGGGACAGGAAAGGAGCAAGGTTTGTGAGCTGCGCAGATGTGTGTGCTGTTTGTCACTGCCAACGAAAGGCCTGCATCAGCAGCAGCTGTGGGGCGCTTTGCATGCGATGGCAGCGGTGCATTGGTAGGGGCAGATTTGCATTTGTGGTTTCATATCATGAGCAACGATGTTACTCCCTCGCTCTTCCTTCCTTTGCTCTCTTTGTCTCTCTCGCTCTCTCTCTCTCTCTCTCTGACTTTCGCTGAACGAGGGGAGATTTCTGTGAGAGGCAGAGGAGCCATGAGAACAGCCTAAGTGAAGCACTGGAGCATAACCCAGGAAGGTTCAGGCTGAAATGGATCCAAGCATAACATCAACACTAGCAAATCTCACCATCACACTCAAGGGCAAAGTCCATGTGGTTATGGCACACAGCTATACACACATGAATACAAACATTGCAGTAAAGCTGAATACCTAATTCTGCTCTAATGAAAGTACATTCTGTTGAAGTCGTCTGCTATGAAAGCCACCTTTCTTTGACATCCTGTGTGAATTACATAGCATGGTGGTGACCCGTGTTTGAAGTGCCTTAGTTCAGTGTCTTGGTAATGAAAAAAATAAAAAAAGGGAAAGGTTGAAGGGGGTCCTGGGGTCTGCATGTGTCCGCTGGAGTCACAGTGATCTGGAGGACCATCTGATGAAAGGGTTTCCTCTGGCTTTCATCTCCACAATATGTTTTGATGGGGAGAATTTTCTCGCTGCAGAGTCAAAAAAGAGCTTTGTGATGTGAGCACAGCCTCTTCGTGCAGCTCACGGTGGCTCAAACACATTTTGGTTTTCTCAAAGACAAAGAGAACGCATCCTCACACAAATAAGCCGGTATATGTTTAGTGTTTTTGTGTCGGGATGAGTCCTATTTAGATGAGAAATGCAGCGCAGAACTGCTGGGATGCTGCAGCATGTTAGCTTCATTATATCGTTAAAATATTGCACAGGTAGAAAACCCAATATATGTGATGATGATGGAGTGCTGCTTGTTTCTATTATCAACCACTGCACTGACAGCGTGACAAGCAATGAGTTGAAAGTACCAACAGTGATATTTAAATATATAAATAGAACATAATCTTCACAAACGTCTGTATTGTGTGTGTGTCAAGGAGAGGTTGTCATTAAACTGTTAAAGTGATTTGGCTTCAGTTTCTGGCGACTTAAAATTGACCCACTCCAAAGGAATTCTGGCATGTGCATGTGGATTCCTCATGTTTGACTGAGCACAGCTCCTGCTGATGGTAAGATGTACCGCTCCTGTAGTTGGCCTCTGTGTGGTGGTCTACCTGTCCACATGTGCGTACAGGTGTTATAGTCCCCTCACCTCAGTTCTTCTAGCCGGCTGTGAGAGGAGCACGATGCTGAGCCCGGTCCGGGTCCCCCATCTCTTCAGCAGACCTCTGCTATCGCCTCGAAGCAGACTCCTTTCTGCCTCTGTGGCAGCCCCTTGATAGACGTCTCGGCTCATTGTCTGTGCAGGTTTCTTTGTATTGGTGTGTAATGGTGCCCTAAGATACTGTTGCTAGCGTGTTGCCTTGGTGTCTGTTCCACTGCTGGCCTCCAGACCCCAATGACCACTTTCTGTGACAGGAGCTCTTCACTGAGCTCTTCACTGAGCTCTTCACTGCTTTATTTGTGCCTGTGCCTCTCTTGAACGCCCTTCGTCTTGTTCCGGGTTTTATTTTTCTTATCCAGCATCTCATCGTCTATGCTTTTGGCGCCTTCTGTCTTTCTGTATCCGACCCATCTCAGTATACAATGAATCGCCTGTGCCCTCTTTTCATTTTGCTTTTTTGTGTGTCAGTGAGCAATGAATAGAGGGCAGGGAGCTACAGTTTGAAATTAGCTTTTAAGTATGTGAGGTATGTTCATTAATTCTCCTCCAAATCCCCCCTGCTGCCATCGGACCGCTTCCCTCCCGAACAAGCGTATAAAGTCCTATAGTGGACCCCATGCTGCTTTCCATATCCTCTGTTTTCCTGGTACCTCCAGTTACACCGGGACCGCTTCTCTCTCTGCGACCCCGGCTTGGGGGGGTGGGGGGGGGGCAGCCTAGTTACCATGGTCACAGCAATCAGCATTGTGAACTTAGCCATGAATGAGAAACTTTCCAAGATCAGCCTTAAGATCCTGTGATCTATGTGTCATGGTGTTAATATGTTATTAATACATAGAGAAGGATTTCAGATTCAGCAGTTCAGTCTGGATTGAAGTTATAGAGTGGCTAACTTTCAGCAATGGGTAACATGTAAGACAAAAAGATGTTCCCCACGTGTTGATGACGGCCAGAAAACCTCTTGAAAGGGCTTTGGATTGTTAGAGAGCAGAGTCACTGTGTTCCTGGTTATTTTAAGCCCCATCGAAGACGTGAGCTCACAAGTGTATTAGTCTTTCTGACAAGATAAAACATCTTGAATGGAAGTTGCCAATTGTTTCGGACTGCAGTGCTGCTCAAATAACTGAAGCAATATTTCTTCTTCTTTTATCAAATCATAAATGTTCATCTCCTCTGCCACTGAAATGGTCTCGTTGTGCATCACCGTTAGGGTGTATGTATGACTCGTAAAGAAACAGTGTCTAGGAATTAAGCACGAGCATTATTAACTCAAGTGCAGCCCACTAAAAGCCAGGATGAAGCTCATTGCATGCTCCACAGAATCTTTATGTTTTTTATTTGTTATGGCATAATTGCTTCCACATTGCTTTGTGGCTGTGGACCGTGGAACTCTGTAAACATACCCTTCTACCTCTACGCAGAGCTGCTGCATGTTTATCAATCAGCTATCTGCCATGTGGCACCTTGAGAAACTGCATAAACAAGTGATGTGAAAACATGACAACCTACTGCACAAGGCTACATGGAGAGATCAATGTTAAGATAACACAACAGCCTTCAGACATTGGACACTAATGGATTGATTGATTGTCTGTCTTGGTGTGGAAAAGTGTGTTTGTGTGCAAAATGAAATGTAATCATCTGCGTGTATGTTGTCCAATTAGATCTGATTGGCTTTGGAAACTCTCCAGCTCACTCCCACATTAGATTATTTTCTCCTCTGACCTGTGTGTACTGCGCTGGGCTCATTCGTCTGAGTCCTTGTCAGTCACGCCACAGCTCTGCCCCGTGGGGTCTTATACATTTATGTCTGACTTCTAACTATGCTGTGTGTGTTTTCTTTTCCATTCACAGGGCACCAGAGATCATCCTGGGCCTGCCGTTCTCTGAGGCCATAGACATGTGGTCCCTGGGCTGTGTGATAGCCGAGCTCTTCCTGGGATGGCCCCTCTACCCCGGAGCCTCAGAGTTCGATCAGGTAACATACAACGATTGCTGGGACCTCCAAACTGTCTCCTGACCTCTGTGCAACTCATAATTGTGCGTTTCTGGGCGCTCACATAATCACGAATCTGACTTAAGTGCAGTTATATTTCTGTGTATGCATTGCGTGTGTTTGGGAGGGTGGGGTGCTTCTCCAATCCCCCTGACAGCCCCTGATGATTCTTGCACAGCCTCCCTGTTTATCTGAACAGATGCCACTGAGCCACTTGTCCAATTAGCGCAGCCCCTGTGCTCCAGAGCAAGACATTGCTGCGTACCCTCTTCTCTATCAGTCAGACGAGGCTCAGTGGGGAAACCTTGAGCAAGTTGTGCTCCATCACTGAACAAGCCCGTCTGATTTTTCACAAGCCCGAAAACTTTGCAAAGTGTCTCATTTACAAGTCTCAAATCAATCTTAGACTCTTGAGCTGAGCTCGCAGCCAGATGAGTCTGGAGAAGTTAATTTCAGCATAGATCTAAAAGAACATCAATCCCGAAGTTTTAGCCTTTTTTTGGGTCTTCGGTGACATTCACCGGGCTCCCCAATTCATTACAACGTATGGCTCAATCATGCATTTGATGTGAAAAACCTCACATGCATTTTTCATCTTCTGTCTTGCAGATCCGGTACATCTCACAGACACAGGGTCTGCCTGCAGAGTATCTGTTGAGTGCGGGGACAAAAACCACCAGGTTCTTCAACAGAGACCCCGACTCCACCTATCCTCTCTGGAGACTTAAGGTACGGCTGGAGCGGCGGAGATGCATGCACACAAACACACACGAATGCCTTCCGGTAGCATCAAGAACATCCTTCTAAGAGCAGGTGCTATTTTTGCAAGCAATATCTGTCATTAATATTCTACGACACTCTGGCATGCTCTATGTAAGGCACTGACGACCCTGGCTGTAAAGAAAGTCAGAGGGTAATGAGAGCAAAGTGGATCTCTGTGAGAGGATTTGGCAAATGGAAGCCCAGCCGGATGAATCCAGCTCAGAGGGTTACTGTCCGACCCCGTCCACTGTCCCTCCATGTAGGCCGCTCAGTGAGGAGGTCTGCACTTTTCTTTTTTACCCTCATTAACTTAAGTTGAACTTTTGTCCTGCAGGGTAGGGATGTCTTCAGTGTCTGATCCGGCTGAGCCTAGGATTGCCTTTGTGCGTTTGCCTCTTATGAATCCCATTAATTAACACACCATGATAATTACCCTTTAAATGAAGTCTTATAGCAACAATGAGTACATAGTAAATGCTCTCGAGTCAGCTGTTCATGGGCTTTTAGCAGTTATCTGGTAAAAGTTGCGCTACATCTTCATGATTTTGCTCCAATAAAAAAAATATATCAGTCGTCTTTGAAAAATGTTATCGCATTTTGGCTTAGGGGGGCTTTTTATGACCCATTGCTGTTGAATAAGGGGGTCTGTGAGGTCCTTGAGATAAGAGATGAAAGCAGCATTGTAGGGCAGACATCGACCCGACACCACTGCTGTAACTAGTCTCTTTGCTTTGTGGAAAATCAAACGTCAAGGCATCCTGATGACCTTTTTCCATTCTGGAGAGTGATTGCTCAGCTTTAATTTGACCTTGCCATGTGTTTCCACATAACAGCTGCATTGCTTTGCTGACTGTAATTAAACATATCATGTGATCAGTGAGGGGGTTTCTAAAGTCAACTCAGATTAGTTTTGTGTACATTTTTAAAACCTTTAAAAAACAGTGATCACCTGTGTTCAAGTGAGTGTGTCCGTGTGCACTTGTGTGCACAGCACGTGTGCAGTTTACATTCTGCATGATATAGTGTGTGCCTCCACATGCCGTCTCCCCCCATCTTGCCTGTTAGATGAGTGTTTGTGTGCTACCCCAGGGTTGCTCGGAGGGCAAGCCGAGTCCTGCTGCACATCAACAACAAGGGGCTGTAATGAGCCAAATGTAAATAGTGCGTTTCCAGAGGGGAAGTGGGATAGGATTTGAGAGGAACATCTGCTTCTTGTCTCCCGCAGACTCCAGAGGACCACGAGGGTGAAACGGGGATCAAGTCCAAGGAGGCTCGCAAGTACATCTTCAACTGCTTGGATGATATGGCGCAGGTATGCGGCTTCAGTAACACAAAGCACGACTCTTTCCCCCTCGAATCGTACAATAGATATATTATTTGCCTTTGCTCTGTCTTTTGCTTGACTCACATCCACCTGTCATGCGTTTGAAGATTCAACTGATGGGTCTACTCAGGTCCCGGGGTTAGTTTCATCCATCACATTCCGAGAATTATCCATCAAATTTGAAATCCTTTCAAATATTTATGCTGCCAAGGCCTGATCTCCAGATGCAGTGCAGCTCCGCTGCTATATAGAAGTTTACAAAGTGAAATGAAAGCAGCTGTTCACTGGAACCCCTCCTCAACTCTGCCTCTGCTCTTCATTTTGCCTAACCGCTAAGTTACAGACATTTAAGCTGAGCATGCGGTAAGGGTGGTTAATGTATATATATGTACAGTTTGCCTTCGTATTTAAACTGGAGTGAGTGTTGTGGCTAGGTCTTCACTTTGTACATCAATAGTACATGTACGGTGAGCATGTAGAGGACAGGGAACACAATGTTTTACTCTCTCCCCCTCTTTCTAAGCACACACACACACACACACATTCCAGAGTTTCATCACCAGTTTTTCAGACCAGCTCAGTGGGACCCGCACCATGTTGTGTCTTCATGACTCAGCTGGTTAGCCCCTCTCTCCCTGCAGCCCTGCATGTCACCTGTGGGAATCTGCTTGTTAAAAAGCTCTTGTTTTAACTCCAGGAAGTGACTTGTATTATAACGAGACTTCTACATTGAAAAGCCCTGCTACTGAATGCGGCTACGTCTAATGTCACTTTTCCTCTATGACTCCGAGTGAATTGGTCTCTCCACGGTGGGAAAGTTCACATGTAGCCATTACATTTTGATAGGACGCGCCTGACAGGGAGATGATATTAAGTGTTGTTTTGTTCGCCCTTACTCAGCCAAATACTGGTTCTGCCGACAGATACGGCATCGTGATGGAAAATTACAATGTTTTTCCCAGGGCTCCTCGAATCTGTGACAGTACTCTCATGTCATCATGCGCCTCGATCCTTCATCTGATAAAGACGAGCCAAGAGATAAGAGTTAAGCAGGTGAATTATTTCTTTTTGAAAATGGCCGACTTGGTGCCCGACCAGGAGCAGCTTCTGGAGACTGTCCATCTGGATAAGTAGTGACTTAAGTGATGGAGACAATTATGGTTGTCCAGTAGCGCCCAAGGCCGTTGTCAGGCCTGTCTGGAATAACATGCTGTCGGCTGGGACAAGATAGTATCGCTGCCCGGGCTTGTTGAGTTTACAGCACACACACATACACACACACACACACACACACACATACACACACACACACAGTTTAATGAAACCAACCTGCACTGGTATGAAATCCCCTGGGTCATCTCTGTCTCCTACGCTTCAAGCTCTGTGTCCCATCTTCCTCTCGCTGCAGCAGCCTGATTCAGCTCACTACAAAGGCGATACAGCAGAGCTGCACAAGCTTAATGTGGGAGAAAACTGCCTGTTTTGCCCCATCTCACTACCCCGGACGTATAAACAAGTCAGCATTGTGGACATCTGTCTCCGCGTGTATAATGGATGATGTAGCTGAAGGCCTTGTAAGACAGAGAGGCTGGGTGCCAGGAAGAGATAATGAACCTCCTCTCAGTCGTGGGAAATGTGGGGAGGCTTTAGTCACAAGTATATCTAATTTGAGTAAATCAGAGACCAACTTGGCCCCTGCTTTAGGCCTGATGTAGATGTAAGGAAGGCCTGCACAAAAAATGCATTCACTTTGATCTGCAAATCTTCAATATCTGTATAGTGAAGCCATGGCAGCAAGGCCTTTACCTTGTCTTTTTGTTTTGTTTTACTACGTACGCTTGCAAATACACTTTCACAATCTTCTGCTACTCGTCCCACTGAGTAGTAACGTTTATGGGTACATCTGCACACGTCGTGGTGCTGTGCAGAAGACGGGCCTGTGTCCTGCATGCCGAGCTCCACACCTCCTGAGGCGAAGCCCGGTCTGTCTCGCTGCTCGGCATCTGCCATCCCTGCCCTCGCTCCAGAGTGTCAGTGCTACCCCCGGCACAGATGTGGCTGCATAAAGAGCTGTTGACATGCAAAACACGCAAGGCTGACCGTATTAGCTGTTTTTATGGTTTTTTCTTTAGTGGCCTTTTTTAATTTTCATTTAAGAGTTGAACATGTTTTTTGCTGTTATTGAAAGAAAATAAAGCATGAAAATGCGTTTTCTATCTAACAAATACCCATATCTTTAATGGATGATCAGAAAATTGTCCTCTTCTGGCTCCAGTCTGATTATTGTGGCACACCTCAGCCAACTCCCACCTGCTATCCATGCGCAACCAAGCTGTGTACATTTCCCAAAGTCATCTCTTCAACTCGTAGAGGACGACGTGATTATGTCTCACCTCATTCTGCAGATTATTCCTTTATCACAGCCAGCGGAGGTGGCAAGCAGAGAGGAATGGTTACAGAGCCTGAATAACCTGCATAGAGAAAGAGAATTTAATCAGATTTGCGGCGCTGACTGGCAGCACATCTGATAGCCCCTGGAGCAGGCCTACAGATAAGCGCTGCGTCTTTATTAAAAACAGCCCTGCTACCTCTGCATGGCAGTCACAATAAACAAGGCTGCCTGTCTGGTGCCTCTGTCCCCGTCTCTGTCCTTGCACTTCCTGACGATCTGCTTGTTCGCTTTAACCCAGGCTAGCTGTATCACGACCACGTCCCACCTCTTTCATAGCTCACCCCACACGTGAGCGTAAACCCATTCCCCAGAATTAGTCCCCCTGCTTAACAACTTAATCCTTGCTAGTTATGTAGGTTTTCATTAGAGCTGTGTCCCGTGTTCATCCACAACCCAAGCTGCTTTACGGAGAAAGCCACGCAATGTTCCAAGGCCGCTTCCCAGAACTGCTTATAAACATATTTAAGTTAAGTTGTCTCATGTCAGCTCTCTTTGGGGCTTTTACAAAATGGTTTACTTTGTGAAAGGACTGGCCGAGGCAACATTTAGTTGGTTCATGTTTTTGTTTGTTTTCACATCTCAGGAATAGATAAAAATCTCAGCGAGGGCGCCAGGAGATATTTCAAGTGGTGCTAGAAATACCAGTGCAAATGTTTATAATGTCACTAAGGTGCAAGGTTATCTCCGGGTTCTGTGACACTCACACTGACACCCTAACTGATGAGGCCTTGTGAGTATTAATAGGCCCCTCTATGGGAATAGGTTGCGGGAAGTTTTTTCTCTCTGTCGTCCGAGGAAAGGGTCCTTGAATACTCAATCAGGCCTTGTGCTAAGACGCATGTGTGTCTGTTTTCCGTGCCTCCAGGTGAACATGACGTCGGATCTGGAGGGGAGCGACATGCTGGCAGAGAAGGCTGACAGGAGGGAGTTCATCGACTTGTTGACCAAGATGCTGACCATCGACGCAGACAAGAGGATCACCCCTATCGAAACGCTCAACCACCCCTTTGTTACTATGTCACATCTCCTCGATTTCCCGCACAGCACACAGTACGTGCCAAAACCGGCCCTGTTGTTGTGTACATAATCATCATTCAAACAGTGAAATAACATCTGCCGCTGTCACGGGACGCAGCACTTATTCCTTCTCCCTCCCTCTCTGTCCGTGCAGTGTGAAGTCGTGCTTCCAAAACATGGAGATCTGTAAGCGTCGTGTCAACATGTACGACACAGTCAACCAGAGCAAGACGCCCTTCATCACCCACGTGGCCCCCAGCACCTCCACCAACCTCACCATGACCTTCAACAACCAGCTGAACACTGTGCACAGCCAGGTAAAGCCTCACTCATCAGTGTGTCAGGCCACCACTGACAAGATAACTTGTTAATGCTGTCAGATGCAAGCATGTCCATTATTTCAGCTATACGGTTTACGGCAGAAATGACAAAAGAAATGGAATATTTATCAAGTAGATGTAAACATATCGCAATGGGAAATTAAAGCCGAGCTGCCTCAGGCAACCACACGAATGATGCATCTTGCTTACATACCCAGTCAAATGCTGTCTTCACCAAATAATCGTATTTTAAATGCCCAACTGTCAGTAGTTTAACAGCTCAGCAGCCCATAAGCGGCTGTTTGTCTCTTTGTTCTATTTTCTCTGTCCGTTCTTCCTGTCTGCATGTTTCCATGCTTACTGGCCTGCCTTTCTGCTTTGGTGCATGTATATCTGTCTGCCTGCATTTCTGTCTGTGCCCCAGGTCCTGTGGGATTGTCACAAAGTGCTGATTACACACATGACAAGCCCCACTTCCTGCTTGCCTTGCATTCTGGGGCTTTCAGGCCTTAAGAATCCCTTTACCAGGCTTCCTCTCCCTTTCCCTCCTCTCAATCCTGTCCTCCTCTGTCTTCTCCTCTTTCCTCCCATTTCCCGGGGTTGAGCCTGTGGTGCTTTACCGCTTCGTTCCCGTACGGTCTGTGAATCGAAACTGCTGACTTTTGGCTTACGCCGGAATCACCGAGCTTCGCGTTGCAAGGTTTTCCAGATTGTGCTTAGTTACGACTCCTGCTCTCTCTCCCCCACCCCTCTCTTTAGTAAACAAAGTTCTTTATCACCAACTATATCGAGCCAGCTCACACTGTGTAGCATGCGACAAAAACCCCATCTTGCTGTGATTTAAATGGATTAACATTCCCTCAGCTTGTCTTTTCTGCTCCTGCCTCTCAGGGCATATAAACAGACTTAAGTTAGTGATTTATTCAGCTCGATTCATTTGCAAGGCTGGAATGCATCTTTGGCTTGTGTTTTGCTGCTTCCGTGCTTGTTTATGATGAATGCCACAGTGGCGTATTGATTATGTTCCCTCCCCTGGTGTTTATCGAACACGCTAAAGAGAGCAAATGAAAAATGAAAGCGCTGTCTCTCTATTTCCCTCCGCCCCTATCTGCACTTAATGAAAGGGCTAAAATTAGACAGTGTCTCGTGGAGCAAATACTACTTGCAAGACGAGCAAACGGTGTCTCTTAAAAGCATTTGTTTGTATCGGGCATGTTCCCCGGCAATCTGAGTATTCCACATGTCTTATTAATGGTCAAGACATGCTGGAGTTACCTAAGCTTACACAATTATATAATGACTGCTGGCGGTGAAATATTACTCCTGTCAGGCATATTGATTTGGGGGATAGATAGTGAAGCTGTGACATGAAATGTCAAGTTTAGCTGCAGCTCGTTATCTTGGCTCGTTATAATTCAGTTGCATTTACATTTAAACAGTCTTGTAATGTGATCTCCTTATGCCTTTAACACTCATCCTTTGAGCGGGATAATACGGGAGATGTTTATGCTGCTGTGTGGTTTGTTGTCACTAAATTGTGTATTGAGACATATAATACATTTATGTTCAGTATATTGTCACCCGGAGTCTTGACGTGTGTTTGCCAGTAAGTGCTGTAAATGATACACGATTATCGAAATCTCGGTCTAAATGTGCTTGGGTGGCCTCTCGCTCATTGATGGTTGATTATTCTCGGAATTGTAGCATTGATTGCATCTTTCCTAACAGTCTTTCCCTATCTCTAGTTAATCAAATCAACAGGCCGCATATTTTAAGACACTTCCAAATCAGTCGTCTAATTTATTTATTCTTCCATCGCCTCTCATTTTATCTTGAGCTGGTGGTTGTTTTGCATCTTTGTGTGTGCATTTTATTTTAGAATACTGTTATCTTTTTATCGTGCCTGCTGTTCAACCCTGCCTCCCTGGAGCACTTCCACTTCCCTGTTGTTCCCATCAGTTCCTCCACTCTCATGATTTTTATTTTGGTCCCATCATTCCTTTAGGCCGCCAACCTGGTTCCCTCCTCCACCAACAATGCCACCCTTTCCTTTACAAGTCCTGATGTCTCCATACTAAACTACCAATCTGCACTCTACCAGCCCTCTGCTGCCTCCATGGCAGCCGTGGCCCAGAGGAGCATGCCCCTGCAGCCGGTGGCTCCTCAGCTCTGCGCTGCCCGGCCCGACCCCTTCCAGCAGGCGCTCATCGTCTGCCCACCTGGCTTCCAAGGTAAGGAGCTTTGACTAGTCCGTCTGCATTAGTGTGAGTAAATACAGTGGGATTTGTGGTCATCTGTGCAAAACATAAAATCCCAGCCATGAGCGCCTGCACTAGAACATGATATGCGGATAAAACCCGACAAAACATTTATCTTATACAATACATACAGCTCTGGATGTCACTTTCGGTCATTTTGTACCCCACAGGTAATGTCATACAAACTGTCATTCCATGATAACTTTATGAAACAATTAATCATTTGAAAGGAAATTGAATATGTTTGTGTAAGGCTTACTCACTCCCCTGTTTGTCTCCTCTGTGTTAGCGCTGGGAGGGCAGAAGAGCTCCAAGGCATTATTCTGTTTGTTTACTTATTCTTTTTATGGAATGGGTGATAAAAAATCCATTATTAGACGCAGTTTTTATACTATTGCCATGACTACTATTTGTGTTTTCCTAAGTGCCGTTTCTATATTCGAACACAGCAGGGGTTTTGACATCTGTTGAATGCACATAAATCAGTGTGCAAATAAAACACATTTTGTGATCTCTCGCTCTTAATTCTGCAGAAAAGCATACGATTATTTTTGTTGTTTTTGTATCAGGGACTGTGTTTTGTTTACATCCTCTTTACATGTGCTTTTTGTGTGTGCACAGGGCTGCAGGCGTCCCCATCCAAGCACACCAGTTACTCTGTGCGGATGGAGAATGCTGTTCCCATAGTGACGCAGGCCCCTGGTGCCCAGCCTCTGCAGATTCAACCTGGCCTGCTTACACAGGTAGAGTACCACAAAGAAGGAACTAACAGAGCTTTTTGGCTCTAACGACTAACAGTGCCTTTCAGACTTGGACCTGCTCGCATTCGAACAAAGCTCTCTGCATCCTTTTTTTTTTTAAACGCCTTCACTAAGAATAGTACCTATCGATGGAGGCTAGAAAATCACTCAGTGTTCCTGACCCTGCCCCTGCTGGCAGCTGGTTTTTTTTCCTGAGCGCATTCAGGCCAAGCTCTCCTGTGCATTGCTCTCTGCCTCTCTCTCTCCCTCCTCTTACTCTCTCCCCCTCACTCGCTCTTTCTGCTGTCCCGCTCTCCTGGAGGCTGAGGCTGCCATGGTCTGATGCACACAAAGGCAGGAGCCTTTCACACAGAGAAGGCCTCCACTGGAGCCTGCACAGTGGGGCCATAGCTTTAGCGTCTAATATACAGTTGTTGGAAGTAACAGGGAGTGACTGTGCATCACTCTCTCTGCACACACACACACACCTACACGCAAACACACACACACATACTCACACACACAGATGCACACACACAAGGACACACACACCCTGTAGACCACTTCCATCACCACACCACCTCTTTCCCTATGGAAATTTCCATGAAGGCTTTAAATATCCCTGTGAATCTGGGGAGTTTGAAATGATCCCTTATCTCCAGTTAATCATGCAGTAGGCAGGGAGACAGGCAGCGAAGCTCTCTCTGTGTGTATGTGTGTGTGTGTGTGCGCCTGGGTTTCTATGGTGGGTTAATCTGTCAGATACCAAATGGTGATTAGCTCCAGGGCTGCTTCCAAGTCAGGCGCTCCAAATTACAGGCCTCGGAGGATCTTGGGAGGTCAGGGGAAGCTTGGCTGAGGCTCTGCATGACCAGAGAATTCACAGCATCACCAGATCCATGGATATGATAGTTGTGTCAGAGGAAAAACAAATTAAAGCATCTCTGTGTCTTTAAGGGAAATGTAAATTACATGACCTGTTATATCAAGTGTGGATCGCACGTTGGTGCTCGGCAGGTATTCACCTCTGTCTGCACATATGTTGAACAAAGACATGCAATAGATAACGTAAGCAGATGATTTATATAGGCCAGCGAGCAGCACATCTAATAACTGTGTTTGTGGTGTATTTAGTCTTTAACGGGGGGAGGTCCCATGGGCTCGGCTGGGTTGTCAGTCGAATTCTCCTCACCTGCGCTTTCACCCACACTGCTCACTGCTACACATGCTCATCCCCTTTGCCCACCTTGGACCCATGCAACTTTAGCCCTGAGCACCCTGGGAGAGCAGAGAGGCGGGAGAGGGAAGGAGGCTGTACGCAGGGGAGCAGGGAGACCAGCAGGACCTTTATCTGGAGCAGGAATGCAGAAAATGTGGAAACAATTGGGGAGTGAGAGCTGTGGCTTTCAAGGCCCCGAGGTGACAAAGGGTTTTCACCCAGGGAGTGTAGGTCGAGGTGGGAGGCGGTGGGTCGCTGATAGTGATGGTGTACTCTGAGAAGAAAGAAATGGCCTCTTAACTGGGTTACCATTTCAGGGCAGACAGGCTGGTTACACAACGCAGACGCCGAGAGGCACGTAGAGTGCCGGGAATGGAGATAGAGCAAGCAGGAGGAGCGGGAGATGGATGGATGTATTACAGTCTCTTAATGGCATGTTGATAAAAGGCCTTGGATGTGGTCTTAGATGTAAAGACCATCCAGCTCCAGAATGTTCCATTAGAGATGTCGGTCATCAGTGCACAGACGAGGCAGCACCGCTGGCCTGCAAATGCCCCCTGCAGCACCTAAACCACAGGCTTGTTGGTTTGGACTTTGCAACCCGCCTCAGACAAAAACAATTCCACTTCCACAAGCCTGCAGCCAGAATACAGAACAGAACAGCTACTTTGTGTCAGCATATAATGGAAACAGACAGCGCTAAGCAAATATGTGAATACAAAGATAAAGGTTAAGATAAAGTTAAAAGATGAAGGTAAAAATAAAGTTACCGTAGCAAATGCACAGATTATCTGCTTTGCCTTTTGTATGGTGCCTCTCTGTCTCACTCCCTCTCCCCCCCCCCTCTCTCTCTCTCTCTCTCTCTGTCTTTCTTTGTGTCTTTTTATTCCTCTATTTAAACGTGTGTGCTGCAGCACATACTGATGCTGTTGTAAATTGATGTGCAAAAGGTATTAAAGGAACAATTCATTAGCCCTGACATTAAAGTGCTAATCAATAGAACTGCATTAAACTATTAGGGTTATACACGCAAACACGTTCATGCATGCATGCACGCACACTCATCTTGGCCCATCTTGGGGCACATAATGCCAGATACTCCTCCTGTTCTGCATCAGAAATACAAAGTAGCCTCTTTCACAGCTTTCTTGAATAGGCCTACGAATTTAATTAGAACATAGGTTGATTTGACTCAAGTCAAACACATAATCACACACACACACACACACTCATACGAAAGCAGACAAAGAAAGGAGCTGCTGTACATCTTTATTAATTCCTGGTCTTATCTTCTTTGTGGATGGATGTCTCCTTGAAGCTGGCGGAGTTCATTTTACATGCCCAGTAGCTGGTTTAGACCAGCTGTTACTCACTTTGGAAAAGATACTGTAATTTATTACACACCCTTAGAACTAATGAATGCGTTCAATGAGTTCCCTTTGTCCCTTCATTGATTATGGCTAAATGAAAAGACTCAATCATGGGTGACTTTGCAGTCCCTGACAAACTTTAGAAAACAAATGAATAAAATGCATTGCTCGGTTGTTTTGTTACATGGCAGCTGTTTTTCTGTACCTCCTCTCTCTGTCCTTCCAACACTTTGTTTATCCCCCACTCTGTGCTCTCCTCCCTCAGCAGGCCTGGCCCAGCGGCACCCAGCAGATCCTGCTGCCTCCAGCCTGGCAGCAGCTCACCCACACCTCAGTCCAGCATGCCACTGTCATCCCCGACTCCATGAGCAGCGCACAGCCTCTTGCCAACTGGAGGTGAACAACACTGCTTTCTTTCTTGTAACTGCTCCCAACCCGTCTTAACCGTTGACGTCTGAATATTGTGGCCCGCAGTTTTCGAGTCCACCTATCTTCTCCCAAGGATTTAGCTGGATAAATAAATCTAACAGGTTGACGTGCCATTTTAAAGCTTTGAGAACAAAGCACTTTTGTAAAATCAAGTTTATACACATAACATTCGGGGCAAGACTGTAGGTCAGGGCAGACAAATTGATTTCAAAGGCGAGCCGTGGTTTTATGGCTTTTATAGGTCAAAATGTGCTATAGGAAGATGGTATAGCATAAGACTGATTGACCGAGGAGCCTGCATCTCCCTGACAGCTTGTCCTTTATTGTCAATGAATCACAGTCCCCACGTGAACGCTGGCGCTTTTATAAGAGCAGATTTACCTCAGGGAGATGGGATATATGTACATGTAGAGACACCAGGTCTAGTATGGCCTGTCACTCGATAAATGGATGGATAGATGGCAGAAGCTGATCTGCAGGGGGACGAGGAGGATGCAGATATATCTTGTGTATGCGGAGGACTGCTGGGGCCATGTATGCACAAATTCTTTCGGGGCTGTCCATCTGTGACCAGACGCTCACCTCGGCGTCCCTCCCCTCCCTTCCTGTCCAGTGGCAGCTCTGTTGTCCTCAGAGAGACGATTGGGAAAGTGTCGCACTTCCTCTGCAGAGCTATCGCTCCACAGCTGCTGGTGTCAGCTCCTCTGCCCTCCCTCTTCGCTCTCTCCCTCACTTGTTCCCTCTCCTGCTTTCGTTCTCTTTTGAAAAGTTAGCTGCTGCCACCTGCTGGCTTCTGTGGGAAATACTTCCCCCTGTCTTTCTTTTTCCTCTCCAGCATTGGGTTTGATTATTACATTGCATTTAGCTGACGCTTTTATCCAAAGCGACTTACATGATATACAGTAGACACAGCAACGATGAGCAATTAGGGTTAAGTGTCTTGCTCAAGGACACAACAACACAGACTGGCTGAGCCAGGGTTTGAACCCCCAATCCTCTGATTGAAAGTCAGACCTGCTAACCAGTGAGCCACAGTCGCCCCTTACATTATCCTGATGTATAGATGCATATTTCAGCGTGTCTTATTGTTGTGGTCTCATGAAACGTGTTACGTTACAGGAATTCCCATCCACATGGCAGCCATTACAATCCCATCATGCAGCAGCCAGCCTTGTTGGCTGGCCACGTCACTCTCCCATCCAACCAGACGCTCAATGTGGGAGTGGCACACGTTATGAGGCAGCCCTCGACCAATAACAACTCCACTTCCAAAAAGAACAAACAGCACCAGATGTCTGCCAGGTACTCCCACACAGCTGATTCTAGACGTATTGTAAATAATCCTATAATGTCAGCTGACTGCAATCACAAAAAGATCATGATGTCTCACAGCTCTGGATCTACACGTGACACTTAACTCTCTGCTCTGTCGTTTAGGAACATGTCAGCCTACGAGGTGTCGTCCTCTCAGGCGGTGCTATCCCCGCAGCGCTCCAAGCGGGTGAAGGAGAACACGCCTCCCCGCTGCGCCGTGCTACAGAACGGCTCGGCCTCCAACTGCCCGCCCCCGCAGGGCTGTGGGGGCGGCGGGTGGGGGGCTAGCGAAGCAGAACAGGCTTCCAGCACCACCCGCGACCACCAGCACCACCACCACGTCCCCAGACAGACCATCATCATCCCCGACACGCCCAGCCCTGCAGTCAGCATCATCACAATCAGCAGTGACACAGACGAGGAAGATGACCACAAACAAAACAAGAGGTCAGTCCTGGGTTCTAAGGGATTAATGTGGTTCTGCTTCGCTCGGTTGATTGCTTAACCTGATACAGTGATGGTCCACGCGGGTAAAAGGTTTGCAGGCTTGTTGTTGACATATGAACTTTCACAAAAAGCACATCACAGAGGGCCAACACAGAGAAAAAAGAAACCTCTGTTGAAACATGGCATGTGTCTGCTTTCAGGATAGAGACATGTTTTCACCATACTAATAGAACTAAGAAGCCAACTTTCTGCAATCTTATGTGTGTTTCTGTGAACATGTTAATGATATAAAGCATGTTAAACGACTTATCGCTGTGTTTCTGGTATCAGATGACCATAAAAGCAATTTGATCTGAAGTCATAATGCTAATGGGGCCATGCAAGGCCAGTGGTAATTACTGTGGCAGTGGTACTTTGTGCCCATGGATCAAATCAGTTTTATAACCATGCAGTCAACTGACAACAGGACAGAAAAGAGGTGCCAAAGACAAATCCTTCATGATATGCTGTACTCAAACACAAAGCCAAGCAGCTGACAGTTGTAACCAGAGCTTTATAAACTGTATGTTGTCGCACATAATAGGGTTCAGCAGCCGCTTACAGTATACAATTAAAGTGAGCACAAATAATCTGATAATTAAAAATACAGTGAAGACATTTTACCATTAAACCAGCACATATGATATCATAATATTGATTGCCTTGAGTTTGTCTTAGTCACAGAATGTAACGTTCCTCCCTTTTGTTTCCTCCAGATCATCTTCAAAGCAGCGGAAGAATGTCATCAGTTGCGTGACGGTCCACGATTCACCCAACTCCGACTGTTCCAGCAACAACAGCCCTTACACTGTGGAGTCCAGACCCCCCAACAACAACAGCTACGACACAAAGAACACCATCCTGGACAACTACAACAATGGGAACCCCCGCACCATCATCATTCCACCTTTCAAAACCCAGAGCAGTGAGGTCCCAAATGAGTGCGAGCGCCTGATGCCAGGTAAGGGTCAGTGAGAGTCCTCCCTCACCTAAAACACAGCCTCATGCAGTAGCTAGTTAGTTACTGCTTCCCAAATAACCAAATGTGTATCCTCTCTTGTGCAGAAGCAATGAATCATCAGAATGCAGCTTACAAGTTCAAATCCTCCAATGGAGTGCTGTCTGGCAATAATCACCTGCACGGGGTCGTGACCGGAGGCGGGTCCTACCGACAGCAGCGCACTGGACTACACTCCCTCCAGCAGCAGCCTCTCAATCTCAGCCAGGTATGATGAGCGTCAGCGTGGGAATAAGGGCGTATGATGTGTTTAGTGGAATAGTGTATATTGTATATATAGTATGCACAGTATGGATAGCTTTATTCTGTGAATAAGCTTTTTCAGGTTCTGTTTGATGAGAAGATCAATACCACCCTCGTGTCTGTTTGGTAAACATTGGCCAGTTAGCTTGAAAGTGACAGGTACCCTGGCTATGTCAGCTAATTTCCCAAAATGTCAAACTATGACAATAATAACAATAATTAGCAAAATGATCCAATACATTTTTGAATGTATTATTTGTGTGGCTAAACTCGTTTATCATCTCCTCATCCAGGCCCAGCAGCATATGGTAGCTGAGCGAAATGGTCATCGCCGCCAGCAGGCCTACATCACCCCCACCATCACCACTCAGGCCCCGTACTCTTTCCATCACAATAGCCCCTCTCACACGGGCAATGTCCACCCGCACCTGGCTGCCACACACCTACCCAGCCAGCCCCACCTCTACACCTACACAGCCTCTGCTGCTCTGGGCTCCACCGGCACCGTGGCCCACCTGGTGGCGTCACAGGGCTCGGCGCGCCACGCAGTCCAGCACGGAAGCTACCCACCAAGCATCGTCCACCAGGTCCCGGTCAGCATGGGCCACCGCGTGCTGCCTTCGCCCACCTTGCACCACAGCCAGTACCAGGCCCAGTTTGCCCACCAGGCCTACATCAGCGCATCGCCTGCCTCCGCTGTCTACACTGGATACCCTCTGAGCCCCACCAAGGTCAACCAGTACCCTTACCTCTAGAGAAGACACTGACTGACTGGAGAGCCTGACCCAGCGCTGCTGCCCCGAACACCCCCGCCCTGAACCCCGTCAACATCCTAAACATCCTCTCCTCGACCTCAGACATAAACAGAGACAGAGGAACATGCAATCCTCATGAAACTGTCACATATAACTTGAAGATATAACGACAGAGAGAAAAGAAGAAGAAAAAATAATTCACAGCCTCTCTAGAAGGGAAAGATGGGTTTGAATTTCAGAGGGGTACAGTTCAAGATGTTTTCTTTCTATTTTTTTTTTCTCCTGAAAGGGCCAGTTTTTGTGTTAGTCTTTTCTTCACTTTTCTTTATGAGAAAAGTAATGTCTCATTAGTTTTACAGGGAAGTTTGAAATCGGCCTTTTGGGACAGTGGAGGCTTTCTGGTTTGTTTTCTTTTATTTTCCCCTCTTAAATTTGGGAAGAGACTGTTGAACAGGGGTTACTGACTGGAAGTTTGGAATCCCAAGACATTTGGGAGAAGGTGAAATACGAAAACCTGCTGCTCTTCAAAGAAAAAAAAAATATTGATGGCCTTGAACTGTCTTAATATTTCCAAATCATTCATGGTGTGGGGAGAAAAGAGAGGCAACTCCCCCCACTCCACCTTCTCCAGCCGAGGAGGCTTCTGGAAATATAACCAACAGAAGACAACAAACTTTTTAGTGTATTTATAGATATTATGTTCCTTTATGTTTCACTTTTATGACGATACTTCAGTTTTAGCTAGGTGTCTTAGTTGGGCCCCGTTCTTAGAATGTAGCAGTCTGCACCTGTTTGTTTTAAGAAGAAAACCTTCTTTTGTTTTCCTGATACCAATAGATTTATTTGTTCCTCTTTTTTCAATGTGATTGCACAAAGTGGTTATAATAACATAGGCATGTACAACGTGATTGTCTGTGTGTGCTACTGTCAGCCATGCGTGTGTAGTCCACCTCCTTAAAACTCTCTTCAGTCTTTAGGTTTTGACCATTGTTCCCTCGTAGTGCCTTACAGATATAACGACACAGTTTACTTGGCTTGAATCCCGAAAGCCACAAGAGACTCTAGCGATACGTAGAGAGACATGTTTCCCTGGTTTGGCATCCTCGTCGGAGCAGTTGTAGCTCTCTTCCAGGTGTAGGCTCAGCCCTTGCTGTTTCTTGTCCTTAATGACAGCGTACTATAGATGATGAAGATTAATGTCAGAGTTGATATCACGCTGAGCTATTTTATTATGTGTGCATGAGATAACTTGCCTGGGGTACTTACCAAAGTCATAGATAAATTCTTGTTACATTTTGCTTTGGATATTAATGTAAATATGAAAATGTACAGTATAGCTGTAGCTGTAAACCTCACACAGTGGCACCCAAATTGTGGCTTTAGATTGGAATATATTTGTTTTGTTTATAATCACACAAGGAAATCCATGCATCGTGACAACGGAGCAGAGATATTAGCTCAGTTTTCATGTCCAGGGAATGAGTTACAGTACAATGTTTGAGACACAGTAGAGGTCGTTCTTTTAAGGTTTAAAGCTAGTCCGAGAGAAGGGCCTGACAGAAAGTTAATGTTGCCATGAGGGGGGTCTGTGAGGCTCGGGATAGCCAGGCTGCAGAGGAGAGGCAGAGTATCGAGGGTTGTGTGAGAGAGATACTGCGTGGGCACGAGGGAAGGGGCTGTTTGAAGGCGTAGGGTCAGTTTAGGTAGGGACTGTGGAGGGCAGGGTGAAACTCTCTATCTTAAATGGGACTAAAATGGTAGCAAGTTGGCACTGAGCAGGTTGATAGTGACACTGAACTCGGGTGGTTGGTCACCTGAATGCACACTTATAATTCTGACATGGATTCTTTTGTTGTTGTCATTTGTTGCTAATGTTGTTTGTTCCTCCAGCCAAGATAATTGCAAGTTATTTGTTGCGCTTGAGATTTGGGTTGCGTCTCAGAGCTGCAAGAACAGAACAGAAGGGAAATGCCACAGCATACACCTGGAAGGGCACCTTGTGGACCATTTGTTGCCACTGTCCATTTGTCTTCGAGCCAGGTACACCACAGACATCGCCACGCCAGCCGAACGGGATACCTGAACACTTAGAGAACCAATAGGGCTGTCACTTTGTGTGTTTGCTGCTTGATTTAACAGACATATTCTTCTTTTTTTTCTTCTTGTAGCCAATGATACAAATAATCTCCTCTGTTCATTTGTCCTCTTGAACGTATACGCACACCAGTACTACTGGTGGTTTAGTGAAAGCCTTCCCCTCTCCTCCATGGTTTGCCATAGTACTTGCATTTGAAGTGATTTTTTCTTTTTTATTTAACTTAACATTATCTTGAACTTTTTGACATGGCTGTAGTACATATTGTGTTTATTTTTAGAGATTGTTGCAATAATTCTTGTGGATGTGTCTTTTTATGATATGTCAGGCTCATTTCTATTTTGTAACCTGGAGGTTGATGTACAGTAATGTTTAGTATTCCGTGGAGGTGGGTGCACCTGTGTAAAGTGTTGCAACACTGCTGGTGATAGTAAGTGTTGAGTTGATGATAACCCAATGGGGCCCTTATAGATAGATGCTTTGGCTTGAGGGGGCCACGGCCAGGTTAGAAATACAACGATCTCGTAAAACCATCACTCGACGGGCCCCAGAGTGGTTTGTCATCCTGGTACTCCCCTCCCCTCCCGCCCCCTCAACTCTCCACTCCCCGTCAGCTCCAGCATGCAAGCCTGAGGTCCGGATAGTTCAAGATGTGATTACATAGTGCGTTGCTGGTTACATCATTCTTCTCTGTTCTGTTGTTGTCTTTTTATTTGATTTGATTTACTTAATGTCCTCTAGGTCGTCGGGGCCTAAGCACACACACATGCATAAGGGAGAGGATTATCCATTGCAATCTGTTGGCTCCTCTGTTATGATACAGACTACTGAAACATTCCACTGTTTGAGGGAATCTGGCGTTACCCATGCTCCACTGCTGTCCTTTCCCCTCTCCTGTCAGCACGGGGATAGCGTTGTCACACTAGGTCTTTTTTCGCTTCTCCCACCAAAGAATTCAACAGACCGATCATGTACAGCACAGCCCAGTACAAGCAATCCTCCTCAGCTTTGCTCGAGCAGCCGACAGGCGATAATTTTTTGGTCTCATCTTTAAACGCTTTATGGGTAATTTTGAGGACATTTTGAGGACCCCCCCCCCCAAGCAAATGCATGTTCACAAGGACAATTTAACGTATTTAAAGCATACAGCACAGTAATCAATTTGTTTAGAATCTGGACGTTCAACTATGAGAAGAGCTGCAGTCTGTTTTCAAGTTTGTTTGCTTTCACTTTCATTACTCCTCACTGTTTATGTTGAATGATCAATAATTATCAAACCTCTCCAAATTGATAAGCCAGTTGTTGTTTTTTTGTTGTTGTTTTTTTTACGTTGTTGACGTTGTAGCTTTATTGGTGTTGTATGAAAATGAATTTGTAAACTAAAAGGTTTGTTTTACATTAGCGTGCCATGGAATAGAATGACCTGTAAAAATGAATTAATCAAAAATGCACCAACTATACCTTTAAAACCACGGTCACCCGCACAAAATGAATGTAATGTGTGACCTGCGACATCTGAAAATGGCTTTAGATCTTTCTCAGTGGGTGACCATTCATTTAATTTCTACACCGTAAGTGGCCATGCATGATGCAATAATTATAGATCTGATCTCCAGCTAAATCCCATGTAAGAGAAGTAATGTAAAACTACTACTATCCTCATGATTAGGAGGTGCTATTTTCTCAAATGAAAGATCCAATTAAGATAGGCCCTGTATGCACAACATTGTGGAAAATTACTTGATGTGTATGATACCTTTGTCTATTACTCTGTTTCACATAACCAATGTTTTGTGTTTTATAAAAAAAGGGGGGAATCACAAATGTGAGCATTAACGTAGATCGAGTGACCTTACAATTACCAAAATGTGCTTAAGTAGAGTGTAAAAATGTTTTGTGTTGTTGAGGTGAGCATAGCCTTCCCAGCTAGCGACTTTACAGTTAGAGTACTGCCTTCCAAATAGCCAACAATACCTCCAAAGGTTCATGGTGACATTTAAAAACTCAACAAGGCAGTGTCTCACTCTATGAAGCCCGGCGTTCTCCTATAAAATACACTGAAACTTCCAGCTTTGCTCATGGTGTTATTGTGATTACTCCTCCCCCTGGAGCTTTGGACACACTGGGAAACATTCCTGAGAGCATTGAGGGCGCGCAGTGCTACATTCGTCTTCAGACAAACTCCTCTAACGTGACTTGGAGAGCAGACAACCCGCAACATCAACCCGCATAAGCTTCATTAAAACTGTTTGGCAAAGTCGCAGCTGCCTCCCAAAGTGCAGGAGTCAGGAAGAGGTGTTAGGTGGATTAATCACGAGCTGATGTACTCTGTCACCAGCTAATTCATAATCTAGCCACGAGCATTCTTAAAGCCCTTTCGGATGAGAGTATATGTTTTTGTTTTTTTTTACTTTTCGTTGAGGAGATCTGCTCCTTTTGCTGGCTATTCCTTGGGGGAATTCAGGGTGAGGTGGTCAAGGTTTGATGCCAAATGAATGGAATTAAGAACCAAAACTGATTGAAATATGATTGTTTTCCTACTATCTTAATTTATTCTAATTTATGTTAAACCAGGCAAGGATATGGATCATTTGTATCACTTTAAATCCCCTAAATTGCTGTGTTTTAAGATCTTTGGTCCTACTTTATATAACTGAAAAATGTAGCTTTTACCATCTTACATTCAGAGAGATTTCTAGCCAAAGAGAGTTATTTTTGTGGTGTTAATGGAATCTAGAAGTGGCAGATCAAAGCTACATTCAAAGCCAGATTTGCCTCTTTACGCTACAAAAATATGACTCTAAAGCCAGAGGTCATGTCAAAGTCATAATTCCTTTCTGGTACATTCTCAAAATTGTAAATCGCTTAATTTCTGCGCAACAATACTCATGCAAGTGTTTATTTGCATTTTCTAAAGACCTAAGAGTGCATCAAACCCTGACCCCCTTTTATGTCCATTGCTGTATGGTTTCTCAATGGTGTAAAATCTCATTCTTTGTCGATAAAGCTAATGTGTGCTGCAGTATTCCTAGTATACTTCTCTGTTAATTGTCTTTTCTTATTTACTTTTGTTTATTGGGGTGTGATGTCTCATTATTTCAATCTTCTGATCTGTAGCGTTCTATGTATACCCTGTTCCTTAGCCTAATATTATTAAGGATGTTATGAGAATGGATATTTTACTGGCTTTATAGAATGTTTAAATAAATATAATAATGACAATAAGAAGAAGGATTAACTAAACCTCCTAAGAAGTTGAGTACTGCTACTAAGCGCTTGTGTTACCATTATGATGTTGTGTGCTTCTCTTAATCATTTTCGTTGTAGAAAAATGGAGTGAATTTATATTAGGCTTCGAAAAAACTAATGATAGCGTTGTAAATTTTACAGGAGGATTTTAACAGACAAACAGCTTCGTCAAATAGAAGAATATAGTTATTTTAATTGTCCTCTTTACTAACTGTAGGGTGAGAAGGGGCTCGCGTTGTGGTGAACTATGTTATAGCTTGTTATTCACTGTTACTTTTGATCATTTTTTCGGTCTCCGAGGTGAATCGAGTTATTAATAAGAATTTGTATGCTCACATATGCATATTGTATATGTGTAGAAATGTAATCACACTTTGTCTTGGATTTACATTAAACTGTTAAGTCACGGCACCGGTCTCCTGCTTTCTACGGTCCTTGTGTGTGTGTGTGTGTGTGTGTGTGTGTGTGTGTGTGTGTGTGTGTGTGTGTGTGTGTGTAACAGTGCTTGAGGTCTGTTGTGATTGCCTTAGCAACTTTTTAATACATCTGAAAATAAATTAAATTATACAATAATGCAAACATACTACATATTATATTTACAAAATGTACTTTTTTGTTTTAAATACTAAAGAGACACATGGGCAACATGAATGTTATACATTATATATATAATTGTTAAAACTGATGCATTAATTATTAAGTAGCAATATATTATAATAGTTAGTCGAGGTAGAGCTCCTTTTGTTTACCTTATATATTTGGGTAGTTACCATTTTTTTCCTTAAACTCATCACACTGTATGTTTTTTAAAATGTAACATCTTAATCTGGAAAGTAACTAACTGTCAAATGTATGTCGTGGGGTAAAAAGTACAATACAATAGTTGCCTCTGGAATTTAGGGGAGTAGGAATGAAGTAGCACACACCTGATAATAATCAAATGAAGTAGGAGTACAAAACTAAATACAGTGGTTGAGTTAGTTACAGGCTTGCAGCTGCTTTCATATAAGTATATAAGAGACATCATTTAGGATTGTATTTTGCATTATACCACGGCGCACACAATACCAGCTAAATGTTCAGATTATATATTTATATAGAAAGCCAAAATGATTAAACGTCAGCAACGTTAGTCCTGCTATTCTACCACCAGGTGGCGACGTGGACCAACATGTCCATTAAACCGGCACTGACGCGATAGGGTTGTGCTGAACGTCTCCATTTATTTTCAACCAGCACGATGCTTTCATCATCTACTCGAACCGTGCTGGCTCTTTGGAACTTGGGGCATTTACTTCCTGACTGAAATCATGCAGAAGTGTGCATCGTTGTGTCTTGTCAGAAACGTCCTTACATAGACTTAGACATGCTGATGGGATTGTAAATCAATCAGGCACAGGACTCAACAGCCACTCGGCTGCACCAAAAAATGACTCATTGGCAGGAAGGTAAACGGTGCCTCTGTGATGACTCGTGTTATGACTTTTTTCGGCATGACTCGTCTCTGGCTAAACTGCATTCAGACAATAAAAAGCCTGGCATTGACACGTCCATCCGTGGCCTACACCTCGTAAAGTGCATCATCGCATGAGGCAACGTTGCCGTGGAAGCCGCAGACGCCAGTCGAGGAGGACCAACCTAATGTTAAAAGCCCACTTTGACAGAAATGAGCTGCATCCAATGAGAGCCGGTGCGATAAATCATAAACTAATCAGATCAGCCGGGGGGCGGGACTAACCCAATCCTCGGGACGGGAGAAGGTAACGTTACCAAAAGAGTGTCAGATGGAAGCCAGCTACGAGCTCGTGCACAGTACGTTGGCACTGAAATAACTTCAGACGCAGGCAGGTGGTTGAGGGAGGCTTTTAATGACGAAGCCTCTGAACCAATTGTATTTCATCCAAGGATATTTCTCGTAACCCAGACAAAGGAATTAACAGAGTTGGAGCTCCCTATTCTGTGTTGGTAAGTCTGAATGCGCAGCTCCGATGGCTGGGGGGGGGGGGGGGGGGGGGGGGGGGGGGGGGGGGGGACTCAAAGCTAGCCGTGGGACCATAAGTATGTTAGCTTGCCCGTTTGTAGCATTTTACAGCAACACCGAGAGGAGAGATATAACCTGCCGTGTCTGTCGAGCCTCACTAGCCACATGACCGCTAAACTTGTAACGAGACGTCGGGGTGTCGGACAGGAGACGGTGTCATGATGAGAGCTAGCCGCAGCCGGGGATGGAGTCCGGGCTGCTTCCCTCTGCCTGTTCTCACCACGTCTGTGTGTCTAATCGGAGTTAGCTAGGTTGTTGAGTTTATCTAAGGGGGTGATAATACTTCATTTGTGTTCGTTTGACTGATATTATTATCGTTAATGACCGGCCATGTGCTTTAAATGTGTCAGATTTCTTTCACAATGTCAAAACAACACCTCCCCATTTGACCACCCCAAATGTGTGATTTGTTTAATCATAGTTTTTTTTAGTTTTTTTTATCTCATTTTACCTTAGTGGAAATATGCATACATATAAATGCATATATGCATGTTAAAAGTATTGAGTGAGAACACACTAAAATAGGATAGATATTTATTTTTTTCAAATTCACAACAAACATATTTTAGAGTTAAAATTAAACGTACCATTCAATGACTTGTTTAAGAAAGGCCCAGTGCATAGATTATGAAGAATGTAGATCATAACAAAATGAAAACTATCAATGGCTATTTTCCTCTGAATCATTAATTTTCAATTCCAGAATGACCCACGTGTCTCTGTTATTACATTATTATTATTATTGTGTGCATGGGGATGTAACTTTATAGAGCCTGGGCTTCAGTGGTTGTTTCCAGTTAATGGCTGATTAATGAAGTGATGCTCAAGTAGTTGTTGCTTTGTTTTGAGTGTCACACTGATGCTCTTTTGTCCTCAACAGCCATTCTTCATTGCGAGCACATGTGATGGAAGGAGGGGCCTTAAACTAAAGGAGACCAAACCAGGCAGCCTGAAAGAACCCAGTCCTCGATCTCTTCGGAATGAATCTTCTCTTCCTAATTGGATGAAATGCCTTGACCATACCCCGCCGTACCATGGCAGGTTTAGTCTCCTCTGTGGGTTTAGTGGTGATGCTCGAGGCTCTTATGCATGCCCATGGCCAGCGTGCAGTGTTTCTGGGGATTACGGTGTTGGTTTCAGTGATCGCAGCTGACTCACCTGTTGCAGGTAAGAGAGCACCTTTCGCTGACTCACACAATAGGATCCACTAATTTGTTGTGTCACAGCATCTTGTACAACATTCTGTTAGCTTTGATGCATTAGCAAGCGATAGACACCGAGTTCATTTAAAGTTGCACTTGTAAGGTGGTTAATGCAAACGATAAACAACTTAAGAGATAATTTTGAATGTGTTAATGGCATCAAGGATCGAACCAACAAAGGCGTAATCAAGATCTTTGTCTAGATGGATTAGTTTCTGGCTTCTCTTGTCCTGAGAATTGGGTTAAAGAAACATCAGAAGCTTACAACCATCCATCCATCCATTCTCTGTACCGCCTTTCCAGTAGCAGCAAATTACAAAATGTAACTGTCTTCCTAGATTCCTTTATTTACCCTGGGTAGATTAGCTGAGCATGAATGCTAATTTTCAGCAATAACTGACACGTTTCCACACATCCACATCTAGGAGATGCTTAGAACAACCGCGGTCTTGTTTGTGAGCTTCCGAGCAGCTGCACTGGAGGTTTGATGATGTGCCTTGCTCCAGGCCAACGTAACCAGCGACGGTCCAGTCGTAACATTGCTGGCTCAACCTTCAGGCCACTGTTACCAACTCTTCTACTTAAAGCTTGTTATCCCCTTATTACAAAGCCATCATAGATGACATATCGCCTGCGGTTTGTTTTGTCTTAAGTTTAGTTGTGCATGTTGTTGGAAACAGCAAAGTCTATGTCGGGTAGTTAACCTCAACATGAACTTACTCATGCCTCGATTTTCATGTGAATAAAGTCGGGGCTGCTGCGTGATCTTAGATAGTTGATATTCATAATGAAGACACTCTTGTGTTTGATTATGGGTTTCACAAGAGGTGAAGTGGCTCGATCCCTCCTGTACACAGTCTGTAGCGTTAAACCACTTTCCAGTACTTAGGGAAATCCATCCACTGGATGGGTGTTTTCCCCGGGCTTACTTTTATACATAGTGACATGATCCACACACCCATCCCCCTACACACTGCCCAGTGAAAGGAACACGTTTTAGGGGCAACCAAAAACTCATGGAATTACATGTAATAGGATTATGTAGTAAATGCCAGGACCAAAGCTTTGTGCAGGAAATCAGGAATGAGTCAATCTCAAACTCTTATAATGAACAACCACAACTTGTTTTAATTTGACAAGCATTCATGTTGGCTACCAACTGTCTGCAGTTGACTGCTGATACATTTGTCAGGCCCAAATAAAAGACCCCAAATCAAATTTCGAATTTTCTTTGACTAGTGGGCGACTGTGGCTCAGTGGTTAGCAGGTCAGACTTTCAATCAGAGGATTGGTGGTTCAAACCCCGGCTCAGCCAGTTCGTGTCGTTGTGTCCTTGAGCAAGACACTTAACCCTAATTTCTCACTGTTGTTGTGTCTACGGTCTACTGTATATCATGTAAGTTGCTTTAGATAAAAGGGTCAGCTAAATGTAATGTAGTGACCTTGTGTAGGCAAAATACAGCTCAGCCATAGTTTAAACTATTGCAAAAGTGTGATGTTTTGATAATTTTGTCAAAACCTTGCAGATTTTTTTATTTAAAGAATATCTCAATCTGTGTAGTTGAATAGGCTTCTCTGGTTTTTAATTGTTTTGCTGGATTTATGTTTCATCTCTTATGAGAACATGTCTTCTGCTAAAGCTGAGAGGCTGTTTTTTATTGATATTTCTTCATGGTTTTGACGACCATACTAAGATTAATGCAGCACTTTCATAATCACGTCATAGACAGTTTTCCTGTGGAAGACTGCAAACCACTGCACTGGACCGATTTAAGACAACTGTGTGCCTTTTGAAGCACTTTAAATTATTGCTACCCAGTAGGAACATACATTTAATACGAATAATTGTAAAAATAAAAACATTTCAATCGGAGCTGTTTGTAAAGTATTACATATAACGGTTGCAAATGTCTGGTGTAATTCAGGTGTGCAGCAATAGTATGGATACAGTACAAACAGAAGATCTTGCTATATTGCGTCAACAAACAAATCGTCACTAGTATGTTGGCCCATAGACTTAAGGATTACATTTCACCATGATGTCACAATGTAGATTTTTACAAGCCAAGTAAGCAACATTTCTTTTCTTCTTTTCGCTAAGAATTGTAGGTAACAAGTGGCTGAGCTGAAATTGCCATTTGTTGTCATTAGCTGATCATGACAACAGCTTCAATGTAAGATTCACGGGGCCATCTTTGGTCCTTGGTGTTGAAACATTCAGGGGTGGATTCATTGCTGCTCTGGTTTTAATTTTGCCTATTTCTTTAAAAGGTGCAGTTATTTTTGATGTTTTTAGAATTTTGACTTTTACTTCCAGCGATACACAAGCCTTTCATTAGAAGTCTCAAGATGTGGGACCTGTTCTTTCTGTTGAATCAGTATTATCCGCCGAGCAAGCCTTTGCCTGTTGCAGAAAACTACAGTTTCATAATTATAGTGCTACTTGTATGTCACAGTCAAAGATCAGATTAGTTGTGGTAAAATTCTTGCCCTAAAAGGGTTAATTAGTTATTGTATGACAGGAGGTGCTTATAATTAATTTATGCACAGAATGACAACTGTGTTTCCATGGTGTAGTTCAACAGTGAAATCCCAGTCATGCAGCTTTCCTCTTACAGAATCGGAAAAGCACACGTTATAGTTTCTAGGTCAAATAGGCAATAGTAATTTTCCTCTTTCATACTTCCCTAGTTCCCTTAGTCGTTCTGATCATCTGCACAAGTTCTCTGAAAATTAATAAAAATAGTTCCACATCTATACCCCCTAGACATAGATATAACCCTAAGATGAAAGATCTTTACAAACATATAGGATATAATTATAAACTTTATATGAGATATCATAAAGTGCCCTTGCAGTTTCGCTTCAGTAGTCTCTTTCTCTGCACTGCAGTGGTTGGCAAGTTCAACACAGCAAGCTGCCGGCCAGCCAAGTCCTGGCTAATTACCAGTCAGTTGCCATGTGAAATTTGATCTGTGTGGGATGACAATATGGCCATTCATTATTCATTAGAGCTGGAAGCCAGTTGCAGATCAATAGGTAGAAAAACCAATCAAACAGTGGGTATTTTTGCTCTCACCAGGCCTGCAGCTTAACCAGAAAGATCTTTTGGAAAGCCGCTCAGTGGCTGACCCTGCCTTTCTGTCCACTGGCCTCTCCCAGCATTATTTGGCTATGTGGTCAAAGAATGGGTCAATGAAAGCAGACTGGCACATTTTACAAACGACATCTCAACGTTATTCCTTCACACATGATAACCAGTGTCCATACTTCTAACGTCCATCTTTTCTAATAGTTATACGTTATAATATACTCAGATATTATAAGGATGGCTGTAGTCAAATTCACCATCAGAATCAGAATTGTTTAATACTAATAAATGTAATACTGGTAGATAGGGCTGCAACTAACGATTATTTTAATAATCGATTAATCTGTCGATTATTTTTTCGATTAATCGATGAATCGGATAAAAAACAAAAAAGCATTACTTTCCAACCGAAAACTTAACAGGATTTGTTTGAACGTCAGAACTGGTTCTCTACACTACACTCAGATACACACACTCAAACTCTCACAGACGCACACACATACAAACCCACAGACACTCACAGGCGCGCGCACACACACACGCACACTAAAACACGCACAGACGCACGCCACTCACAGACGCACACACATACAAACACACACTCACAGACGCGCACACTCACAGACGCGCACACACACACACACACACTCACTCACTCACTCACTCAAACACTCACAGAAGCGCGCACACACACACACACTCTCTCTCTCTCTCTCACTCCCTTTGTTCAGACACATTGTTCTTACGAGCTAACGCTAACTTGTCAAGCTAATAACGAGTAAACAGCAGAAAGCTGCTGGAGGGACGTTACGTCTTCACTTCAAACGGAACACAACCTGCCGACTAGCCGCAGCACCGGAGCCTCAACCGGAAGTGCCTCTACTAGCTGCCTGTTGAACGGCCTTCCTCCGCGATGTGTTTCAGTCAACGTTACGGTCTCAGCTGGTCTCTCCTCGACCTCCGCTCTGCTCCGCGCTCAACTCAACTTTTCTTTTCATACTCAAACATCTCCGTGACTTATTGAGTGACGTAATAATCGCGCGACACAACGAATCGATAATGAAATTCGTTGCCAACGCTTTTAATAATCGAATTGTATCGATTTTATCGATTCGTTGTTGCAGCCCTACTGGTAGAAGACTGTAAAGTGAACTGTGAACGTACCATAGCTGGGGGAGAGGGGGGGGTGGGGGGTATACATCTGGTAGTGATTTTGTGTACCCTTTCATGTGTTTTACCAAGGCAATTTTCCACTGAAGTTTAAGCATCCTACAAGTGTCCAAGCCTTGCATCTACTGTGTGGACAACAAACCTATTTAGTCAAGTATTCAAAACAACTCAGCAGTGTTTCTTTGTGTGTGTGTGTGCGTGTGTGTGTGTGCGTGTGTGTGTGTGTGTGTGTGTGTGTGTGTGTGTGTGTGTTTGCCATAACACACTGCTTGAACCATGATATTTAAATGTATTCAATTTACATGTTTGCACTCGATTATGATTAGACAAGTGGAAATAACCATTCTTTGTGTTTAAGATATATGTTAATAAGTTATTTATTATATTGTTTTATATTGATTTGCTATACATGTTTGACCCATTGCAACACATTTTAAGGTGCCAGAAGTTGTTGCTATACAACACAAGCCTCCAGTAAACCTTTATTCCGTCTAGATTATCCTGACTGTGCTTACAGTTTCTTGCACAAGCGGCCTGCCAGTGTTGGGAGCAGCATTGAGGCCATTCTGTGCTCAGCCCAAATCGCTGTGCTCTGATGAGCTGCAGCTGATTATTGATATATTTATCAGAGCAGATGGTGCGGTTCAGCACAGCCTCTTTTGAGCTAATCCAGGCTAAATCATTGTGTTTTGAACAGCAACTACTTCAAAACCGAACACGAAGTGTTCCGCTTACCCCTGCACAGATATTTCTCTTTTCTGCTCGCATACATAAGAGAGCTGAACCCAACTCAGTAGACATGTGTTTGTTCTCAAAGGACCTAAAGAGTGGCCTGTGCTGGGAGGACTCAGGAAAAGTAGAGGAGGGTGCCGAGTGACACAGTCCTCTGGGCCTCTCTGGTTACAAGTCTTTGCCTTCCTGTCTTTCAAAGAAAAGCAGGACTGCAGAAAGTGACTGAGTTTACCCAAATAGTGTGTATGTCTGCCACTATTTGAAATTGGTCCTAGCATCATAGCCGTGGATTCTGGGGAAGCTTCAGTGAGTCGGTTGCTGAGCTTTAATGAACTTATGAATGTCCTTAAGGCTCACTAAAATTGTTGTCAGCTATCCTTGTAGCTAACCTTTAACTCAGTTAATTATCTCATTCTCCCTCTGTTACCCTCGGTTGTATTCTTGTACTACTCCCCTTCCCCTTATTTTGCTCCCCCTTTTCTTACTCTCCCCTTTCTCTTATCTTGAAAAGTATTTCCTCAGGAAAACAAAACAAGGGTCACATGAATATTGAGTGCAGGCATGACCTCGGTCCGTTATCTATTCAAATCAGACCACTAAATATATTTACGGTAGATGTACTTCTCCACCTATAAAACTGTATGCTGTGCTTTACCTTTTATTGATCTTTTAGATCATTGGCAAGATTTGCAAAAGCTTTCAAATTTAGCTTATATTTATAGCATTCACTTTATTGCTTCAATGTTGTTTAATCTATTACTGTTTGATGTAGGATGAATTCAACAATTAAGTGCTTGGGAAAGCAACTAGTGTTGTTGATTTATAATATATGCACCCCTTTTCTCGAGGGATGGGGGGGGGGGGGTAGAGAGCATGATCTAATTTAACTAAAAGCTTCCCCGATAAACCTAACGTCAACACAGCCATATCTTGATTGTTCGACTGCACTCAGCGTACTGCCTGCCTGCCAACTGAAAAGAGCCAATCACGCAAAGGGCTTAGCTGAAAACAGAACCATGTGTGGGCTTCTAGTTAGCTAGCATTAATACCAAAAGACCCTTTCTTCTCTCTACTTTTTTTTTCAAATTATACAACCATTAAATAACTTCTTTTTTTTTTTTTTTGCAATAAGGAGTCTGGCAAACATAGGAAATTATATCATTAGAGGGCTCTGTAATTGCTATCTCAGGTTTCTTGACACACATAGGAATGCATGTGTGCTTGTTTGCATTATTCTGTGTGCATGTGCACTGACTGCACACACAAGCCCTTCTTGGCTGGGGCCTTTTATTTGCCTGCTATAGAAACCTTTTTTTGATAATTAAAGGTAGGTACTGAACAATTCCGTTTAACCTCATGTCTTTATGGTACGTTTCTCTGTTCATGTGCAGTTGGTTTGTACTGAGATCCGTACAGCATTACAACAACAGCACACTCATTTAGTCAGCAAGCAATTCATATGTGGGCTTCACCCAGCCACTTGCATTAAAGCAGATGGAGACAAAAACACATTTGTTGTCCTTTTCAAACATTTCACTTTGTTGAAGGGCATGGATTCAGTTTAGATATTGCCTTGCTCTCTTTTTCTATGTTGTCTGGTGGAGTAAAGGAGACCATGGGAAGGTATTTCAATGATTCAATTCCAGACATCAGCAAAGTGCTGTCTGCAGACAGGCATTATCAGGTTAACGTTTTGCACAGCCTTGGGATCAGTACAATAGTCATGCGAGGACAGCAAAGCCAACATCACCTTTTATCTTACTTTGAGGATTATGTTTTGTTTGTGTTCATTGTTACAGGCTTTGTTCAAGTTGCCCTTTTTTGTGATCAAAGTTTGGCTGACATTTAGGATATGCATTGAAACTGGTAATTAAAAAATCGCATAAATTCCCATAAATCAGCCGTATATGCACAAAGCAGAATTATTGTGCAGTTTATAACTATATTTAAAACTGTATGAAAAATGAATTGTAAATTCTCAAATCTTGCTTAAAACTTAAAACATAAACATCCAAATATTGATATTCATGTTCATACAAGTCCTAAAGCACTATATGAATACAATATAAACAAGAACGAGTTGCACTGCAATAAAGGCAACACATTTCTTGTCTATAACTAAACATTATACGTTATACTCATTTGACTGCTGGACAAGGGTTCACAATATTATCCCCCTCCTGTGACTGACCTTTCAGAAACAAACTCACATTCTGTAAAGGTTAAATTGATTGAGTTAAAGTAAAACTAAACAAACAAACTTGGCACTGATGGCAACACTTCACAAATAGAATAAATATGTTTATTTTTGCCATCTCAATTGGCATGTGCAAAAGCAGGTTTATTCAGACCCACTGTGCCTCTGCAGAGCATTCCTAACAGCCAGACACATCTAGGTTAGTGGAGAGATGTGATGATCCAGTATATGATCTCATACGATTCAGCCAATATCCATCCTGGGTAAGTGGGTTAGTGCTTTTTCAGATGCCTGACGTTGTGTCTGCCTTCAACAGACTTTCTACCGTCGAGTCGACCATGTTCTTTCCTTTTTTACATTTTATCGTGGGGATTTTGTTACTTTAAACATCAGGTCAGCCGGCAGCAGTAATAATCCCTCTCTTGCTAGAATCCTTTTTACATGATTGCTGGCAGGGATCCAAGCCTGCAACCAAATGTGTAACAGAAGCAGAATAAACCCAACAAGCTACAAGAAGGACATCATCTGTTTGAATATGGACAAATGTGTTTTCACTGAAACATTGTTGTTGATGGAAATGGGTCAATACTTTTACAGAAAAACGATACTCTTCCACCTTGTAGAAAACAGCAAAGACAAAAACAATATTTAATGCTTCCAATTACTTGCCAGTCGCTGCTGTGCATCATGTGATTTAATTAATAACCACCTGTTTATAAGCCGTAGCAGACGGGCCAGAGGGAAATGACGAGAGACTTGTAGGATTCTTAACTTGTCATTTTGGCCGAATGCAAATGTAGTTCAGTGCTTGTACAAGGCAGCTATTCATTGGACCGAGTCGAGCCTCAAAGACACATCCTGGTCTGATGAATGGAAATGGAATCTCATTAGCCTGAGATTTTTCATGTAATGAATAAATGAAAACTCACCGCATTAATTCTTCAGTGTTGTCAGAGCAATGAGACTGTGCCTTTTATATTTTCATTCATGTGTTTTACGAGGAGATGACGAGGGGTATTATAACTGTTTTTGTGAGTAGGCAGGACAATATTATTTATTCAAGCTGTGTTTATGAGTCTTTATAAACCACATACATTGTTTAATTTTCACTTTTAATGACTGCTAATCCAATAACAGCCTGACCGTGTTTCTGCGATGAGTTTTTTTTTTATTATCAGTGAAATCTACTGGGGGAAATAATTCACATATTCCAGAAAGAGAAAAGGTGACTGACTGGAAGAGTGAGATTAGAAGGCGAGAAGATGACTGTTCAATTTACGTGAGCTAAACACACGACATTAACGCTCTTGTGACCTGATATTTAAAGTTGTCCCTCTGCAGGGGTCTCATTGCTTAGTCTCACAGACAGGCCTAACAATGAGCGGCCAGCCGAGTGTGACACTCGTGTTTCGAGGGACAGGTGGCAGGCCTTTGTCAATTCCTGCTCTCTGTAATGTCAACACCGCTTCAGTCCAGTCTGTGGCTGGCTGCTGCCTCACCTGAGCAGAGCCTTCACATTGTAGGACCATGCCAGTGGAAGAACTGCAGTTTTTCCACATTGGCTTAATTTCTCTGCAGCGGAGAATGTTGCTGGAGAATAATCGGTCAGGTCTTTCAAAAATAAAAATTCAGCATTGGTTCAACTCAAATGTTTATTTTTTATTTGAAGTTGAATTATTACCTGAACTATATTATTAACCTCACAAAGTTGTATTTTACAGACATTATCCTAAGCACTGCTTCGTTGTGAAAGAGACTTTTAGTTCCACTATATGTTCTATGTCTGTCTGTATTTATTTTCTTTGTCTTTAACTACCACCATTATTTTCACATTAGTCATGATCAGTCCAATTTCCAGGGTTATTATCAATTACCTGCCAATACTATTTTTTGTCTTAATTAGCTCGATGTTTTGTCCTCCATTCAGGCATGTTTTATTCATTTGTAGTCACATGTAGGACAATTTGTTTGTCACTGTAGGGGCATGCTGAGATGAGGTGTACCACATTATGACCTCAAACATCAGCACGTTCTGAGACAAACATGGTCTCCTACAGCGCTTGTCTGCGTAGTCTTTGTCTGTTCTTTTATACATCTGCAACACTTGACATTTATATTTACAGCCAAATGGAAAGTCAACTGCAGAGTTTTACATATCATATGTACGTTTCAGTGAACAGAGAACCACACTCGTCACATTGACCTCTCACTTTTTGTTCCATACCGTGCTTAAACTGACACACTTTATTCTTATGATTGTGATTCCAGTTTATTTTTCCTCACAATGAGCTCTAGAAGAGCACACCAAATGCTGTCGTCTTCTTTCAATGCGTGTGCTTATTTATAACTTCCTCACAAAACGGAGAAATCAGGCCATCAATAGAGAAGCCCGTATAGAACAGACAACTAGTGGAGAGTTCAGCGTTGGGTCTGCCCAGAGTGAGCTAAGCGTTGGTCCGTGCTGGTGTGTATCTGCCCAGCTGCGTGATGCATCCCTGGGCGTTCAAACACTTGGCACAGCAGACAAAGAGCTGTGTGGCAGTTTTGGAGGATGTGCAGCGCAGACCAGCCTTCAGAGAAGAAAGTCTTGGCTTTCCTTTCCAACGGGCTCTGTATAATAGCATGCTGGCTCAATTAAGGTACCAGTGTAGGTTATAATTACGTTGGGCGTTTTCTCCTGGGCCAAGCCAGAGGCAGTCTTGTTGTATGAAGCGGTGCAGTAAATTGAAGATGACTCTCCAGAAGTATATTAATTTTTGTTGATGCTTTTTATACATGATCTGTTCTGTGCTCTCAGCGTTAAAAATAGTCTCCTCCTTCAGCTGATTTTGCATCTGTTTTCAAGTGTGTATGATTCTGCAGAGCCTCTCCAAAGAGCCGCAGCTGCTGAGTCACTATGAAGAATGTTCTGGTGACTTGCTTCTGGCGATGGAAATAATGACACCATTAAAGTCTTGCTTCGTTCAAGACCTACTTTCAAGATGTTGACCTTTGCTAAACAGAATTGTTGTGTTTTTGCCTTGATGTGGTCTGTTTAGGCTCAACTCATTATTGATTTTATACAACCCCAATAACTATAGGATAGCATCCTTTAATGTGAGGTAAAGGTTTCTCTCATCAGAACCATCAAACATTATGTTTGGGCTTTGAATATTAAACATGTTTAGGCATATAAAGAGGCTAACGTATACTGCTACAGCCTACATTAAACTGTGAAGTCTATTACCATGGATTATATAGCTTATCTGGTCTTCCTTGAATACTATATGCTAGATCCATGTAGTGCAATCAAGAAAGGCCCTTCACAAAATCAATTATGCATGATACACTGCAATATGAAGAGATAGGCTTTTGGCACTCAAATTAAGTCGGCAATGTGTTGCATAAGCCACATTTCATGATCAAGTGTCACTCTTAAGGATCTCAATGTTGTGTGTAAGAAGCAAAGTTCCCTTCCCAATATGCTCAAAACTAACTGCCCCAGCCGTCACTCCAAGGTCGGGTACTAAAAAAAAGGATAGATGTTCTTCCTAGAGTGCATTGCTAAAAAACTCAGGTCAGACGACACGCATTAGTTTTATAGCATATGGTCAGTGCATGCATGTCAGCATATTCCCTTAGTTCAAAACTGGAACACAGTCATTGTCACTGTAGCCTAGCGTCGTCTTTTTATCACTTACTCCCTCATCTTATCGACATGGTTCTCAGGGTGAGTGGTTCCATTTTGTAGCCATTTTAGCAAATGTGAAGTGATAAATGTCAGTTGATGGATGGTAAAATTAGCTGGGCTGAATAATTAGTGTTTACTGGTAAACCCTCATCACTATTTTACAGATCTCAAATTTCAATTAGTATCAATAGTTGTTTGTAAATCGTTTGTCAATATATTACTGATTTTATCTAAATATAGGCCAAGGTTACATATCTAAACCCACAACAGGTTCCTCCTGCAGATTGAATGAAGTGTCTTACTGTACTATTCAGTCTATTTATCACTCTGTGACCTCTGCTCCAGAGGTGAGCAGTACTAGACTGACTCATTTAGCGATGAATGGTAATCCTTTAAAACGTCCTATAATATTGTGTATAAACGTCCTTAAAAACTTTTTTATTTCCTGACATTATTTAATTTTGGTCATTCAAGGCCGAGGGAGCTTAACATTGTTGTTTTTAATCTATAATGATCAAATAATGTCATTGTGAGAAGTGATGACTTTTTGGACCGACATGGATGCAAACTGCAACATGATTGGTTGGCAGAGGCATACAACCTTGAGGTGTTTAATTCCATTGTTGTTCATGTCCAGCTATCCTGCTTTTCTGTTGAACAATCTGGCCACACTATTTTTGCTAAAAGTAATTACATTATGGTTGATTTAATCTCTTTTTGTATTTTTTATTTTTCCAAATATTTTCACAATGCAAGAGAACATGCAGAGCATACAGCGCACACTACATTAAACATTACAGAAATCCGATTAAGTGGAAGCAGCATTTTAATCACAGTATACATCCCTCATCATTGTAATTTACTTTGTTTGAAGTCAGTGGCAAATCTTTCATTCAATACTAAACTGAAGCATTGTCTTTGTTCCTCTGCAGATGATTCTCTGTTGGCCTCCACAAACCACCCCATGGGATTTCCTGGACATGGTCAAAGTTCAACGGGGTTCAACCCATCAGCCTTACCTGCCTCATATTATACTGCCTTTGAGAGTCCAGACTCACCTGGTGCACTGCCATCCATTTCTGAACCCAACCGTGTAGTTAGGACTGCCGACATCCCACATTTTCAGTGGGGACGTGTTGCTTTTGAAAACTCCAAATCCTTCACAGCAAGTGAAGTCCCTCCAGAAGAACCATATCCTCTGGCCACTCCATCATTAAGCCCCTCTGAACCTATATTTGGTACTAGTACGCACTTTGAGGCGGCTAAATTCTTCACGGACTGGAAGCTGGCCAGGCCAAGGTCGTCCATGCAATCTTTCTCTCTCTCCCCAACTCCTACAAGGTCCCAGCTGCAGCCTCAGTCAAATATATCCATGGCATCATTAAGCCCCTCTACTTTTACAAGGTCAACGTCACCTCAGCTAGATCCTAATTCTGAGCAGAAACCAATCAACAAGCAGCAGAATGGTGCATCAGATCAAACCGAAGCAATCATGACCTCATTTCCTGCTCAGCCTCTTGAGCCCCCTAAACTCTCTTTCAATGACGTTGCAGCAGATGAATCTCTTAGTAGGATCCTGGATGTGAACCAGCCAAGCCCCAGCAGCACCCCCTTGAAGGACAACAAACCAACTTCTGACATAAACATGCTACCAAACCCAGATGAGATTCTGGCCCCTGGCTACAATGTGCCTTTCATCGCCCCCCACCCTACATCACCTTCATCTGAACCCACTGAGGTCCCTCCAGAGGACTTCTACCCCACCAACACCATGGAAGTGGACTGGGGGTCTGGAGACTACTTGGAGACAATGTCCTTCTTAAATGCGGACGGAGAGGACTACTCTCTGGTCACAAAGGTGCCCTCTGACTCGTATGATCTGGAGGACTATACAGAAAGCTATGACACATCTTTCCCTTCCAGAGTAGGCATATCCCCTTCGTCTTTGCAACCTCTTCATGCCTCACGTTCTCCCGGCCTCACCACAACCTACAGCACCATTGTTCCACTTAAATCCATTGATCCTTCCTCTTTGTCTTCTACAATTCATTATTCACTGGACCCTTCTACCACGGCTAACAGTGAGGTACCCGACGCATCAGACACAGATTGGCCCGATACCTTTACAATTCATCCGACAGATGTTCTCTTACCTGACATGAACAGCTTGGAGTATTACGTCACTCAGTTGACCAAGGAGAACAACGGTTCAGACACTGGAGTTGAACACAGAGGGAATGTTACCATGGTATCCATCAGTCCTACAGACATCACATCCACAAGCAGCGTTACGATTGATACCAAAGTGACTGAGGATGAGTCCTCCAGTGATCTATCAGGGTTTGAGCCTCACGATGAACCAACACCAGTAGTAACAACAGAGGAGAGTCCTCAGCTGGTCAATGCCTCTGAGACTTTTCTGGATCCGTCCATAGTCCCATCCCACTTCTTGGATCTATCTTCTTCGGTCCAGGGTGGTCAAGTGTCCACCACAGATTGGTCGGCACATACTCTAACTGTTGGCCTGGACAGCACTGTTTTAACAGAAGCTATGCTACCCACTGCCACGCCTTTGCTGCCAGATGATGTAATATTGTCCTCCTCTCTGACAGATGTCCATTGGTTTATTACAGAGTCATTCCCATCAAGTACCATTCACACCACTTCTGTCTTAACTGCAACTATAGCCTCCCCCCCGGTTCCCACCGAACCTCCTGCCAACACCACAGCTGGTATTCCAGAATTAACAACCCAAGACACTACTTTCACGACTGAACAAACTCTCAATACAACTTTAGTTTCAACTGAACCCATATCTAACATCACTTTGGGCCCTCCGTTCGTGTTGGGTGATCAGGGGGTGACTGAAGATCAAGTTGACATCCCAGCCACAATGACCTTGATCCCCACCAGCAGGGAAGCTAATACAGACTCTGCTGTACTCAAAACCACAGCTGCCACCACTACTTCTCATCAAGCCACAACTAAATCTACTGCTACCACTGAAGCCTCAAGTAGTGTCAACATCATCTCCACCACCCGTGGAAGGAGCACAACAACAGCTCCAATGTTAATACCGTACTTCTGCAAACTTGACAGGCCGGCTTATTTAATAAAAATTGGTACGTTTGGCATTTATTTATGCTTTGTGTTAGTTTCCCAAAAAAAACATTTGTATCCACATGTACTCTAAATTGTGATGAAAAACTATAATCTTTAATTAAAATATATGTTCACGAGGGCCATAATGGAATAAGCAATGTTAACAAGCTTATGCTTTCTTCTTAAGGTTTTCCTTCCGGGGCCACTGTTGGATATGCCAAATCTCAAGTGAGAGACATACTGAAAGGGGAATTCAACAAGTCTATGGAGCTGCAGGTAAATTTAAGATATTCTACACATTTTAAGGTCATACTAGGCAAGATGTTAGCCTTTTTTTGCCGATTTAAGAAGGACCATTAAGGGCAATAAAGGCACAATTTGATGTAAAAAAATTGAATATAAGAGGATTCTGAGGTGGATGATTGTGTAAACGTCCCCACATACAATATGTGTGTATGTTGTTTTCTTGTGTGAATATGAACGTATTGTATTTTGTATGAGTGTGTGTGCATATTACAGTGATGCAGATGAGCATGAAGGCCAGACCACTTCCTTTTTTTATATATATATATTTATTTATTTAGATTTTACAACTTTACAAGACAGAACTCTAGATCGTTAAGCATACAAGACAAAAGAAAGAGGGAAAGAAAGAAAAAGAAAAATAGAAAACAAGTAGAAAAAATAAAACAACCACAGAAAACAATAACACATTTGCACATCACCAGTCTTGATTATATCATCAGTTCAAGTCAGCATCGGTACCAGTGTTTTTAATCTGGCAGAGCAACGTTCAGTCCGGAGAAGTCTACCATGTCTAAGACCGGTTTCCATATCTTGACAAATCCCTTGACATTGTCATGGAGGGTGTGGGTCTTCCTGAGTATTTTATCAGCGCTTCTGTGATAAACAAACCGCAGGAGTAGTCACATCAAGATCCACAAGACCACAACGACCTTCAAAAACACCAGCTGTTTATTTAACACAAGTCATTTAACCTTGAGTGAATGACTCCAATGGGGGATTTGACTCTCATATGTTCTTGCTTTGTCTCTGAAGGTTGTGGACCCCCCACCAATGTTTGTGTTTCGTGTGGTGTCGGGTCCAGTTGTGTACACCGCCATCTCTGTGATCAATGCTCTGCGAAGGTCAGGACGCCGATTCCTGTCTCTGTCTCCCAACTGGACAACACCAGACAGAACATATCAAGTCCACACAGGTAAATGACCTTTCAACAAGCTGTCAAGATGCTTTCCTGTCTGTGATACCCTTCACTTTTTAAACCTGATCTAAAACTCCCCATGTCTTCACTCCCTGCAGTGCTGCAGTTTGTTCCCAGCGACATAGATGTGCGGTTCTGCAACTTCAGTGAGAACATTGAGAAAGGTTTGACCATGGCCTTTGCAGAAGTGCGGCGGCGCTCAAAGGAGTCAACCAACTTCACAGTGCATGTGAGTGGGACCATTCATTAGGATGCGTTTGGTTGTGACTTCGCGCCTCAATGGTGAATGACCCAGTGACCATGACCTTAACCCTCTGAATAATAGCCCTTGTCTGCCACAGCTTCTTAACTCCAGTGGGAGCTATGGCTTTACTAAACATATGTTTTCAGTCTGTCTGAAAAAGGATTTTCAAAATTTTTTTATGCTATATGTGCAAGATTTGCTTATTTGCTGATTGAGCTGACCCCAGACCGCCTCCAGTCACTTCACCAGTGGATGACTTGCTCTGCTGCAGCGTAGGCTAACTTGGTATGGGATGGGAGCTGTTCTGTTTAATCCAAATAAAGGGTGGCAGAAGTGGTTACATGGGGAGCCACAGAAAGCTAGTTTATTAAGATTACTGATTGCTATAAGGCCAAAATTACTAGTTTGGTTTGACGAAATTAGATTTATGCTAAATATATCAATCCATCCATTTTCCATAATTCATTAGCTGTCTGGGTGAAACTATCAGCATGGCAAGCATAGTAGCCCAGGCATCACTCTTCCCGTCCATATTCTATTTTTCTTGTTAGATCTCATCCTGATAAGATGCCCAGATAATCTCAGTTGGCTCCTTTCAACACAAAATATTTTTGCCATCTATATCCACAATCTTTAGATCTCAGCATTTTCCTTACTCTGACTGTCCACACTAATCATCCTTCCCACCTCATTGTCCATCTTACCATCACTCATAAACAAGACGCCAGAACACTTCGCTTGGATCCTCGTACTTGAGAATTAAAGAAGCTTACTGTTTGTTAATAAAGAGCTTATTTGGCTCTGTGGTTAGTTGGTTTCGGTCGAGTTTTGTGTAATCCTATTACACTGATGCCTGTATTATCGTTAAGTATTAAATCAAGCATTTTTTTTGCAGCGTGGAAACGTTTTATGGACATTTAGCATACTGTGCCCCGGGCCACAATGCCCAATTTTGTGTTCTACTTTCCAATCACTGAAACAAGTGGTTTTCAGATTGAGAACTTAATTTAACTCTTACTGAGGCAAACAAGCTTTTCCAGAAACAACATCAACATCAGATTGGAACATGTTTCGTACATCCAGTTGCGTAATCGTCTGGCCACTGAACAGTACATGTCTGTCTAATTGTTTTTTAGATTGTAAACATCACCATGGCTGCTCCTAAATATCAGGAACAACGACTGGTGAGGCAACCAGTGGACTTGACCTTCACAGTGCACGGTTCAAGGGGTTATCTGGTGGGGTCAGAGGTCAGCAATGCTCTGATGAAGCTCACAATGGTGGAATTCAGCTACTACATGGGCTTTCCTGTACTGCAGATTGCTGAGCGTGAGTAACACAGTTGACTCTTTATTGGAACTATTTCCATTTTCTCATGTGTCACCTTTACTGTAATAGCTGGTGCTTTCTGATTGTTTTGTGATTCTGATCAACAACACTTAACTTGAGTAAAACCTTTTCTCTGCCTTAACCTCATTTTGTACTTTTTCTACCAGCTTTCCATTATCCAGAATTGAACACCAGCCAGTTGCTTCGCTCCTCCTGGGTTAGAACAGGTACCTGTTTCAGTTCATGGCATTGTGAAAAGCTGCTACAGCTTCTCAAAGTTGAGACCATTTGTGCTGATTTTTCCTGGTGTCTGCGTACACAGTGCTTCTGGGTGTGCTGGACCAGAAAGTGGGTGAGAGGACCTTCCAAGCCAACATGGAGCGCCGGGTGGCCACGTTGCTCGGGGAGGCAACGGGATTAATCAGACGTGTTAGGAGAGCTACCCTTATAGGCAACAGCAGTGTTCAGGTACTGAATCTATCTATACATTTATTCAATAATGTACTCTGTACTCTTCACTTGTTTGAAATACGACTAAATATAAATTAGTTTCCGAAAATCAAGTTACAGGCAGACTTCTTTACTTGTTTATCATAAATACACTTGTAAGTATACAAAATAAATCCGGGTTTCATTTCTTGTTTATTACCCAACAAAACTTTCAAAACTCTTTAACAGGATGTTGGTTAAAGGATTACTTACTAAATCTTGAAAAAGCTTCCTTCCTTGAGCTTTTTATATCACGATTCCCTGAGGAAAGCTCTCTCCAACTACCTTGTCTTGAGTACTGAGAGCTCATTATGTGAGCGCTGCAGTGTTTGTAACCACTGAAAGCCCTACTGCTTTACTAATCAGGCACTTGCTTTTGTGGGTTTGCCCCGCACCTGCTCATCTCTGAGGGGACAGGATGGTGCTCTGTCTCCATGGCAACAGCATCCCATTCCACCCAGGGGCAAGCCACTCAAAGACCACAACCTCACGAGTCCTTGTTCTTTTTCCTCTTCCTCATTTCTCCAGTCCTGCTACTTGACGTCTCTTGTGAGCCACAGAACTGCTAAGAGCGGATCAATTATTAATTGTTTCTCTGTCTGCATCCTGCAGTTGGGATGATTAAGAGTGCGCCTCTGTTGTTGAGAGGTTCGACGTTACGGAGGTGGAGATGCAGAGACATGGGTGGGGAGAAGATTTAGAAATCAGAGGACTTGTTATGGGAGACGAGAGATGTATATTTTGAACTGACATTACATTACATTTCATTTAGCTGACGCTTTTATCCAAAGCGACTTACATGATATACAGTAGACCGTAGACACAGCAACGGTGAGCAATTAGGGTTAAGTGTCTTGCTCAAGGACACAACGACACAGACTGCCAGAGCCGGGGATCGAACCACCGACCTTCTGATTGAAAGACCGACTTGCTAACCACTGAGCCACAGTCGCCCCTGACCTCATAAGGTCTTTAAACAGGGGACCTGTCAGAGTGATGCGTATCAGCAGCCTCACTCTTTCTGACCTTCCTGCCTCCATTGTTGTCTCACCCAACCCCACAGAGCAATTTAGGAAAACAGATGACCATATCGGTGGCGAAACTCTGTCTTCTGTCTTCTGTCTTGTCTCTGTGCTAAGATAAAGTCTTTAATTTTAGACTTTGGCGTCCCTTCTATCTTTCGAATATGAATAAGTTATACATCGAAGCCTTGCGTTTGTGTTATTTGTTGCCTTTTTTCACATTTCAAACACACTCATCTTTGAGTGTCTGTTGAATATAATGAGAGTGAGGCGACTCAGACTGAGCGTCTAAACGTCAGAAGAATCCTTTATCTCGCTCTCTTGCACACACAACCACACATACACACACACACACACAACCCCACATAGACACACACAACACATAGACACTATCTCAAACAGATGCCATAGACAGAATTTGACAGAAGCAGTGGGACGTTGTCACCTTTGAGAATATGTTATGAGTCTGCCGAGACAGATAAAAGAGGAGGTTGAATTGGGGTCGTGCAATAACACACACTCACCCGGCCGTCTTTCCACTCTAATAACCATGCATGGACTGGATTAGACCCTGGACGAGAGAGCCTGCCCAGACGTTTTTCTGTGTCAGCCCAGGCATGACCTGCGCTTTACTCTTTCCAGTAATGCAGACAGCCAACTGCTGCGCCTCAGGGCACCCGGAGGGAGACCGCACACACACAGACATATTAGACAACATGGAACGATATTTAAACAATGAATATTCTAATGGGGCTGCAGCATGTGAGCCGTTATATATCATGAGTCTGCTATTTCTGTTGTGTGCGACTGTGGCTCAGTGGTTAGCAAGTCCGACTTTCAATCAGAGGATCGGTGGTTCGATCCCCGGCACCGCTAGTCCATGTTGTTGTGTCCTTGAGCAAGACACTTAACCCTAATTGCTCACCGTTGCTGTGTCTACGGTCTACTGTATATCATGTAGGTCGCTTTGGATAAAAGCGTCAGCTAAATTAAGTGTGTGTAACATATAGACAAAATAACACCTCCTGTGAAATGCCTAATTGTAGCTACACAGTTACGTTAAAGGGGTCTGCAATACATATAAATACCTTTTAACATGTTATTGCTGTGCCTGAAGACATAAAGTACATGTGAATTAAATTAAACAAATTTTGTACAGCCCAAAATCAGAAAAATGTGCCTCAGAGGGCTTTATAATCTGTACACATACGACATCCTCTGGGACCTCACATTGGAAAAACAACCCCCCCCCCCCCCAAAAAATAACCCTTCAACAGGGAGAAAAGGGGAAGAAACCTCCAGGAGAGCATCTTAGGAGGATCCCTCTCCCTGGATGGACAGCAGCAATAGATGTCATGTGTACAGAATGAACAACGTAACAGAGTTACAGCACATTCAATGCATATGACAGAAATTATTCATGTAATGAGAGTAGTAGGAATGATGAAGAAGTTACAACTACTAATATTAGCAGCAGTGAGTATTGTAGAATAATACTTATATGAATTAACTGGCATTTCTATGTCAAAATGTGTGAGGGATTTTGAGATAGATATATATAACACGTTTCAATACATCATATGGCAGATAAGGTAGCCAAATAGTTGGTGCCTGAATTTCGGTTTCTGCAGTCACAAACATTCCAAAAGGGATTAACGTCACAGGATGCCATAGAAACACTCTGCATTAAAAAGTCATCTTTTTTATTAAAATGGGGACACTTCGCTCGTTAGGGCCTTCATCAGAATTTACATTTTTAATGTTGAGAGTGCAGTGCCTCATCTTCCATGAATCCTTTGTTAATTTTGTAACCACTTTTTCCAGTTGACTCTCAACAGCGTAATTGCTAAAAAACCACAAACAAAGAGGATTTCAAGCTTGTGTTCCTGAGCAATAGGATTTAGCAGTGAGGTTTATTGGCGGACCTCAATGCTTTTTCCTCCATCTTGACATATTAATGTTTGGAAAAGAGATACGATGTCTTCCAACAGTTTAAAAGAGTCGTGGACAGCCATCATGTCGGCCTGGTGGTTGCTCTGTATGTGAGACAGCCAGCAGGCATATGGGGCTTTTGTATCCTTTCCACATACAAGACAATGTCAAAAAAAGAATCCAACATACTAATGCCCCCAAACACATTAATTAACAAACTGAGGAGTTTTTACTCATCAATTGTCAGATTCAAGCCTCCTGAACATCTTACTTTTATCACAAAATATTTGCACTCAAGTAACTCAACGCTAAAGATGAAATGTTTAAAAGGTACTCAAAGGAACTTTACATGGTAAAAACAGCAACAGCAATGACAAACAGCTCAGGACTTATTTAGAGATGGATTAAAGTTGCTCTGTTGACGAAGGTTGGCCTTGCATCTCATTAGGTACTGGGTATTTATTATATAAATGACCATGTGTTTAAAGGTATGTTCACATCTTTTACACACTGACACACTGTGCTTTTCTCCCAGGTTGTAAGTGCGAGCCGGCTGGTGGGTGCCGACCATCCCTTGGAGATAGTGTATTTTGTGGAGAGTCCCAGTGGTCAGAGGACGCCTGCAGCTCAAACAGCCAACCTGCTCAACAGCCTGGACGTTCAGAGGGCCGCCATCGTCTTGGGATATCGTGTCCAGGGCATTTTGGCCCAGCGTGAGTACCACTTGCATATTAGATGACTGACATTCAAGGGCAGCGAGTGATTAACAAGAAGGCCCTTGACATGGACAAACTACATTTGCAAAACAATCCCTGCACTGCAGATGTATTTATGTGAATTGCGCTTGGCAAAGACACTTTGTAGGGTTTAGTTGGACCGAGCTGAGTTGAGCTGAGTAGATGTTGGAACGGAGGGATGGAAAGAGAAAGGACTGGATTGTTCACAAGCTCCTAATAAGTAATAAAAAAAGAATACAATGTAGCTGCTGGCTCCATGTGCTCCTTTGTATGTTTATAGTAACATTTGAGCTAATTACCGTCCTTTGTACTCACTTTACCACAAGCCTGTCTTCCTCATTAAGAATCTAAACAAGGGTTGAGTGCCTAAAGAAAGCCCCTCAAGGGAGTGCTGTCTCTGTGCTGACTGCGTTCTCTTACGCTACTTTCCCAGGGGATGCAATGAGTGTTAATTAAAACTAATGAAGGTCTGCATTAAAGATTACAGCGCTGAGAGGAGAGCCAACCATTCTGCATGTTTAGCTTCGCATTGTCAGGGTGTTTGTGTACGGGCTTTAAGGCAACACAGGGATATGCTTGAAATATTGAACCACATACACAAATTCAATTAGTCATTATGGTGCATATTTGTGTCTGAAGACCAAACTTAAAACTAAAGCCTCTCCGTTACTCGCTTCATCACTTTGTTTAGCTGTGGAGAAGATGGCGGCGACACCCTCTGACGCAGAGAACACCAACACGTGGATCGTCATCGGGGTTGTGATTCCCCTCCTCGTTGTCGTCGTCATCATTTCCATCCTGTACTGGAAACTGTGTCGAACAGACAAGCTGGAGTTCCAGCCCGACGCCATGACCTCCATCCAGCAGAGACAGAAGGTAGAGTCGGGTCAGCGCTGCGCAGTGTCTGGCTTCCCGTCTGGCTATTTCAGTTTACAGTAATTAGCACAACAGTCACCCATGAAGTTTACTGGCTGCATATAAACAGCTGTTGTATGTATTAGCGGTGTTTCCTTGTTGTAGTGATGCCCGGGTCACACTGGTTCTGGAAAATATCTGGAAATTACTAGAAAATATCACAGGTGAAAGCAGCGTTCCGTGTACGTTATTGATATAAATATATAAGATTAATGTATATTACTTATTTACTTATAGAAACAGGAGGTTAATTAACACACTATTAGGTTGAGTTCTGTTAATGGGCACAACCAGTGTTCTGCATAGAAAGGTTCAAGGCGGTCGATGTGGGAAGCCAGAAAGACTAGACCACTTTTAAATTCAAATGAACTTCAAACTAATTAGGTGTATCAGTCATTGTCATGAATGTGCTGTAGGCCTGTGCAGAATCTGGACCTCATCATTTCTTCTTTTAGATAGAATTAGTAAAACTTTTATGAGACTTATTAGAGGACATGAGCTGGAATAGAAGATGATGCTGCTGGTGCATTTAATGGGCTCTTTTATTTTATTCCAATCTTTTTGGATGTTTTCTCACACACTCTTTCACTTAAAGGGCCAACAACCCTGGCCTTCAGTTCCCTCTTGTCACATTTTTATTTTCAGTTGTGAAAATTGAAAAACGTCTGCTCAGCGGCTGTTTCCTCTCCTAATATTGCCTCTCGCGTCTCTTTTGACCTGAAGTTGATATTTCCTCTGCTCTTTGAGCCGCTCATATAGAACATCTTGAGGAACAACATTTTTGATACAACAATAAAATAACGGGGCTATATACGGTAGTCGGTTCACTTTGAGAGGAACGGGGTCAAGTTAACCAGAGAATCAAAAACCAAGAAAGTGTTATATGACGCTGAATAATGTTCTTGTGTGTATTCAACACACTGTATACGAAATAACAGTGTTAATTTATTGTGATACTTGAAAGCAATGCCAATGCCGAAAGAAGCCCAACGCTTTAAAAGCCAAACAGTCATGCAGTGTTTTAAGTTCCTAATTCGTGGTACAATTTAAAAGGGGCTTTTATTTTTGATAGTTACATTAATGTGAAAGAGTCTTGAAGGACTATTGCACAGGTATGTGGCAACTCCACTGCACTGCACTGACCACCAGCAACACCAGAGAGCCGCGTACTCTCTGAGGCACAGCAGTAACTGGATCTCAGTCTCAGCTGCCGCTTTGCAGTCAAGCCAACTGACTCTTTCATCACTAAATCTGATGTCGTTGACTAAAATAGATTTTTTTTTTGTATGGAGAGTCACAACTGGCATGTTCTGGAGGTTTGTTATTGTATTTTTCAGCTTTCCAACTGATCGTTCTGTTTGTGTCTGGCTTTCTTTTCCCTCCACGTACATTTTTTATATTGAGTTGAGCTGTGAACTTGACTCTCCAGATTGGGTGAATGCAACCGATCTAATGTGCTGAAGTAACCATCACTTAGCCCGCTTAACACGTCACTCAACACCATTCCCCTCTCTTAGTCTACCACCTCCTTCAGAGAATCAAGGACCTCTCTTCAGCAGACTCTCCCTCCAACAAAAAAGGGAATAGATTTTAGTGAGGAGGAAGAGGGCGAGTATGAGGAAGAAGAAGAGGAGTATGAAGAAGAAGAGGAGTATGAAGAAGAAGAGGAGGAGGAGGTTAAAAGGGGGAAGGTACATTGCAGTGTCTGGTGGTTTAGATGTAGAAGGGACCTAGTTTATGTGTGTTTGTAGTTTTTTCAATCTCAAGTTATGAAAAACAAGACAGTAAAATCAACAGTAATAGGTCGTAGTAATAGTAATAGTTCATAGTCTTGGTTTTATGTTGGATATGTCAGACAGTAAATAGCATCACTATAAATATTTATGCTATCCACCGTTGCTTCTGCTTAGACACCAGTAGCTCTTCCCAAAAGCAAACAGACAATGAGCAGTGAGGAGGAAGAAGAGGAGGAAGAAGAAGAGGACGAGGAGGAAGAAGAAGAGGGGGAGGAGGAGGAGGAAGAAGACAAAGATGGGGAAAAAGAGAAATATAAAAAGAAAGGAGTTAAACAAGAAGAACAAAAAAGACAAGAGAGCAAATCAATGATAATGAAAACAGCAGAGCCGAAGAAGGAAGAGAAAATGAAAGTGTTACTTAAAGGGAGGAGAACCAAGGACGAGGTATATTGTTCAGTAGTCATAGATAGTCTCGTTTAATAGACATTAGGACACTAGTTTACCCGGTTATGATGTCCAGAACACAGAAGATCCACTATTACAGATTACGGTGGATTTCGCTGTGGATTTGGTAATGGTGTCTTTATAGTCTTTAGATCCTGATGAGCATACCAGATCACTGTGGATTAGACTGTAGATTAATAGACATGGTTTTACATGTATCAACTGTTTGTGAGTGATTCCCCAATTTACCTTCAGACCAGGCTGAGCATTAGTTAGTGAGTCGATGGGGGATGTCACTAGCTGTGTTTTTTTCTCATTCAGTTTTAGTGTTAATTCTAATGAAACAGTTTTTACTATATCGGCTGCCGCTTTCTGAATGCTAACCTATTTAAAGAGAGGCCTCTTTATATATGACGCAGAGAGCAGCACACACACAACATATTCTCTCTCTCTTTCAGGATTAACAGTTTCATACTGGCAAGAATCACACTAGATTAGCAGTTTAATACCAACAAGCCTCCTTAAGCCAGACGTTTTGCATCAATAAAGTCAGTGAGTGCACGTAGAACTACCAGGAGCGTGTCGTGTCACGCTCCTCTGCATGTCGGGGCAGAAGACCAGAGTTTCACAAACTGCAAGCACACATACTGAGATTGGACATCCTCTGTTTACTCTGTTGCTGTTGGAAAGTTCAGAGGGCTTTGGACTCAAATAGTCCAAACTGCTTCCATCTTCAGCCTCCGTGCCCCACCGCCTCAAAGGAAAGCCAGCAGCTCAGTGTTCCCCCACATCGCTCCCTGTCCCTCTTTTTCATATTCTTTCTTAGTATTAATTAATGCCCGTCTGAGTCTCCCTCCTGGACATCCATTCATCAGTCATTCAGTCTAATTATGTCTCATGGATGTAGGGCTGGGTGACAATTCAAGCTGTATATTTTGATTTGACCTATTCGACCTACACTTTAATACAATTTATTTTTAAAATTGGATGGATGGATTGAATGGACTTAATGTCACGATGAGAAAGGTGTCATATTGAATGATTCCATTTAAAGATGATGAATACTACATTACTAAACAAGTCATTAAGTATAGATCAACAGTATTATTAAGATCTCTTTCTTATGTAGCATCTGCTATATGGCTTTCCGATTTTATTTCCTTTTCCGATGTCCTAAAACTGAACATTCCTTCTCCTCTGCGTCTGTCCTCAGTTGCAGGCTCCCAGTGTGAAAGGATTTGACTTTGCCAAGCTGCACCTGGGCCAGCACAGTAAGGATGATGTCATGGTGATCCAGGAGCCGGTCCCGCAGGGGCCCGGCCCCGGCCCCCTCCACCTGTCCCTTAAAGACGGCCTCAATCCATCTGAGAACGGGGAGATGCCCACACCCATGTCCAAAACCTCCACCAAGGCGTCCCGCAGCGGTCGAAGACGAGAAAGGTCAGTGTTACGCGTGGTACAGGGCAGGAGGAGAAACGTAGACTATAGAAACAGTTAACAGTGAGTGAAAATAAATATGAAGAAATGAGAACATTAAATTAAATTAGGTTCTTTTCTGTATGCTATCATACACAACCATTAGAGAAACAATTAGCATCACCAGTCCATTTCTGTGTAATCTTTTTATTCTCACCAGATGGCTCATAATTTCTGTTTTTTTCCCTACCACCTCATCAAAACACTTATTACGAATGTTTTTTATCCCCAGATTTTCCGCCAAGCTCATTTGGGACATTCAGTCAACCTGACAAAAAGCTTTTGACAGATCCTCTGATCAATTATTGATGCACTAGACATTTAGGCTGTCTATTTTACTTCCAGTATATCAATTTAAGCTATAAACCTTTCTGTTCTGTTGTTTGCAGGTTTTATTTTGCCTAGTTGAAATTGATATATACATGCTGTATTAACTTGAAATGTAGTTCTTTTGATAATTGTAATAACATAAATGAATATTAGCAACATGTCCCAGAACGCTAACTGCTCTGGTTATATATAATGGACATAATATGAAACACTATATCTCAGCAGTTATTGCTTCATGCATTAACTTCGGTCTTCATCAATAATGCTTTGTTTTTTGAGTGGGGGATTGATTTTGGTTATTTCTTCTCACTTGATGGCCAGCCCGGACAAATTCATCAGGAATTTAATAATTCCGTCAGTGGGAATACTTTTTAGCATGTTGCACGACATGCTTCAAATCACATTAGCATTTCTTAGAAGTCTCCTCAGCTTTTATCTTCCTGGAAACGCACTATTTCCGATTATGCATGGAATTTCAGCATGTTCTAGGACTTCTATTATTTATGTAAGTGTGTGTGTGTGTTCCCTGTAGGATCTCGCCGTCTGACGGTGACTCTGTGGTAAGTGACCCTTCCAGCGAGCGGGAATCAACTGAGGAGAACCTGAGAGCCCACGCCACGCCCAATGACAGCAAGCAGACCCGTAAGGTCCCCATCAATGTTTTAAATGGCAAGTAGCTTTAGCCACACCCCCATCAATCCTACAAGAGAGCTGAAACAGGGGGGAGGGGAATGGGGAGGGATTGGGCAGACATAAAGGGACAAAAAGAGACCAACTCCAGCCGGTATGATTTGATTGACACAAGGGCCAGATCGGGGGCAGGGGAGACTTTTTAAAGGGGTGCAAAAAGAGGATGCAGAGAAAAGCCGAGAAAAAGTGCAGTGACATAAAGATTACAGAGGGGAACGGTGGTAAAAGAAACACCTGGTAGGAACTCTATCCGGTGGTCGAAAGAAGTCCTGAGAGACGAAGGAGAGCGGAATAGGACGGGAAAAGAGCGGAAGTTACTCTATCTGACAGCCTGTTGATAGATGCAAGCCTGCAGTGCCAGTCAGAGACTACGTGCTGGAGCCAGAGGCTTTCAGGCACACAGGCTCTCGCCTGACTCACTCACACAGGAATGACTCTGTTTTGTTACGGATAAATCTCCGCCTGAAACTGTGTATGCTCTGCCACAATGTTTAGAAGTAGGTTGTATATAAGACGCTCGGTATTTTGTAACGAACCGTCTTTCTTTCTGCTCATTCCGCCTGTGTTCACCAGAAGCAGCTCCTTCCCTTCTTCTCTCTGATTAATGAACTTCACAAGAAAAGCTTTTACCAGCTACAGAAATGCATCCTCCAACTTGCCCTTTCCACCCCGATTTTCTTTTTATTTCTAAACCACTGTTTTTAACCACTTCTATCTTATGTGCTTTTATTTGATCTTTTTCACCTCAATAAAACTATTTTTCTTTTCTATTGCGGTTTGCAGGCAAGAATAGAATTGGTAAGGGTTTGTCTTCTATCCGTCTGTGTCTCCATAGACCTCAGGCTTGACCTCCAGCAGCTGAGTCTGTGTGTTGTCCGTTTGTTTCGGTGGTAGTTTTGTGCTCGGCTCGCTCTCTCCATCCATCACTGTCTGCTGAGCCGTCAGTCACAGTGTCGAGAGAATCAACTTCACAAACAAAGGCAACGCCGTTGTTTGAAATGAAGTTTAGCTTTTGGATATAGAAATCAGTGTTCATTTTATGTCACCACCAAACAAACATTACTCAACACTTTAGTTATAAGCAATATTTCAGATAGTCATGTCAATTAAATAAAAAGGGAAATGTTTTCATACAGATCTTAACACAGTAGTCATCTGTGCTTCACATTAGCATTTAGCCGTGCGATGAATACACTGAGCTGACTGAGTTGTGACCTCTGTTTTTATTTTGTACTTCAGGTCCTCCTCCTATGAATGGTACAAATGAGCAGCTGTCGTCCGCCTCCATCTTTGAACATGTTGATCGGATGTCTCGTGCCACAGATGCAAGCAGAAGACTCCCGAACAAAATCCAGCTTATCGCCATGCAGCCCATGCCTGTCCCACCACTGCACAGCCCGCCCATCAACGGCAAAGTGTCTGACACCAACCAAATCAACAAAGAGGTTTGCTCTTTTTTTTTTTTGCAAATAGATTAATTCAGAAGTATGAAACGTCGGTTCTTTAAAATATTAAAGAAATTTACTAATATGCTTGAGTCGAGTGGCTTTTTATTGATAATGGTGGGGCATTATTCAAGGGTTCAAGGATCATTTATTTTCATTATGCACAACAGGGTTGCAGTTGTTCCTCATTTGCATCACAAGAAGAACATAAAAAATACAAATGTGGCTAAAGAAACTTATTTTCATCAAACTAGTGCAGCCGCATTGGAACAATGCAGAACAATCATTGTGAATCATCAAAGGACTGGCAGCACTCTCTCCTGTTTAATATTCTTCTTTAATACAAAGGCACATTACAATTTCTCAAGCCCAAATTGGCTCCTTGTGAGTTACAGAGGAATCAAAGATTTGAATTACTTTCATCAGTTTAATACAGAAAGCCTTATAGGAGCAGATTATACCCTTTTCAAGTCCTTTAAAATAGACATTATATTATTCATGATCTGATGCTGCTGTAGTTATTGTGATTTGTCACTGAAGGTGTGCACTGCATGTGCATGAAATTATGCCATCCAGTCTGCAGTTGGTCTAATCTGTGCATATGTGAAGGACGGTGTCTAATAAATGTAACTGTCTCCTCAGATCCAGGTAGCATTGCGGCACAAGTCAGAAATCGAGCACCATCGTAATAAGATACGTCTGCGTGCCAAGAGGAAGGGCCACTACGACTTCCCCACTATGGATGATATGACGAGTGGCCTCGGAGATGCCAAGGACCAGGATCGCATCTATCAGAAAGCACAGATACAGATCGATAAGATCCTGGACCCGGATGCCCAGATGCCCCCCATCTTCATGGAATCCAAGAAAAGGTTTGGGTCATTGCACTTGTTTGGTTTTGTGGTGGACAAGTTGATATGTGTATATGGGTTTGTAGGGCTGATTACATTTTACATCTAGCCTGGTTTTAAAGGGACAGTTCACCCCAAAATCAAAAATCTATATTTTCCTCTGACTTTATTTTTGTATTATATATGCTTTATCAATCTAGATTGTTTTGGGGTGAGTTGCCTAGTTTTGGAGATGTTGGCTGTAGAGATGTCGACCTTCTCTCAAATATAATGGGACCACATGTCACTTGGCTTGCGGGGCCAAAAAATTACCTTTAGAAAAACTTAACAGCAATGTATCTTCCATAAAAGCATGACCCGGTTACTCAAGATTATCCACAGACCTTGTTGTGAGCAGTTTCATGCAGGAACTATTTTCTTTCTTGCGAGCTACACCCGTGACCCGTGACCCACTCATGTGCAGAAGGAAGCATAGCCATACATATTGCTCTCCCAGCACCACTGATCTAGCTAACGTTACAGCTCAGATGAGGAGGTCGCTATTACTGTTTACATCTCCAGCTGTCGTGAGCACACGCCTCTCATCCATAAGTAGGTGCACCCTTCTTTCTGTGCGATGACACGGTTTCTTCACTTGTTTCTCAGTGGTCGTGGTAGGCGCTCTCCCAAACAGAGGATGAAGGACCAGCTGAATGGAGGCCAAATGGAGGCAGACAAAGACCACCTCATCACTGAAGACAGCGATGCGGTTTACAGAAAGTGTCCTGGAGTCCACAATGTGGCCTACGTAGTGAGTAGTACAGGACAACTATTACATTTGTACAATTACAACAACAGTATATGCTCTAACTGTCTGTAAATGTGTCGTGTTTATTCCAGTCGGACCCTGATCAAGGCCCAGGATCCCCTCACAGGAGCCCCTCCCCCACCGATGACGTCTTCCTGGGTCCCGCTTCCTCCCCTCCAGGCCATGCCCCTCCCTCACCCCCCTACATGCCTCCACAGCCATCCATTGAGGAGGCGCGACAGCAGATGCACTCCCTGCTGGACGACGCCTTTGCCCTGGTGTCACCCACCTCTCAGGGCAGCACAGCAGGGATCACTCTCCCTGGGGTCAACATCAACCCGCCGGTCTCCAGCCCTCCTGGCCGTGGGCCCAGACCCTGGGGTCCCTCTTACCAAGCTCTTAGTCCTTTCCCTGGTGTAAGTAGCCATCCCTGGCTCTTCAATCGTCAGGATGCTTTCAAAGGAGAATTAACCAGTCGGTCAACATCAAATCATGCTGCTTTCCCGTTATGTGTTTGCAGCAAATGGTTCGCTGTTGTGTCTGCGCTTTTGCTCATATAAGTTCCTGTCAAATGTATTTTATCACTAATCTGGGCACAGACTAAAGCGGGATCAGCTCCCTGCTAAAACTTGTAATAGCAGAACAGTAAAACAGGAAAGATACACATGTAATATCCTTTGTATTCACTATCTTCTCCCTTTCTCAAGCTTTTTCCAGCTCATTCGCAGCATGAGGCCGATAGCTTCATGTTTAATCGTGTCCTCTTAGCAAACTAATCAGTTAAGTATTCCTCCATCTGTCGCCCCCATGAAGCTGCGACCTTACAACCCCTGTCAGCTATCTACAACTCTAAGACTCTACAGGAATTTACCCTGCATATGCTTGATCTGCATTATCTCCTGTTAGTGTAGGTTGCGGTCATATAATGCCCTGAAGGCTGCTGGAACAAAGCTCCGGGGTTGTATTTGTTTCTGTACTTGTACATTTTGGCTGTATGTGGAAGCGCAGTCTTGGCAAATCCTCACCATAAAAAGAGCTTTTTATGCAATGCTGCAGTTGGTTAACACATTCAACCTGAAGTCCATAACACTGCATGTGCCGCACACTACTCCTAGTGTTTCATGTTAAGGGGCAACTGCCAAGAGACAACGTTATCTCGTAGTTATCTATAGCATATCACCTTCTTCCTTCTCTTTCACGCTGAAGGCTCGAGCTGAGCTCAGATTGTTAAAATGTATACTTAAATGCATTTCGCTGCCCCAGGTGACAAATATAATAGTGAGCAATGGAGCCAAAATAAAAAAGATATTTGCTGGTTCTGCTTTTACATGTTTAGGGTTTTAATATGCTGCAAAAGGTCAGCGAAAAAGAAAAAAAAGAGGTTATCCAACAAAACCATGCCCCGTAGTGTATGAAAAGAGCCCTACAACCCAAATATACTGCACATAGCACTAGACACAGCATTGCTTGGCATTCATAAGAACTATCATCATCCACTGGGAGGTGTCTTTGCATTAATTGCAGTATTTGCATCCGCTATGTCTCGATACAGTATGCACGCTGTGACATTTACTCTTTTCAGTCTTTGTGGCTCCCGTCCTCATAACACGCTGTGCCTTCCCTTGTCTTCCCCAGAGGTTCACTGATCTGAGCTTGTCCCCTCCTCCTGTCCAAGGCCTGACACCAAGGTTAGTAGAGGGAGCGAGGATAATTGAGTATTCGTGTATGAATTAATAAATAATATGCCTCTTTGATGTTCACCTCTTCCCACACCGAAGTGATTTCTTATTGATCAGTCCTGATTTCCACCACTTTACCACTGGTAATGTTTTCCTTTCGGGCCGCCCAGTGAGTTTGGACCTTATAAATAGCAAAGGGGGAGTTATGTTTATTTTATTGCATTAATGGATTGAGTCCAAACTGTTGTTGAACTGGCTCCCAAAAGACCAACGTATCATCAGCGGCACATAGATGATCTCATGTTAATTGTGAAACAGTTCAGAGTATGTGACCAATGAGATGGGACCAATTATAAGTTATGTTTTGTACCACATAACTCAATCAGGGTGAGCGACGGCCATGTTGTTGGCATGGTCAAGCATTCAAACACGCAATAGGAACTGTCCACTAAGTTTATCATATTTACATACTAAATGTCGGATGGACATCAGTTCAGCAGGTTTGTTTTACTTCATTAGTTTCATGAGTTGATTTAAGTGATTGGTTTACACCTGCAGACCTCCATGTTGTCACTGCTTTGGTTGGGCACAGTCGTACCCTTTTTTTTTTTTTTAAGGCACTGTTGATCTGATGGTGCAGAGACTGCAACTGAGGAGACATTCCAATATGTCACAATACATGTTTCATTAAATGAAAGTGGATGACAAATGCATGTCTTTGTGTTTCAGGCAGGGCCTTGGCTCCAGCTATCTGCCACCAGGAGAAACTGCAGGGCAGTGTGAGCAGCTCCAGCCTGACAGCCTGTACTCCAGCAGGGGCCTCTACGCTGATGAGCTGCCCTCCTCTGCCAGACCCCGACCAGTGGGGGGAACTACAGGTACAAGAGGAGATCGCTCACGGGCCCCAACATTGTTTTCATGACTCCTAATACTGTTGTATTCAGATGTAAACAAAGCCCATGGTGTGCATACGCCTGAATCTCATATCCACTTTTTACATCTTCATTTAATTATGAAATATGTTTTCATATGGAACAACAACATTTGTTGACACTTGAAGGTTGATAAACATATGTATGGTCTTGATTCAGACTGTTTGTCTGTAGACGCAGTTTCTTTAAGATCACTTCTGGATGTAGGCCACAGCGCCGCTCCTTGATACAGACACACACCTCCCCATAAACCTGTCAGACTGAAAGAGCCTTGTCTCTCCCCTAAATTATTGAAGGAGCTGGCGTGATGCTGCTGCCATCATGTGACTTACGCTAATAGCAATGGATTCTGGCATTTACTATACAGAGTGCAGCACAGCAGAGACGGAGTGCTCCTCAGACTGCACTGATTGCGTCAAAGTATATTAAAGGGGCAGCTGAGGATTGAGTGTCAGTTGCTGTAGCTCTGATGTGTGTGTGTGTGTGTGTGTGTGTGTGTGTGTAGGAGCCCAGCTACATCATCTTACACAGGTGGGACTGTCTAGCCGGATGAATGGTTACCCAGCAGGGGTCCGGGCGGCTCCAGGGCAGAACGGAGGCTGGAACCACTACCATGGCGACAATTTCTCCAGGGCAGAGCTTGAAAAAGATGCAGTGAGTGAAACACCGATGCAATTCTGTAAAGAGCGAGGTCTTGTCTTTATTTCATTCGAACCTGGAAAAAAAAAAGACCAAAAACTAACAAAGAACTGATCCTAAGAAAGATTCTGGTCTGATACACAGCAGCTCCATGTTTGTTCAGAAACTATTAGAAACACATCAGTTCGCCACACTGTTGAACTGGGTGACATTTCCTTTAATTACCATGAAGATGGGCACTCAATACCACATACACCGCCCTGCTGCACCAATTGTAAATCAATCCATGGCTGAAAATAGTCCCCAACAAATGCACTATTTAATCCGCTTTGAGTAATGTTTGCTAAAAACAGCAGTTCCCATCAGTTTTAGGAAATTGCCAAGCTTTTTTATAAAAATGTAACTATGCATGTGTGACCTCGTTAAAAATACACATCTTCAGTAGGAATGCATGGGCTTGAGGCAACACACAGGCTAGACAAACGAAAGCAGAGAGTAATGCCAGCCTTATCCTCACTCCGTCTATGTATGTATTATATTTGATATATCGCCCCTTCTCTCACAAACTCTTGTTCTGTCACTTGAAATGTTTCTTTTATTTTCTTCTCAATTGTTTCCCTCCACTCCTCCCTATCCTTCTCTCTGCCCTTCCTTCCTGCCTTCAGTTCCTGGACTGTCCTGACTACACGTCCTCCTCTGTCTTCCAGACGCCCAGAGGTGGCATCAGGGAGCCGTCTGCGCCCCCTGTCCACCTGGACACTCCGGGGGTGGGATATCTGTCAGGCCCACCTCCCATGGATACGTCTCCTCCGACCCACTCCTCTGCCTCCCTGATCAAGGCCATCAGGGAGGAGCTGCTGCGACTCTCCCAGAAACAAGCAGCTGTGCCCATCTACCACAGCTGAAGCCTCGGCCTCCAGTCTGCAGCTCCTACCAGTCACGCCACTGACCCTGCCCGCGTGCTTCGCCTAATCTGAAACTACTTCCCATGGAAGTCCCTGAAGGTGTTCAGCTGAGAGCTAATCCTGCTAAACTGAAGTGAAGAGGTGGCTCACAGAGATTTCTAACTGGAGAACTGAAGGACACAGCTCCTCGACTATTCAGATCAACTGCAGTATGTCAAATCACCGCGTTATGAAGGGAAGAACAATATGAACAGTATCGCTGGACCTATAAGATGACGTGACATGTGTCAGTCCTGTACCCTGTCGGGGATCAGGGAAGGAACATGCCGTGTCCTGACCAATTTATTTGAGATTTTGCTGCATTTATTCAGACTCAGTATTCTGTGTTACGGTTTCATTCTCATGCTGCCTTCACTCAACAGTAATACCCCTTAAGACATTACTTAAACTACCATACAGGTACTTTTGTGGTTTTCCAATACAGGCCCTTAGCCTCTTTATCACCATCAGGTGCTACTTCATGTTTCCTGCCATGATGAGCCACGCTATGCCTTGACACTGTGATGTAGTTCACCCGACCCAATTTATTGTACAAGCCTGCAGTTCAAAGGTCAAAGTTCACAGCGAGCCAGTCCAGACAGTAGGCACGAGGGGCAGCCATAGAGACTAATAATACGTATTAACACTACCTAGTCTTTCCGTACTCACTGCAGTAGCACAGTTAGTCTGGTGTTGATATTCTTTGATCTCTTGACTTATAGTAAATACTTTTATTTTTCTGGACAACTTGCATTCATGTCCTGTGTTTTTATTTTTGTTTGCAGCTAACAGACGGATGGACCGACATGACAAAAATGGCCTTGAAATCAAACATGACTTGTTCGAGATACAGACACAGATGTGTTCCAAATAATAAGTGAAGATTTCCGGTATGTACTTGACAAAAAGGGTGTATTGTATTTGGTTGTAGTTTGATGCACTGTATGCAGACTACTTGGTACAGCTCAGGTCAATCAAAAGAGATTCGTTGCGGACAAATCAGCGATAAGACAGTTTGAATGGTTATGTGGAAGAACTGTTAATGAGGGAGTCACAAAGACCAGTATTCTTTCTTTTTTTACATTAACCTGTATTTACTATGTACTGAACCACCATCTGTTAATGCCGTATTCAACATTTTCTTTGCCTTTTTGTTCGCACAGGGAGGAAAGAAAGTGTGCTGTATTTGTTGTCATTTATGGTTTACTTCAACCAGTGTTGTGGTTTTATTTATTTTTTGAATGTCTTTGGATTGACCTTGCCTCGTGTCATTTTGTTCTTCTGAAATTGATCTCAGTCATCGTACTGGTTGGAAATCATTCTAGGTTACCTATAGCTTTTTTTACATGCCGCTCCCCCAACATATTGTGATGTTTTGGGGCCTGAAGTCATATTTTATTTAAAAGAAATAAAAGAGTAAATGATGGATTACAAAAGCAGCGCTTGGGAATATGTTTCAGTAGAGCGAGTTGAAACATCCTACGGACCAAATCCTCTTTTGTTTGCAATGTGTTGTGCCTTTTGAACCCCTGAACCATTCAGTACTTGGGATGACCCGTTTAACCGTCACACTGCCAGTGTATCGAAGGTCATGATGCAGCCTGAATTGCAAGCGTAGTCCGTTCTATAAACGACGTAGACATTACAGTTAGGCTGCGCATCTGTTGGTGCTTTCAGGAGCATCAGGATGAAATTCCATTCGGGGAACAAACAACAACAAACACTGACATCGTAAGGCGTCTCCTTCGACATGCAGGGAGACGGTTGAGTGTCTGGTTTTCCATCTCGCCTCTTACGATCATGTTTTGTGTTACCAATCTCACACTGTATGCCTCCATCTGCTGGTTCTGTACTGTAACAACAGCCCATTCACCTGTGTTCATCTTTAATTCCTTTTTATGATAATTCTTATTTTTTTTGTTGGTGGTGTTGTTGTTTTTTCATCTATTTCTACATCTTACATTTTGTAAAAAATGATCTGTTGGCCGGCCCAACTTTATGTTTGATTGATGTTGCATGTTGAATCGTTGTATTTCTTTTTGGTTGTTTTTGAGCATGCTGTTCCAAAATTCTTGAAATACAAAAGAAACTGTCACTTGACGTGTCCTCAAATTTGAAGTTCATAACCACAAGTCGATTCGATGTGTCGACACGATTGTCTTTTGAGTTCTCACACATCATCCTCATCATCCTCACTGCAGTAGACGTGACAGGGGAACCGGCATATGCTAATTATATTCCATCCTGCAGGTGAGCTACATTTTGATTTGGAGTTAAATAGCTATAAAAACACACCATGCACGCATCGTCATATCTCATGTCATGCATTCAACATCAAGGCCCTCTTGCATGTACCTACCTCAAATCACCAGAAGGTGGCAGCACCTTACAGGAAGACCAAAACCTCTATTCACAACAAACACTGCTCCCCTGGCTGCGGATGATATAACCCACTCCTGAGGATGTTTCTGAAAAGGGATTTTGATATGTACTCTTCATTGTTGTATTATTATTATTATTGGAGGAATTGTGAGCATGTCAAGTGTGGAAGTGGCGTTTGTGGAGGATGAATGGTTCCATGTTGAACAATGATGATTCTGATATACTGAAGGGACGATTGGGTTTTTATATTACAGTACAAGCAATAATCTGTTTATATCGATGGATATAAATGGAGACCAGTGTGTGTACCGTGGTAAAGTATGCACTTATACTGGAAACACTGCAGTGTTTTTGGTGTCAATCAGTGTGATTATCTGCAAGTCCTGTTGTGGTATTTATACTGTACTTCCACTTGGGCCAAAGGAGTACTTCCTGGACATATATTGAGTTCTGCCTTATCTCATCAGATGCTTCTCCCCTCTAATCCTATCACAGGATCCAAAGCCACCGAGTGAAGCCGCTAAACAGTCAGCAAAGCTCCCCAACTCCCTCTGCAGGGGTTGGACCGCACACAACTCAGCAAGTATTAGGCAGAGCACACACTCGGATAGTGACTGCATTGATGCTTTTCACAGTCTGATTGCGTTTGTATATATATATATATATTTAAATTAGAAAACCTAATCTGGTATCCGTTTAAACAACAGTTGGTGACTATTCAGGTGATCACTGTTGTGTCTCCTTGGCTCTGATCTGCTATTCCCCTCTGGTCTCCACCATGACTCTGAGACTGCAGCACTGGGGTCCATGCACAGAGGACTGCAGCTGGAGATGCAGCTCGGTGCAGCTTTCACATGTTAAAGGGCCTGTGGCAGACCAGTGTCAATTCAAATGATCTTTAATGTCAGTGTTTATTATCCATGCATATGAAGTAATGCACTTTTATGTGTGTGTTATTGATTGATCGTGCTCTGCATAACAAAACGTGTCGTTTGTAATGCAATGTAATGTTGGTGCAGTTTGGTGTCTGTTTTCATTCGGGTAGCTCAGTGTCTTGCCTCCTGCGGGGCTTAAGAGCGTCCCGTCCCGTCCTGTCTGGCTGCCTCTTGCCCTCCTTGTGGGGTCTTAATACCCCTCCAACACACACAGTAATCCTGTCTGTGTGTTGTCCCGTCCCAGCTCTGCTAGCGGAGTCCAGCCCGACCAAGTGTAGCACAACAAGAGCACACCCAGAAGTTAATCTGGATCATGATGGTAATTACTGCCCGGGTGTCCAGAATGTAGGAGGGTGGAGGGGAGGGAGCACTTGTCCACTAAGGGAGGAGTCAAACAGTCAATTCTTCCCACTGACCTTGGAGAAAACCATGAGGGAGGGAGGGAGGGAAGGAGGAGAGAAACAGCGAGGGAGGCAGAGCAGACCCAGGCATTAGCATACTGACAGAGTTCCAGCACTGCAGATCTCGCTCTGTCTTCACACTAGTTTTTTTTTGGTCTGCCGGTGAAAGACGGGAAGACAGGGAGAGCAGGGAGGAGGACAAGTGTGAGACAAATCCTTTGGCACATGAGAGAAGAGGATATCTGCCGTTTCACTGATCCCAGCACAGATTCAGAAGCACTTGTGAGTAGACCGCTATCAGCTTGCCATTCCCTGTCTTGTGCTACACCTCAGGAATTTGCAATAGGAAGAGTTTCTCAACCGGAGCCGACAGGGATGTTTTCCCACAGTGTTTGTTACAGTAACCAAGGTGCGTGTTTGTTTTCTCCACTGGGGCAACTGAGCTTAATGCGGTCTAGTTGCAGACATTTGTTTGCTTTATGTATTGTGTGTGTGTGTGTGCACATGGCCACCATGGCACATGTCCCTGCAGCTCCAGCTGTCAGAAACAGACATTCCTGTGGTTTGATGAGGATGAATGAGCAGTAGTAGAGCAAGTATTTTAGCGGCATGCAGTGTTGGCGTCCATTGTGGCCGTAATGTGGTTACAGCCCTCCTTGTTTACCAGCTTTTTTACATTTGTTTTATTAATATTATGCAACCCTCTGCATGCTGCGTTGCCTCAGAGTTGCTGCTTGTGAATCACTGGCATCAGGAGGGGTTGGCTAACAGAGACACTGCAGCAGCCGGGCATCTTCTGCAGCATCCAGCTGTGCCAACATCCCTGTCACCAAGGGATGTCACTGTGTGTGTGTGTGTGTGTGTGTGTGTGTGTGTGTGTGTGTGTGTGTGTGTGTGTGTGTGTGTGTGTGTTTCTGTGAATTCTGCCAGTGGGAGTGCAGCAGTCGCAGCTCACCCAAACTCAACACATCTATCTACCAAGATCAGATTTTTCCACCATCTTTTTTTATGACAACAAGTCCACTGGTGATGATGTCACTGCAGCTCCTCTTACTGTCTAAACACTCTCTCTCTCTCTCTCGCTCCTCTCTCCCATCATCATCGTCTCCCACCAGCCTTCCCAGTGCAGGTTATCTTTGCGCCGCAATTGGGTCATTTTCTCATTTCTCTGTCTGACATTGGCGTCAGGAAACACAGAGACGAGGGGGGGAGGGGGGGTGCAGAAAGACAAGGTTGTGAGGTAAAGGTTACATGTTGAGCATGTGTGTGTACCACGAGCAAACTGACGTAACAGAGAGGAGGAGTGAACCCCAGCGATGTCTGTTTTCATAACAGATGACTAAGCAGCTGGGAAGGAGGGAAGCATAAGGGTTAACAAAGAATATGAAAGTGGGAGTTTTTTTTTTTTCTGGCCAGTGGCTAGTGCTGCCCTGATTGCTGCTGCATGACGCAGAACTGTATTTTCTCCGAGATTGGAACCAAAAGTAGCTGCTTGTGTCGCATCCATCCCACTGTGGTGCGTCAGCTCGGGGAAATTCTCGCTGACACAAACTCTTCCTGAAGGTCGCGGTGCAGGTTCTCTCCGTCTCCCTCCCTCCGCACCAGGCTCTACTGTATCAGGACACAGTGCGATATTGTGCCGCACTGTGCTGAGTAGGAGGCAGCCCTCATGTGATGTTCATGGGGCGGTGAATAGCTGTCATTCATAAGAGAGGGCTCGGCAGCTGCCCTCCGCTCTGACTTCAGACACTGATCCTGCCAGTCAGCTGCTGCCGGCCTTCTTTCACCCCCCCCCCTGACCACAGGCTTGATACTTTAAACATGTTGATTGTGCTGTGATAAGTGGTGGGGTCGAGTGCTCTTCCAGTGTTGTAATTCAAAAATAATGCTGAGTACATTGAGCTTTTTCATGTTTTCTAGCCTCCATTTCTTCAGCAAACATAGAGGGAAGATTGTGTTATCTTATGATGAGGACATGTCATCAGTGGAAGTAGAGATAAATAAGGGGAATATATTATACTGTCCTATACTCTGCATTCCAGCAAAAGTTATTGAAATCCAATGCAGCCCGTAGAATCATTCTACATTTCGTTTTTTTCTGCAGGATGTCCTATTAAAACTACAAAATCAATATGTCAACGAGGTGTACAAAATGCACACTTTTATACAAAAGTGGTGCACCATATGGAGCTCCGTGGCATCGGTATTTTGTTAAACTTTCCGAGGCCTGCCTGGCGTGCTACAGCTGATCATCTGACAGCGTTAATCCCTGCTGGCAGACACTGGATCTCTCTGCACGGCCGTCCTGCAGACGCAGCCTCTGGATGTTTTCAGAGCAGTCAGCAGCAGCAGGATGGGGATAAGTCAGGGCTGTGCTACTGAGAGAGTGTATGAAGAGGAGACTTCTGCAGGATGAACAGTGAAACCATACCACCAAGTGCACTTTGCCCGCGTCCTGCACCAGAACGGTACATTTTTCATTTATTGCTCTTGCAGGTGCAGCAGCAGTGCAGATAGAGGCCGGTTAGGAAGTGTGTTTGACGCACATGAACATGGAGGGAATGAGAAAGGGCTTAAGGGGCATCACATTCATATGCTGGGGTTCATTTTTGGATAATTAGTTTTGTCTGTCCGCACGATAATCAGATAATCCTGTCACACTATTATCGCTTTAATAGCTTTGTTTCGGGCAGCAGATGGACGCTGCAGGGGTGTATTCTTGATCTGGTCTGATTCACTGCTCCATTGTAAACCTGTGTCCACCTTGAAACAGTTAGAAACATTTCCCGCATCTCCCTCCATCTTTTTTTCATTTCACTCGCTACCCATCATGAACAACTGCACCCGTCGCACCTTATTTATTCTCATGTGAAGAGGATTATCTTGGGTCAGTGCATGGTTAGTGAAAACTCAAACCAGAGTCCAGATGACCTAATCAGCAGTGATGTGACTTCTTCAGTCCCGATGCCGATGCCTGGCTCTCTGACACCTGGGCTTAGCGTATCGGACATTACCAAGTGCCAGTGATAATTAATAAGCTGTATGGAGGGGCCTAAGATCCTTCTTTCATGTGCAAGTCAGGCTTGACTCAAACATTCCTAACTTTGTAAGACACAAAATGTAACAGATGAATGGATATAAATGTACTAAATTGTTAAAATACTAAATTGTATCGGTAACCCTCCATACAGAGCTCTCCTCGGGTTGTATGTACTTACAGAAATGAATATAAATTGATAGATAGATAGTTTGAAATGAAGATTTCCAGCGACTGAAATGGAAAGTGCAGAGATTATCTTAATACGCTGATCTGATTTCTTTGCCGCAAGTAAACAGACATGCAACTGAAATGCCCATGAGCTCATCACTATGGAGACAGTCAGCCATTGTTGTTTTGATACCCTCCCCCACTGAGTCCGTCATGGCTCTTGTCAGATGTTTGACTCTACAGGCCTTGCGTTAGGTGCTCCCCTTTCATCCTTAAGCGTCGATGGATGTTGTTATTTTTGGGGGAATTTACGTTTGTTAAGGACACGCAGAGAGAGAACACGAGCTTTAGTCTGATGAGGGGAAAACAAAGGAGAACAATAACTACTGGAAACACTTTGAGATGCATCTTTTCATTTTAAGCTGACACTTTTCATCATTCTCAAAAATACCAGCTTGCTATTACGCTAAAATGCTGCTAATGAACACATGCAACGTACACAGACACATTGTTGATAATGTCAAACATCTTTTATTTAGAACAAAGACACACGCAAGAAAAATGATATCATAATTGTGACGTGCCAGTAAACGAGTCAACGACGACAAAAAAACAAACAATTGTAAGCCGCTAAGAGTTTTTCTCTCAGAGGCTTCGGTGTTTCTAATAGACAAAGACACATCTGTTGAAGTTTAGATTGCAGTCTGTTGGAAGATGTCCAATAGATCTGCTACTTGACAGATGTGTTGTCTGCTGCTGTGCTTTGTTTGCACATGATCACGCTAACCCGCTTCAGATGTGTGACTTGTGGCAAGGAAGAGGTCAGAGGGCAGAGTGGCTTAAAGAGTGTGGCAGGTTTGTCCACATTTCTCTGTATATTCATCAAATAATGAAAACATTGACAAAGTTATGGATCATTTCATCTGCCCTCCATTCTCCAACTCTGTAACATAAGCTAGGTTAGGCAGTGTGAAATGAGAACAAGCGGCCTTTGGTGACAGATCGCCGAAATCTGACAAGAGACTGGTAACATTTCTCAGGAGTCCAACGTTCCTCGCTCCTCCACACCTTTGGCAGGACTCCCCATGTTTGACAAGCCAAGGGCCACCTGTAGTCTGAAGCCAGCCCAAGTGTTGTTTTGATAACTGGCTTTTCATTCTTTACCGAAATCCGCCACGTTTCCAAATCTGGCAGATATGGGACCAGAGCCACGGTTGTTTCAAAGTCTGTATCACCATTGTATTTGTCCCCCAACCCCAATCTGTTGACTTTTCCAACGTCTTACCCTCAACGTAACCTTACCCTAACCCCAATCAATTGTGGCTGTGACCCCTAAATATCACCTAACCTCGCCAGAGGGCAGCGCTTCAGGAAAGCAGAGACTCCGGCTCAAAACCGGTTCAGATTTGATGCTACATTCAGCTGCAGATGGTCCAAATCAGCAACCTGGTTCCCCTGATGTTGAAGGTGGTGAGAGGGAGGAGACCAAAAACGGAGCTAAAAGGAAAATGTATTTGAATGCTAGTTGCTTCATGTCTGCTGAATGTGTGATACTAACCCGTTTTTATAAGACAATGATATGTAATTGTTTCTAGCCGGCTACACTGCCCATAACAATAAAAAATAAAACAATGCATCTTTAAATACTTTAAGCTAATTGTTTCCCAAGTGTGTCTGAAGGAGGTCAGCAGGGAGGGTGGGTCAGATGGGTACCGGGCAGAGGCAGAAAACAGGATAAGGCAGCGCTGAAACTTTGAGAAGAACGAGAGTTCCACACCTCAACACGCACACACACACCAGGGGTGTTGGCTCGAGGTCAGACACGGGGTCAGAAGTTCATAAATAGATGCTACGCACATTTTGACATGTGATTCATGTCCACACAACAGAGAGGGGAGCGAGTCCCAACTGGACTCAAGTCTTCGCTGCAGCTGTCTCCCTGGTTCTTCTTCCCAATCCCACCCGGATCAACTTTCGGACAGGCGCTGTGTCAGTCACACAATAACCAGAGTCACCAAGTTATTAAACATACCCTCAATAATAACACCGTAGTAATCAGGATGTTGATGAATATCACTACCGAGCTAATACCAGTGGTTTTGACACAATCATAGCAATGATAATATGTATTGGTACATGTATTGACCGTTAGAGATGAATGCCCCTGAAATTGCCTTCAATTCCAATATATGAGGTTCGTCAAATTTTCATTGATCGCTGTGACTTGCATGCAAAGGTCAGAGTGTTGAAGTGACTTTTGAAAAGCAACCTAAGAAAGTCCAAATGAAATAATTGGATTCTTTTATTGCCTTTAAAATATGTATCTACATAGTGACTCTTTATCCAAATAAATGCATTATTAGATTCATTATGCCCTTTGAGTCCTTCTCTGGCCGAAATGCCCATGTCTCCTCATCTTGGACCGTTCTTCTTCATCTCAACAGTCCTAATCAAACACTGTATGCTTTCTAGTAACCCTCCACAATGACACGACCCACTGGTGGACGCTTGCGTGCGCTTTGCGATGGACAGGTTTTTTATTTATTTATTTTGCAGTCCCAATTGAATACTGGATTAAAGGAAGCCCGTCTGACGGGGGGGATTCCAGCTGGGCACTCATGCAGGTTCAACGGCCGAGGGACAGTCAGGCGGAGGGCTGAGCGTGAGCAGCCCTCGGCGGGTGAACAGCAGGGATTGTGCAGAGAACGATGTTCATCCCGTTCTCATAATCCTCTGTTGTACTTCCATGAATTGGTTGAGCTCGGGCCAACATGCCACGGATTGCGGGAATCTTCTTTTCCCCAGATGTGTAAAGTCCTGGTTGGATGCTCTGGGTGCGGTTGGGCTGCGTTTTATTCTTGGCTTCAGTGGATCTTTCCTCTGCGAGGGGACAATGGGTTCATTTCAGGCTTTAACACTTCGCTGCCTGCAGCTCCACGAGCACGTCTGATGTCCCGTGTTCGCCTTCCCTGACTTCCCTGAAACCTGTCTGCCTCAGGCTCCTCTCTTGTCTCTCAAGGCTGGAGAAGAAGAGCATTTCACACGCTGCAGTGAGACCCATGCAGCTCTCACCCGGAGACTGCTGTCCGAGAGTGCACGGTTACCACGGTAACTCACACCACAGCAAGGGATGACTAAGGGATTTAGAGTTACCCAGCTTTCTGCTCCACACCCTGACTGGATACCAAAATGATGGCATGCTGAGTGTTGTTCTCATGGGTGACCTCCAGCCTGTGTACGGGACGTATGACCTGCAATTATGTGCTGGCATTCAATCAGCTGCATGCAGGACAGTCTGCTTGTCAGGTGAAGCATAAGACAGCCGTTACGGTTGTGTAACTTGGGTTTCTCCACAGACTGACTCGCACAGTGAATGTTGGAGGTGATAATAGAAACCTTTCCTTTACTCTCTTGATGGTAGGCTCTGTGGTTTATAAGGATGGGGGGGTAGTGAGAGAAAACAAAGACGTGAGGTCACAGATCAGAGCTGATGTCAGGACCACACACACACACACGGGATTTCATGCATTATACTACTATTGTCTACCTACTAAGAATGTGTGAATGATATTGTAGGTCAATTCAAAGGATAAAGAGATATCAGTTTGCCGTGATTACATTTTTCATTTGCATCTGATTGCAGTGACAGATTTTGCTTTATTTTTGCTACTTCTGAGTTTAACTCAAAACTATTGTAGACTATAGTGGATGACTGTACTGTGGATTTATTACCAAAAAGTGTCACGACCGGGTGTGGTGGGGCAAAGACTCAGGTGCAGAGGTAAAAGACAGGAGGCACGTTGAGGAAAAATCAAAAGGGTCCTTTACTTCAGTACGACAAAAACAGATACAATAAAGGGCAGGGTCAGGACAGGCAGATAAGGGATACTACGCACACCGCTGGATCACGCGGCTGTAACACACAGGGCATACAAAGGCAACCTGGCAGGGGACAAGGGAAAGCAGGGGAGTATATATATATGAGAGGGGAAACACAGGTGTTGAGCATGAACAATCAGGAGACACAAGGGAAGCAGGGGAGTGACTGAGGACAGGTGAAGGGAATCAACAATCAGGAGACACACAGACACATTGAACTAACAGGGTGTTACAACAAGTTATCATTTCAAAAGCTGAAATGAGAACATCCAATAAGCATAATTATGACCAATAAGCATAATTATGACCAATAAGCATAATTATGACTCCTCATTCACTTGTGAGCAATCATGTCAGAAGAGAAGTCCTCCTATATTTCAAATGAAATCTTCCTTAATTCAGACTACCTCACTTTTGGATGAAAATTCTTTTGTTTTGTGTAATATGTCTGGAGAGTATCCTGCTTTCAAACACATAGTTACAGATATGCAGTTGGACAGGGGTGTGTATCAGTGTATAACAAGGAGATTTCTGAAAGTTGATGGCAATGCAAAATATTTATAGTTATGTTCCCTTTTATGTGAAGATATTGAATATGATTGCCAAGTGTTTTCGAAAGGTAAAAGACAAATGTAATTCTTCCTTGGATGTTTGGTATCCCTAGATGGGCCTTTTCTCACTTGAAACAGGCTTGTTTTATGGCCTCGCTGAGCCATGTTACGTCTTAAGGTATCCAGGCACACTGCAGCAGCCCGGTGTGCCAGAATCCCCTCAGATCAAAGTATTATTTCATTCCTAGGAGGAGCCAAGTCTGTAGAGCCTCATGAGGCCAAGAAGCAAAGCGTACATGACATACACAAGTCAAGGCCTCTTCAGTGAGGTCATGGGATTATCAGAATAGCTGGACTCTGACGTGATTCTCTCTCTTCTGTCTTTCTGTAATTGAAAAGCTGCATTCTCTGCCGATCTGCTTTCCATTTCGGGAATAGATACATTTGGCTGCGATGACATCGTGCGTGCAAAGGAATCATTACAAGTTTATAGGATGTTTTTACTCCCAACAAAGCTATTAATGTTGTAATCCTGCCACAAGGTTTACATCTGAAATGTAGTGTGAAAAGCATCTTCATTTAGAGCTTGTTTTTCATCTTCAGCACTTTAAATGGAGACATAATTGCTCCCATGTAGGCCTTTCAAAGGTCTCAAGCTCTCAATAGAATATCACAAATATTGTTCTTCATGACCAGATTTAAGTTGAGAGTAGCTCTCATGCTGGCTGGCTAAACTTGTGTGAACAAGGAAGCTCTCTAATTTAACATTCAGCTGTTTTCATATTTCAGACTCTTACCTGTTAATCTATTGATTCCTCTTCTTGCTTGGTTTTTAATGACGTCTTTGGTGATCAATGATAACTTTGTACGGACATTCGTGGTTCCCAGAGGATGGCTCTTCATGACTTCAGTGATCTCCTGACTTGACGCCAGGTTGACATGTGAGCTTTGTGAGCGACGATTGGAAAGATTGGCGTGAACTTTGGCGCTGACATTCATCTTCCCCTCAGGGTGGACTGTACTAACCTTGGCTGATCCCTGAGCTTTTGATGAAGTGCCATCAGCGAGTAAAAATGTTAATTAGTTTTATGACCAAAACACCTGTAGTGTACTTCCCTTAACCTCAGCATGTTAGCATTGTCCTTGTGAGCATGTTACATTGAGCATTTAGCTCAACGCACAGCTGGTCCTGATTACAGCATCACATTCACATCACCCCTCCTGGAGGTCACCAGAGCCGTGACCTTCTGAACGGGTCTTCTTTGGTGTATTCAACTCTATAAATGTTAACCACCCTGTCTTTTAGCCTGAGATAATCCCATCAGATCTCAGTATTAGTATCTGTTTTAGGTCTAGAGCGGAAGGACTTAATGTCAGATTATTTTAATAAGTGTCAGGCTTTGTTCGTTTGATCCCAGCTATGCTTGTGATAGAAACACAAGTGTTGGCAGTGGGATGAGCGAATGGCTTCTGAGCGTCTTGTCAAAGAGTGACGGAGCGGTGCAAACAGCCGAACAAAAGCAGGTTTGTTCTTTCACAAGATAAGGAATTCAATTACTTGTTCTTCCTTTTGATACGATTTCTGTTTTGAACCCAGCGCTCAATGTCATGTTAATTCAATACTTGATTTATGTAGATAATGCTTCTCCGATTTCCTAATCGCTGTGTTTGCTTTGCCTGATTGTGTGCAGTAAAGTGGCGCAGTACTGTATAGCAGACGCTTAGTGTGTAAAGTTTCTGCATGTGTGGCTATTTCTCAGAGTGCATGGAGTTAGCGGAACGCACAATAAATACAATGCTGTGTGTTTGTGTGTCTGTTTTGGCCGAGAGGTGCGGACCGGCCGCACAGAGATGAGCTCCCCGTTCTCCCAGTCTTTGTGTCCCAGTCATGACAAGCGCTCTTTGTGCCAGCCCAGAGGTCACATGTCACAATATTTGAACAGCTGCAGACGATAGTTGTGTGTTTGCTCTTTTCTGTCGACACAGAGGGCAGAGATCTGGTTTGAAAAGATGGAGGGTGAGAATTTGGAGGGCTTGAGCAGTGAGAACAAGACAATGTGGTTTTAGGACTGATGGCTTCTTCACTTCCTTTACTGTGTCACAGTTTTAAAGGTCAGTGTATATCAATATATATATATATATATTGATATATATATATATATATATATATATATATATTGATATATTGATATATACAGCTTACAATACATTACGCCACAGACTAGTACATTACTGCACCACTACCACACACAGTACCAGTATAATCAAATACAAGATCGAGAAGCGGACCATTAAAAAGAGTGGCATCTGAGAATCGGCCCCAGGGTGAACAACTCATGTCTAAATGGAGAAAGATCAATTTGTTGCTATAAGACACCAGCGATGCATTGTGTTAGAAACCCTGTCAGGAGAGTCATTGACAGCGCCGCTCAGGCTGTCACTCAACTGCTCCACTTACCGAAAAATGTCAATATTAGAGCTGGGAACATGACATATGCACCTCGACTACATGTCTGTTGCAACGAGGCAATGATTGAAGAAGTACTCAGATCTTTTACTTAAGTAAGTACTAATACCACACTGTGTCTCTCACTTTTCATGAGCTGAGAAAAACAAAACTGTTTTCAACTCTGTGTCCATGCATTTTCCAGCTGATCCAAGAGGCTTTTTATATCATTTATTTAGCTTAAAGAAGTATGAGAAATACGTTCTAATTCACCATTTTCACTGAACAGGAAGGGTATTTAAAGCTGTTAGACAAATGTAGTAAAACGTACATTATTTACCTCTGAGATGTAGCACAGTAGAAGTTTAAAGTTGCATAAAATGGAAATAAATGTGTACTTAACTACATTATATAGGTAAATGTACTAAAATACATTCCACCACTTATATCAGTAAAAACACTTCAATGTGCAATACTAATACAAGCAGTGCTTTGACACTGTAGAGAGCATTAGTGTGGTGGTAGTCACAGGATATTCAGTGTTAGGCCCCATCTGTACTTTAACGTTTAAATAACTTGAACCCTGCAGCCGCCTCCGTCTTGCAGACATGTCCTGTTGTGTTATTAAGTCCCAGAAACTGACTCCGAGCCGGAGGGCTGACGGCAGGAGGCTGCTCTGGAGACATGCGGCCCACAGGGCTCTGAGAAAGAAAAGCATCATAACAGGAACTAATACTGGCACAATCCCAGTGTAGTTTGAGCCTCTGAACATTATACGGCTGATGGGCTTGCCTTGAATGTAGGTCACAGCTATTGAAGAATTAAAAAGAAATGAAGGAGGTAAAATACTGTGTGTGTCTCTTTCAAGCTACAAGAGCTGCTATTGTTGTGATAGTTGGCCTCCTGCAACAACAGTAATCATTGATAATAGGGAACAGCAAATATGGTTGTGTGTGTGTGTGTGTGTGTGTGTGTGTGTGTGTGTGTGTGTGTGTCCTTGTGTGTTTGTTTACAGTGTCAACGTAAAGACAGATTGGGTTTCTGTCCTTGGGCTGTGATTGTGAGCAGCTTTGTTGTGAAAGATGCAGAACGTGACAAATCCTCATGGCCGCTCTGTATCAAGTTCAAGAATCGACTGAAACCATGACCTCAGCCTGTCGCTGAATTACTGAGTCAACATCTGCCCATCTGAGTTGCAATTAAAATGCAAAGTGGGAGATGAAAAGCCCAAAACGGTACTTTGGATAAACAGCGTAGGCCGGATTTTTTTTCTTCACATTTTGGGTCAAGGTCATGTTGCGGGTCAAGAACATTTCAGCTCTGATGCAGAATGAGCAAACATCACTTCAGCCCAGCTTATGTTGTCTTATGTGATAAGCTCAAGTTTTTGATTACAGATGGACACAATCCTCATGCAGCCGCTCTGTGCTGCATGTGTGGAGCGATTCTCACCGAGCCTTGAGGTCATTGTGTGAACCGCAGCTGAGCTCTGCATTGTCTCTGGCTGGAGAAGAAGGCTTTGCTCAGGACTGTGTTTACTGACTACTGATGGTCTGCTCAGGCTGGTGAGTACACAGCAGCTTCATGGTCGCGGGGAGGGGAGGGATTGAGTGCATGGAAAAGAGAGAGAGAAAGAGAGAGAGAGAGAGAGAGCCTTGGCAGTGCAGAGCAGACTACAATTAAAATTCTGCTCCTGTCACAAGCACACTCAGTTTAGAGTCAGTATTTGTTATGATTAGGCGTCATACACAGGTAAAACTTATGGCACTTTCCTTTGTAATGTGCATAATTCACATTCAAATATACTGTATTTATATGAATGCATATGAATGCATTCATATAATAATAAATTAATATTAAGAATAAATTAATATTTTCCATTGTTGCAAAACTATATGACTCAAGTTTTAATAAATAGATCTCATAGACTATGTTATTCATACGTTGAGCAGGAGGGCATCATATTGTGTGTCTGCCAGACAAATGTGCCGTAATGAAGTGCAGCTTACTCATGAATATGATATGATACAAATGTCCCTCCAGGAAAGCATGAGAGTGTGAGTTTAATCAGGCGAGTGTTACTCTTACATAACTGGACCTGTGGCGTCTAAAACAAGCCATTATCATAACTAATGAAGTTTTATAATGTGTCCAATATGCAACATATTCATCATGTCGACCGGTTCTCTGTTGCACTGTTGTTGGAAGTCAACTGAACCATCAAGTAAACAGTCATGGCTGGATACAGTGAAACCTCCATCCATCCATCCATCCATCCATTTTCCACCGCTTATCCGGGGTCGGGTCGCGGAGGCAGCAGGTCAAGCAGGCTGACCCAGACTTCTCTCTCACCCGCAACATCTACCAGCTCATTCTGGGGGATCCCGAGGCGTTCCCAGGCCAGCTGGGAGATATAATCCCTCCAGCGTGTCCTGGGTCTTCCCCGGGGCCTCCTACCAGATGGACGTGCCTGGAAAACCTCTAAAGGGAGGCGTCCTGGAGGCATCCTAATTAGATGCCCGAACCACCTCAGCTGACTCCTTTCGACACGAAGGAGTAGCGGCTCGACTTCAAGCTCCCTCCTGATGTCCGAGCTCCTTACCCTATCTCTAAGGCTGAGCCCGGCCACTCTACGGAGGAAACTCATTTCGGCCGCTTGTATCCGCGACCTCGTTCTTTCGGACACGATCCAAAGCTCGTGACCATAGGTGAGGGTTGGGACGTAGACCGACCAGTAAATTGAGAGCTTTGCCTTTCGGCTCAGCTCCTTCTTCACCAAGGCGGCCCGGTGCAACGCCTGTTTTACTGCTGCAGCCGCACCGATACGCCTGTCGATCTCCCGCTCCATTTTACCCTCACTCGTGAACAAGACCCCGAGATACTTGAACTCCTTCGGATGTAATTCACATTATTAAACATCTAATTCCTTGGATTTAGGTGCAATTACCCATTTCCATGCTGTGTTGTGTCTGGCATGTTTTTTCTCTGCCAGCGTATGGACTTCAGTAAGTCAGGCTTGATGGCTGATCCTATTAAATTAAGATTAGAAGATTAGGTTATATTAGGATTACTTTCTGTCGAAGGGGAAAACAGTATGGGTGAAACAGAACCCAGCATACTTTAGCAGTCATTAGAGTGAATGGAACAGTATGTGTTCAACCTAATGAGGGCCTAAATGAGCAGCGCTAACACCTAACAACTGCTTTTTCCTGTGCGATGTGTGAGGAAACATTACGGGCTATTGGACGCAGGATTTTAGGCCCCGAAGAACCAGAAAATGTGTTTACGATTTGTATTTTCATGAGCGTATATATATAAACACAGAAATGAACTGAAAGTTCTCTATGTTTTATCAAACTGACAGAAGAAGCGCAAACTTTTTTGTTTGCATAATATACTGTATTTCCCCATCTAGCTGTGTCGTGAAATGTTTGGTGTTATCTTAGTTAACAGGGCCTCACAGTTTACAGGGTAACTGAATGTTTAAAGCAATGTTTGTGCCAGCCAGAGGGTAAGGGCAGTGATCTGAAGCGGGCTGCCAGTCAGGGATTGGTTAGTTGAGGTGAGTCCTTGGAACGCCGTTGTGAAAACTGGCTCAAATGTTCATCCAGACAAAGTCGCAGCCGACGCGCATTCATTGTTTTATTGAGTGTGATTTAGTGTCTTATACACTGAGGGGTTTTAAACTGCTGTTTAGCAGTATTATGCTGGCTGTTGGTAGGCGCACTGTGAGAGCGCATCAGAAATCCTATCTGACCTCCGACCACTCAAGGCTGTCCTGCTCTTATTGCACTCACTGGGTCAGAGATTCACTCAGTTAATTACCGGCTGTGCATCCTGTCGGTCTCCCACATGAACTATGGAAAGATCCATTTTGCTGCTGCGTACGCACTATAGCAGTGTTAGCAGAAACACAGCTTTTAGCAAAAATGAATCCTGTATAAACAGCTGCATATAATATATTAATGGTTTGGCTCAGTTAAAGTGGTATCTTGCCATGCAGATAATTTGATCTGTCACCGTTTTAATATTTATTAAAGTTAGTCTTCTTTAAATATAATTTTTCAGTACCATGTGTACAGAAAACCAAATAAAATTCACCTTCATTGTATTGATGTGAAAGCACAAAAAGAAAATTGCATACCTTTTTTAATTTGTTTCGTAATTTGGTTGAACTGGTCCTTTAAGATATTCCTTTTTTCCTTCTGTTGTTTCTAAGAATAAGCGCCAAGCATCTTAAATGGTGTGCTGTGCAAAGCAAACGGAAAAAGAACATTTTGTTTGGACACCTTGCCTGCTAAGCATGGGAACCACTCAGAGCCAATCCAATTCAGACATCTACAGCGGTTTATCTTTAACCCTTAAACACTCAGTCAGTACGGTCACAGCCGTACTTAGACCAGTAGCGCCTCTGTTGCTGAGGGTCACGAAGGGGTCGCGGACAAAAGGTCACAACCTTGACTTTTTGACTCATTTAACATCTAGGAAGGGTTGAACTTAAAGCCAACCAGTCCAGCAGTGCACAGACACAGTAAACAGCTCTCAGTATAAGAAATGTGTCCGGCGTGGCGCACCCTGACCACTGCTGTTCCATTCGTCACAGAGCCCTGGTTTGAGGTCTCTTAAACACATACAGTTGGATTTAGACCGGCTCAGACTGACCACAGACACAGCCAGACCTTCTGAAATCTGACCTAGTTTGTCTTTCCTCACTCTCCTGCCTTGTGTTTTCACTCAGGAGCACACACACACACACACACACACACACACACACACACACACACACACACACACACACACACACACACACACACACACACACACACGCACACACACACACAAACAAACACCTCTCCTTCTCCTCACTTCTCCCTCTACCCATCATGCTCAGGGGCAGCCTACAGGAGCACTCATTGTTCTGGAGGAAATGAAATGTTCAAGTTACCGCACAAGCTAGTTGCATGTTACCTAAAATACTGATGTGATTTTGGGAAGACCTTTTTTTTCAAATATCACTTGTTTTGGCAGAGATAGTTCATATTGTGTTTATCTGTGGGTTGAAACGTTTAGCTTCTTTGGAAGGCTGGACATTCTGCCCGTCTCAGGGGTCTGTCTTTGTCTTTGTGTGCTCACTGGGAATTCAGATGATATATATTTATACATGTGTGAGCATTTTTTTTTTTTATTCAGTTAGTGCTACAGTTTGTGTGTGCCAGTATACGTGTGTGTTACAGTGCGAGATGGTCAACTTGCATCATCCACTAACATCATCCTGTTTCTTACATTAATGACTCAGCAGCAAGAAAACTACTTTGCTCTGGAATGAATGATTACTATTAATAACAACTATTGGTTGGGTTATATTGTACAGACAATAAGGACTTTGGTAATCACCTAACCTTTTCTCTAGCGCCACTTTCAGGCTAAAGTCTGCTCTTATCCTGTGAAGTACCCATCAGCCTCAGTTGTACTTTGTGTTTAGCGCTAATTAGCAAATGTTAGCATGCTAACACTCTATATGACGGTGGAGCTGCTAAACATGTTAGCATGCTAACACTCTAATGCTGGAGTTGCTAAACATGTTAGCATGCTAACACTATATAACGGTGAAGCTGCTAAATATGTTAGCATGCTAACACTCTATATAACGGTGGAGCTGCTAAACATGTTAGCATTGTCATTGTGAGCATGTTGCTGACATCCGAGGGCAAGCAATTTTGGAGAGAGTATACGTCTTATTGGGTAATAACTGACTAAATCCTGTTCATTCACTGCGGCCTATGAACTCTCATGTTGTGTCAGTCCTGTCGGGGAACTTGCTTTAACCTGCTTGAGTCTACCGTCTGTCATGACTCCGACCACCAATCACACATGCAGGCACCAACATGCAGAGAAAGACACTGTTCTGTTGCACCAAGACCTATGCATGCAAATGCTTTTACTGATGTTTAAAACTTGTAATTTGACATTTATTTTATTGTGTTTGTATACAAAGTCTAGCATAATTTAATTGTGTTAAAAAACATTTTTAATTAGAGTGAATATCTAACGTATGTGTGCAGTGCCTGTTGGGTGTTGGAACAGATGGCTTTGGAGACAGCGGTGCATGTTTTATTAATTAAGCTCTCTGGCCAGTTATGACATTAGAAACATGTCTACATAAAGCATAGCTCTGGTTTATTTATCTTATCCCCATCAAGAGCAAATATGGATATTCAAGACATTAACAGTTACTTGTTTTAGATCCACAGTGGAAATATATATAGATCATATTTGAGTTTTTTTTTTTTTTTTTAAACATTGTGGTGTTTTTAATTGAATTGCACATCATATTTTTTACATTACATTACATTTTCATTTAGCTGACGCTTTTATCCAAAGCGACTTACATGATATACAGTAGACAGTAGACACAGCAACGGTGAGCAATTAGGGTTAAGTGTCTTGCTCAAGGACACAACGACATGGACTGGCTGAGCCGGGGTTTGAACCACCGACCCTCTGATTGAAAGACTGACTTGCTAACCACTGAGCCACAGTTTGAGGGAGTTTTTGTTTTTATTTATTCAAAAATGTTTTTAAAAACACCCGTCAGAGGAAGGTGTGAATTTCTTAATTGCTGTGTATATAAAGACAAATATAATGACACGCACAAAGTGTCTGGATCTTGGTCCGAAATGAGAAAAATGTCAAAATGTCCATCAAGAAATGAAGGTTACACAAACAAAGGCCTCTCTACATTTTCACTGTGAAAGAATATCGGCAAGACAAAAACTCTGTCTCCTCAGGATTAGTGAGACACATTTTTGTGTTGAAAAGGCAACACGTGACATCAGATTTGAATAAACCACCATCGGATCCTCCTAGAACATGATCATTTCTGATGTCTGGCTGAGCTGGACCAATACCAGACATTACACAACCGCCTGGACAACAAGCCTGGACCAAGATTACTCATGTCATCACTGGGAATGAGCGTGAAATTGAAAGAGAACTTCTTTCCCTCAAATAGGATGTAAAACACCCGAGCTCTGTTTCTGAAATATTTTATTGCTTCGATGAACATGGAAAGTTCTTGTGCCAAGTTTTTCCTCAGCTTTCAAGTCTGTAAAACACTTGGACAGCAGGGCGCTTATCATTATGCAATTATGTAACTTCGGCTGCTACATGCCCGTGGTGCTGTGTTAGTTTTTGCATCTTTGTCACTGTCGAAGCTATACGCATAAAGCGTGTATTATTAACTTAATTCAGGAAATCCATTCAGGTCTTTACTTGTTATCAGAGGGCACAGAAACCTCAGTCTGCTCTGGGTTGTTTGTTTCAGTGACCTGAGCGTCCATTGTTTCACTGTTTGTCTTTGTGTGCGGTACGAATGTTACTGTGTGAATAGCTGCAGTTATGCATCGGCCTGGTTTCTGCAGCGCTATAAATAGTCCCCTGCAGCCCCTGGAGGAGAGGTTGAAGTGTGGTAGGCCATCAGGTCAAGCTGCCACATATGGGGGCTCTCGTATGTCTTGTAACACTTGTGTGTTATTTCTGCATTCTGGCCTCTGGCAGTTTGGAGTGCTGGAGCGCATTTCAGTGGCAACATCGCAGATGAGAGCAAACAGTGCAAGAACAGCTGCGCAAGAGCCGAGCCAGACGCCTCCGACCAGCCAGCCAGAAGTCCCATGAGTCAGGGAGTCAAGTAGGATTATCCCTGACCATCTAATAGCTCCACTTCAGCTCAACCCCACCTTAAAGAGACGCCCATTGTGTCTGGGTGTGCTTGCAGACGGGCACGAGTGAGGATCCCTCCCATTTGTGAACCGGTGGGCGAGTGACATCACCCGCCCCGCCCCCTCCTCCCCATCCATCCCTCCCTCCCTTCTTCCCCTTTAAATGCGTCAGACCAATCAGTGCCCAGCGAGATACGGTCACGTGAGAACCCCCCCCCCAGTCTTGGTTACCATGACAACGAGCACTGGTCCAGGCAGCATCTTGCTGTGGTGAGAAGAAAGGGGGGAGAAGGCGGGAGGAGAGACGAGGACACGGAGGGAGGAAAATAGAAAGAGAACAAATCCCAGCCGAAGGAATACCTTGTGTCTGTCTTACCTCTGTACAGTGAGTACTTTGCCTTCATTGTCCTCTTTCAGCCGTTCATCACAGGTGAATGAATGGAGATTTGATGCAGTCCACCGTCATCTGTATTTGATGATGTTGTATGGCAGATGCCTTTGAAGTTTTTAAGGAAGACATCACGAGTAATTCCTTTGTTATGTTGGGAATGTATGCAACCTGCCTCACCTTATAGGCAGACAACCCTTTGTCTGCAGGCTTCAGTCAGCATCCACTGATCCTCAGTGAATGGCTGATGACAAACCTCTGTGAAGGAACAGAGGCGTGGTGGGGACCGGTGCTCAGGGCAATGGAAGCGGTTTCATAATGTAGCGAAACTCTCTGATGTATTGTGAGCCGGCAGCGAGCCATCCTGCTCCTGACTCCTGATCCCATTCCTTTTTTTTTTTTACACAGTCCGCTTTTTTTCTTTATTGCTGCTCTTCCAAGTCTCTCTCTTTCTCTCTCTCTCTCTCTCTCTCTCTCAAGTAGACCCGGTTGACATCCTGCGTCCGCTGAGGTTTGTTTAATTAGCAAATCCATCTAGGACAGCTTGTTCTGATTGGACACTTCATGTGTGGAACGTCCTTGTGGTGGTGGAGACAGCCAGCTTTCCTGGCTGCAAGTCCTCTCAGAGTCGAAATGCTGCTGTTGTGAATTAGCACAAGGTTTTAAACTCATATTTGTATCGTAATAGCACGTGAAAGTTGTGATGCAATGTTCATGTTTTCAATTACATGAGATAGAGCTACATCTTTAGTAAGTACATAACCTAAAAGGTTTTCTTCATTTTTCAACTCTGTGACAAACTGACAAATGCTTTTAATGATAACTTGAAGAGATCCTTGTTTTGAGTTGTACACAGGTATGCAGCAGTACAGAGCCACATTCACTATATGCTATAAGAGGAAGTGAGAAGTTAAATGTTTTTTACCGTCCTAAAAGATAGCATTACATAATAAAAAAAAGGCAGACATTGTGAATGAGCACGAGCAGCAAAAGCCATTTCCCCGCTGAACCGATCTTGTAAGATCTAACCATAATACTCTGTAGTATCATATTCTGCCTAATTTGATACATATCCCTTCTCTTATCTATAATTCGGTTAAATATCCCTGTACTTTTTCTTTAAATATGTAGGCAGGACCAATGTTATGCGCCGAAGACATTTTTAAATCCTTACCAAGCGATACATCTGTCGAATAAACAAAAAATAATACAGCTTCGATCCCTCCACGTGGTTGAAGTTGACACGACATCTTTGTGAGAGATAACAAAGGCCATGCGTCACTGTGTACTCTCAAAAACCAGCCACACAGGCCTATCAGAAACATGAGGGGACAGGGTGTCCGTCTTGCTGGATGCTTGAGAGGGAGACACCGACTGTCATGTGCAGACAGCTGATAGTAGTAGAAAGGTTCCTCCTTCTTTGTACTCAGAGAGCACAGATACAATCCTGTTTCTGATCAAAGTGAATTAACCTTGTCTAAAGTAGTCATATATTGAGATTCCTCTGTTGCCTGTGATCCAGATGTTGGCAGTGGCACGGTTAAAGCAGCAGTGACTTTGATAGTTGAGTGGGTTTTATGGAGGGGCCTGCATGACATTGGCCTTTCCTTTGAATCAGCCAAGACACTTAGGATAATCATTACAGCTTTTAATAGGTTCTTTGCGTTTGCTGACCGGATTGCTATGCCGTTGATTTGTAGGCTACAATATGTTTCTGTAATATGAATATAAGTCTGGAATTGTTTCTTGATTGTGACAGAACAAAGCAGTGCATCAGTGATGCATACTTCTGTCTGTGGGAAGTAACCAGAGACTCACTATACTGTTTTCCATGTGATGTCTTGCCATTTGAAAGCGATTGTTTGAAGCTTATTATTATCCCAAGTTGTAATCTTGAATGGTTTTCCACTAAGCCAAACTTCAGCCGCATAAAGACCACAGCCCAATCCATGTACTTTGTTAGAAAACAAACAAATGGGATTGGTATTCATTGGGAATGGTATGTTTTTCAAGATTCAATACAGCAGAAAAGACACCAGGAGGACACAATAAGCTCATTGAGACTGAGAAATCAGATTCATGACTATCCCTTCCTCCAACTATGCAGCAGCACATGCATTACTTTTCATTTAAATCCCAACAAGACTAAAGATACGTAACATGCGATTATAAGTAGACCCACGAAGTTCACATCAAATGATCTTTTCAAAGTCTAATTGACGGTTGTCACTCAATGTACCGCTCAGTTATTATTACTATTAATAATTCATCATTATGCTCTCTTCATGAACCATTGTTGACACTAACCTGTCTAAACGAGTCATGTCAAATCAGTCTTGATTTATGCTGCACAATCACACACACGGTCTCAGGGAATACCGTACAGTAAACAAAAATAAAATAAAATCTCTGCAATTTGGCTATCATGTAAAATGCCGACTGCCTTTTCTTGTTGCGTAATTAGTTTCAATATTTCTGACACCATGTGAAGGCAGCCGTTCTGCTGCGTCACGTTGGAAGAGACCAATCGGATTAAACTGAGTTAAAACACGCAGGCTCATTCCAAGCAGTAGTGGGGGGTTTAAACCTCTAATTATAACATGCATCCAGACACATTCTAACATAACAATAACAACTTAGTGAAGCATAAGGTGACAAATCAATACTTTTGCTTCCGGATGATATACAATGAAATAAATGAGATTGCGATGTTTCAGTAACGTGTTGTTATTTATAGACCCGCTGGCTCCCCCCTCCTTGCCGTGGTTATGGTTTCGCCCGATCCCTCTCTGTCAGTTTCAAGTCGCGCCTTCTCCTCTGCTGTGTGGCTCCTTACTCCGGCCTCAACGAGCATTACATACTTAAACAATAAACCGCTACTGTGGATATTTTTTTTTTTACGGGGGATGTATCTGGATACTACACACGGACATGGATTGATTCCCGCCATGTACGAGTGAATCACAAACACTGGATTCAGAGGTAAGAAGAGACCTCGTTACTAACGCGGTGCGTTTAGTAACGTTACCCGGGGCTCCTGGACTGCACCTCGGCGTGTTTGTGAATGTCACGGTCCGCTGGTTTCGGTGGAGCAACTCACGATTTTAACTTCGCGGTCCCTGTAATAAAATCTGCACGGTGCATGCACGTTGTTGAAATGGTGCATCAGGGGACATCTGCCAACTAGTTCAGTTGAGCTATCCGTCTGTCCCACAGTGGAAGGGACAGCCTGTGGAATGTGTTGCATGGTGGCAATATTTACCCCTCAGCCAGGCATATTGAGATATCCTCATCTCAAACACAATTGTGTGCTTTGTGCCCCCTGGAAGTGTGTCTTTATCTCGTGGACAAATAGCAGATAGGTGTTATTGAAGTTGAAGTTAAAATATTGATGTGCTTGTGAAGGGTACTTTTGAGAACATGCTTTTTTTTTTTAAACAGCACAGTTATAATTAAAGTGAATTAAATGTGTTAATTTATATGTACTTGACTCTCGGGGGAGAATACCTGTTAGGGTAGCTTTTCCTCTTTCTGCAACACCATACATGACTTTTAGCATCATGTGTTACACACACACATGTTGCATACTAATTTAGTACATAAGTCGCTCCAAGGTTGTGTTAAAACAATAGATGTCTGTATCTATTAGAGACAATGTAGCAATGTTTGCAGTTGAAGGCGAACCATATCAGTTATTTTTGTGCTGTTATCTCTCAGGTGTGTTAATTGAAGAGCAGATTAATTATTATTTTTAATAAATCTAGCAGCATCTTTTCCTACTCTGATCACAGTCTCGCACTGCATTATGCATTCTGTTGAAGGCGATGAGCTGTGATGATGTAGCTGCTCAAAGAGAGGGAGGGATGTGGGTTTCATGCACCTGGTTTGTACCCAAAGGTCTTTTGTATTGTACTCTAGTTTGCCATCACATTATACGATATACATTAAGTCAATATTTGAGGCA